>JAAGEH010000328.1:1563125-1587045 GCA_011751065.1 Lasiurus cinereus | reverse complement strand
GGGGGGAAATGGCATTTGATTAGAAGAAGGGATCTATCGCACCGAGGAGACGCTCCTCCCCCCACCACCGGGGGCCAGGAGCCGGGGCCCACATTTGGCTTTGGCGAGCGGGAGCTGGAGATGGAGAAGCCAGGGCCACGAAGGGGCGGCTCTCCGGCCCTTTCATGCGGAGTCGACAGGAAGAGCGAGGCGGTGATCAGAAAAGGGACCCGTCCTCCTCCTCCTCCTCCCTCCCGGAGCGGCCACCTCCCCCAGCTCTGCTCTCGCGTGCCTTCTCCTCCTCTCACCCTCCGTGGTCCTGACCGTCGTGGCGTGTTCTAGAATATCCCACAGTGCACCTCAAGGCTCCTGGCCCGGACTCTGCAGAAGCCTTGCCTCACTTTCCGGGGGCGCCCCTCCTGGGATGGGTAGGACGGATGCAGACCGGCGACCGTCAGCATCGTCTCCGTGTCATCCTCCCGACCTCCCCCCACCCGGTTCCCTGCCCACGGGCGGGCCCTCCGGCGGGGTGTTCCTGGGAGTAAGCCCCAGCCTCCGTGCACACTCACCCCCCGTGCTGACCGCCCCTCCTTGCACAGCGGCAGCGGGGTCCGCGGTAATGAAGAGTGGGCGCCCCTGGACACGGACACTGAGACGCAGAGCCAAAAAACGTTTCCTCTGTGCGGAAGCAACCTGTTGGGGTGGCAGCTGAAGAGCGAGCACCGTCAGGCCTGGGGCTGGCGTGGCTCAGGCGTCGAACGTCCACCTACGAACCAGGAGGTCACGGGCGGATTCCTGGTCAGGGCACAGGCCTGGGGTGTGGGTTCGGTCCGCCGTGAGGGGCGTGCAGGACGCAGCCGCTGGGTGATGTTCTCTCATCATGGAGGTTACTGTCCTCTCTCTCCCACTTCCCTTCAGAAATCCATGAAACTATATTAAAAGAAAAAAAAAAGGAGCCCAAATCAGTTTTCGAAAGGGTTATGGGATCCTGCGGTGGCTCTCCACTGTGTGGGGGTCTGGATGGGCATCTCGGAGAAATGGGGTGGGGGGCGCGGTGGTCTCCTGGACCAGGTCCCTGCTGGAGGCGGCGGCGCCTGGTGGAAGGAAGGCTGCGCTTCAGCTCAGAGAGCCGGCGGGGCTGCGCCCTGGCTCTGCCGGTCTCGGGGGGCCCTCAGCGTCTCGGGCCCTCGGTCTCTCTCTCTCTGTGAAACGCTAGACTCTCACGGTCTCGGGGAGGCCGGGAGGGGGTCAGCGGTGCTTTGTGAAACCCTGGCTCTGGCCGGCCGGCCGGCTGCCTGTCCCCAGTGACCTCCCGGGCTCTGCGGACCAGCAGGCAGGATGCAGCCGACGAAGTCCCCGTGTCCTGGAAACCCACGGGACCGGCGTGCCTCCCACCCGCAGGGGGAGCGGGGCTCAGAGGAGGAGGGAGGCTCAGAGGAGGAGGGTGCGGAGAGCTGGCATGGACCGGCCCGCCGTCCATCCCTCCGGGCCGAGCCTCTTTCCCGACTCCGTGGCAGAGGCCTCCTGACCCCCCCGGCCCAGAGCAGGAAGATGAGGCTCAGAGAGGCCGCCGTGTGAGTCTCTCAGGGCCACCCCGCCGGTGACAGCCAGCGTCTGGGGCCCTCTGACTCCGGGCCCCCCTGTCCTGGGAGGCTGGGGATGTCGATGCCCGTCATCAGAGATGGAGAGGAAGAAAGCGTTTCTGGGAAACGTTTCAAAGCAGCCAGGCACCAGAATAGCCCGCCCTGGGCTCCGTGCCGGCTTCGCCTCTTCCTCTGCCTCCCGTGGTTTCCCCAGGTCTCTCATCTCAGTCCCTCCTCGCCTCCCCCCGCCACCCCCACCCCCCTCCCCGCCCCTCACTCCCTCTTCATCTGTCTCTCCATCTCTCTCCCTCGATTTCTAATTTCCAAGCCTGCGAGCTATTACAGAAAGCATAATGACGGCGACACTTGTCTCCGGCAATATTACTGTCTCGCTTATTGCTTCGGAAAGTACTCTGGGAGCCTCGGAGAGGCAAGGTGCTATGGAAAATGGAAATCAATTCTGATTCTAAATAAACATCATTGCTGCGCGCTTCCCTCGCAAGGCATTGTTTCTCATGCTCCAGGAGGACGGGACCCCGAATTGCATCCGCAGGTTGAAACGGCCCATTGGGGCGCCCCTGTGTCTTGGGGCTTGTCACGCCAGGGGGAGATCCGACTCGGATCGCAATAGAGCCTCACAATTATATCTAATTGCACCTGGTAGAAGGTGTCTTTGTTCGTGCTTTTTTTTTTTTCTTTTTGGAAGGGGAATGGTTTCTGTCTGTAGGAGAGACGGCGCCCTTTTAGCTTATGCTCGGGTGACTAGTGATCGGGGGCAGCGTATTCCCCGGATGCACGTCTCCATCAGCGGCCCCCTTCCAGAAACGGGGAAGGAAAGTTTTTCTCGGCAGGAAGCCCCCTCCCCATTAGGAGACGTTCCCCCCGCCCCCTGTTCACCCCCAGGCTGGCGGAGTAATTGAGAAGGACACGCACACATGTCCTCTTCTGTGGAGAGGCCTCCTCCTCCTCCCGAATCAGAAATGAATGTCGTCAAAGTGAAAAGGCCATGAGAACGGGCGCCCCGAGAAAGGAATTGTGTTCTCCTCACGGAGGCCGTGATGTGCTTCTGGACCCTCACGTTTCCACAGCAAACGCGGTGGCTCCCTCCCTGGCACCGTTCATCTTCCAGAAAAACAACGGGGTGTTTTATCTGTTTTCTTTTATCTTCTTTTTTAAAAAATATATTTTATTGATTTTTTACAGAGAGGAAGGGAGAGAAATAGAAAGTCAGAAACATCGATGAGAGAGAGACATCGATCAGCCGCCTCCTGCACGCCCCACACTGGAGATGTGCCCGCAAGCAAGGTACATGCCTCCGACCGGAACCGAACCTGGGACCTTTCAGTCCACAGGCCAACGCTCTATCCACTGAGCCAAACCGGTCTCGGCTGTTTTCTTTTATCTTTTTTGCAAAATTATCTTCTGAGTGTTCTTTCCTTAACACACACACATACACACACACACACACACACACACATGCACACACGCACACACAAACATGTGCGCGCACACAGGCACACCACACACACATGCACACACACGCACACACACGCCGTGCGGGGAAATGAAACATCTCATCCTGGGAAGGCGCGCTGGAAACCCCTGCGTGGGGAGGACCAGGGAGGCAGCTGGGATTTGCTGCGAAAACTCCGTGGCCTCAATGCATCCCCCCCCCTCTTTCCCCCTGATGTCTGGGTGAGCCATCGGAGGCGCCTGCTGGCAGCTGGGGCCCGCGGGTGCTCCGCATACCGGAAGCTGAGGCAGGGGTCGGCGGCGCGGGGTCCCTCCCAGCCCATAGGCAGAAGCGCGGCCTGGTCCCTGTGGGTCTGTCCTGCTGGAGCCTGTGGGCTGTGTGACGAGAAGGCCGGCGATTCAGAGGGGTCACTGGCCGAGGAGAAGGGACGGCGTCTCCTCTGGATGTGGCTCTGGCTTTGGGGGAGGAGGACCAGGGAAGCCAGGCTGGGACAAGCCCCTCACACAGGAGGCCGTGGGCATGAGCCCACCAGAGCCCTGGCCATGGCTGAAGCCTGCCCGAACCTCAGTTTCCCTTTCCTCCTCCTCAGAAGGGACAGAGGAACCCTCCGGAGGCCTGTGGAGAGAGAGAGAGCACGCAGAGAGCGTCTGTGCGGCGCAGGGTCCGCGTGAACGATATGGGCAGGGCCCGAGCCCGGCAGCGTTTGCGAAAATGTCCCTCCACAGTCCCTACGGGCGCGGGCCTGGCGTCTGATTTCCTCCAAATGCTCGCCCCCTCCGTCCTGGCATTTCCCTGGCTGCCTGTCTGTCTCTAGCAGCACCATCTCCACTGATGGCAAGACCCCGTCCCCCTCCAGAATGCAAAGCAATGTCCGCCGGCTCTCCTTGCAGGGCATTCGGCCAGGGATGGGTGTTGTGGTGGGGGGCACCCTGACAACAGCTCTGGAGAGGCTACTGGCCCAGCACAGACAGGCTGCGCTCCTCCGCTTCTCCTCCCGGCGGGATGGGACCTCTGCCGCGATGGCTGGAGTGCCAGCAGCCACTGCTGGCCGCCTAGTGACATTCTGTTGCCGCTGGAAATATCGTCTACTACCAGTGTGCACTGTCACCGCCACAAGGAGGGGCCACCTGAGATAGGCCCACTCTGTCTCTCTTAGCAACCGTTGGGAGGACCCCGTTTGGATGACCCCGTTTGGATCCGGGTCTCATGGTCCACACCACGGAGTCTTCCCTGGGGAAGGACTCCAACACATGCTGCTAGGAACCACGTCGATGCGTATCTTTACCCACGTGCCACGGTTAAACCCCCCTGAAGCCTGAGGTCTTAGAACCCTGGGCCTGAAAGGAAGCTTCCAGGCCTCCTAGTCCCGTCTGTGGAAACGGTGGCTCCGGGCGAGAGAGTGACTGGCCCACGGTCCCCCCTCGGAGTCCAGTTGCTTCCTGTTGGAGTTTTTCCCCACCGTTCCTTCACTCTCCCATCACCGGGCCCGCTCCCCCTTCTCGGTCTCTCTGTAGAAGGACCAGAACCTTCTTTCCTCAGACCCAGGTTGGCCCCAGCTCCTCCCAGCGTCCTGTCCTTATGCCAGGCACGAAGTCACATGCCAAGCCCCTCCCCTCCCACTTCCTCCGTGGCCAGGAGAATTAACATGGGAGCGGGCCAAGAGCCCTCGCGTCTTTGTTTCAGTGGCTCTAGAGTGTTGGCCTAAGGATTGATGTTTCCCAGGTTCAATCCGGTCCCGGGCATGGACCTACCTCGGTTGCAGGCTTGATCCCAGGCCCCGGTCCGGACTTGTGCAGGAGGCAACCAATGGATGTGTCTCTCTCCCATTGATGTTTCTCACTCTCTGTCTCTCCCCCTTCCCTTCTACTCTCTCTAAAAAAAAAATCAATGGAAAAATATCCTAAGTTGAAGATTAACAAAACAAACAAAAACAAAACAACAAAAAATAAAGTAAAAAAGAAAACGGGCAAGTGTCCAGAGTCTGACCTTGAGGTTGCTGCCCTCGCTGTGTCCGGCTGTCCTCGCTGGAAAAGCCTGGTACCTGGGCTGAGACTCTGAGGCTCCAGGCACTTGCACTGTGTCTGACTTCACTCATGTTTGAGAGACGTACCCTCCAGTCTTCAGTCCCAAAGGGGTGGCTTCTGAGCAGGCTCGTGGCATCGCGGGGTCCTCCTGCTCCTCCTCTGTCTTTTCCTGCTGGTGGGCCAGGAGCCAATTTTCTGACCCGATCACCACTTCTTACTGAAGAACTATGCACCCCGACAGTGTAAGGGGGACTTCCCATCTCACCTCTAGCCTCTACTCACCTGGCCCCTCTTTGAAAAGACTTCTTCTCCCTCCTTCATGCCTCCTACCCTTCTTTTCCACCACCTGGACTTACCTGCCCTTTCCTGGACACCCCACGATGATACCAGCCTCTGCACCTCCCAGAGCCCCACCAACACGGCTCCTTTCTTTTCTTTTCAATTTCTTCATTGATTACGGTGTTACATATGTGTCCTTTTTCCCCCATGACCCTCCACCCTACCCTCATGCCTTCACCCCCCTGGTGTCTGTGTCCATTGGTCAGGCTTCGAGGCGTGCATACTAGTCCTTTGGTTGATCTCTCTCCCTTACACCCACCCTCCCCTGCCTTCCCTCTGAGGTTTAATGGTCTGATCGATGCTTCTGTCTCTATTTTTGTTCATCAGTTTATGTTGTTCATTATATTCCATAAATGAGTGAGACCATGTGATATTTATCTTTCTCTGCCTGGCTTATTTCACGCAATGGCTTCTCTCTTGCGACTGTTCTAGACGCTTGAACCCATTTCCTTTCCTGTGGAAGTCAAGCCAGGTATGTTCACTGAGTAGCAGGCCCACGTTGCATTAACCGAGTGCTAACCGAACGGCCAGGAGCGGCTGAGTCCCGGACACAGGAGGACAAAGACGCAGCCGCCGTCCTCCAAGAGCACCCGTGAATGGAAAGACCCAAGGAAGGGCATTTACCGTGGGGCGTCACAGATGGTGTCAGAGGTCAGCACAGGGGGCAGGACGCCTCATTTCACCCAGTCCTGCGTGTGTTCACCTGCTTATGTACCCGCCAGCTGCTCAGCTCCTTCATCCAATAATCACTCCCCCCTCCCCCAACACCTGTTAGACATGGGGTATTCTCCCAGCAACATGGGCACAGAGTCGGGGCTCAGACCGTACACAGGAGAGTCGGGGTATCGCACGCATCCAGGTTGAGCCAAGGCGGTCACTCGGCATGAGAGAGGCCCGCACAGGGCCTATTAATCAGAGACTCTGGTTAATAGAGAGTTCTCCTCAAGGCCACGCACGAATTACCGGTTTTCAAAGAATTAGAACATAGCAAAATAGGCCGGCGCCAAGCAGCTCGTAATTTCATCCGCTGCACAAAAGGGCTGTAGTTAAGGCCCATCCACCTGGGCACGTCACACCTGCAGAAGGCGAGTGGGCAAAATTAATAGTTCCCGCTCCGACCGAGCTGCCCATTTTGAAAACAGAAAGCTCAAACCCTCTTCAAAACAAATACAGGCGCACCTTCACCACATTTGCTTTGTCGAGACATAAACATCAACCCTCAGAATCTCAAGCACAGATAGTCTCAAGATCTTCAGTGTGATTTTCAAATAACCAAAGCGTTTTTGTGTTGGTTTAGGGGGTTGTTTAAGACATAGGGGTTGTGGGGAGCAAGGGGGATGTTGAATCTCATTTTTTCAATTTAGAAGGGTTTTTTTCTTAAGAGAGAAAAAGCCTTTCAAATTTATTGCAAGGGGCCTTTGGATATAAACTTAGCAGTACTGTTTTCTTTCTTTCTTTTCTTTTTTAAAAAATCTTTATTGCTGAGATTATTACAGATGTCCCTCTTTTCTTCTCCCCATAGTCCCCTTACATCCACCTGCCCCAGGCCTTTGCCACCCTATTATCTGTGTCCATAGGTAATACATATATGCATATAAGATCTGTGTTTAATCTCTTCCTCCCCCCACACCCCTTTCCCTCTGAGAATCATCAGTCTGTTCCATTTCCATGCCTTTGATTCTATTTTATTCATCAGTTTATTCTGTTCATTAGATTTCTTACTCGTTAATTTTGATTTTTGATTCAATTGTTGATAGATATGTATTTGTTGCCATTTTGTTGTTCATGTATTTTTTTCTTTTTCTTCTTCTTCCTCTTCTTAAAGCATACTCTTCAACATTTCACATAATGCTGATTCGGTGGTGATGAACTAACTTCTTTAGTTTTTTCTTATGTGTGAAGCTCCTTATCTGACCTTCAATTCTAAATGAGAGCTTTGCTGAGTAGAGTGATCTTGGTTGTAGGTTCTTGCTATTCATCACTTTGTATATTTTTTGCCACTCCCTTCTGGCCTGCATAATTTCTGTTGAGAAATCAGCTGACAGTAGTATGAATACTCCCTTGTAGGTAACTAACTGCTTTTCTCTTAGTGCTTTTAAGATTCTCTCTTTGTCTTTTGTCCTGGGCATTTTAATTACGATGTGTCTTGGTGTGGTCCTCTTTGGATTCCTATTGTTTGGAGTTCTCTGTGCTTCCTGGACTTTTAAGTCTAATTCTTTCACCAAGTAGGGGAAGTTTTCTGTCATTATTTCTTCAAATAGATTTTTAAATCTTACTCTCTCTCTTCTTCTGGCACCCCCATAATGCAGATCTTGTTATGCTTAAAGTTGTCCCAGGGGCTCCTTATACTATCTTCATATTTTTGAATTATTTTTCTTTTTGCTCTTCTTTTTGCTTCCTTGCATTTCAAATAATTGATTTGATTTTGGGGATCCTCTAGGCTACTGTTGAGTCCTTGTATACTATTCTTTATTTTAGTGAGTATATGCTTAATTTCTGACTGGTCCTTTTCCATGTGTTTGGCATTCCCACTAAGATCCTTGAAAGTTACCCTTGGAGGTTTCTAGAAGATTCTTGAGTAATCTTATAACAATGGTTTTGAAATGTATTTCCAATTGTTTGCTTTCTTCCATTTCTTTCATTTGTGACATGTTTCTTTGTCTCCACATTTTGGCCACTTCCCTGTGTTTGTTTCTATGCATTAGGTACAGCTACTATGTCTCCTTGAGTTGATAGAGTTGCCTTATGTAGTAGGTATCCTATAGGGCCCAGTGGCTCAGCCTCTCCAGTCACCTGAGGTGAACACTCTAGGTGCACCACTTTTCTGGGCTGTGTGCACCGTCTTATTGTAGTTGAGACTTGATTGTTGTTGTCACTGGGAGGAATTGACCTCCAGGCCTACTGGCTGTTGAGGACCAGCTGTGTCTACGGTGGGAGAGCTGCTGTGCAGGAGACACCCCTATGGAGCAGGACTTACTTCAGTGGGGCTTTGGTGCTCACTGAGTGTGCTCCTTGAGTGTGTTGCTTATGGATGTGTAGAGCTGTAGTCTGGTCTGGTCTGACATTGACCACTGGGAACACTGGCTGTTGGGTCTCCATGGAGGAGTAAAATCAGCCACTGCCTTGGGGCCACCCAGCAAGAGCTACAGAGAGATCTGCAGATTCCTCCTCTTTGTATGGGGTTTGGAAGTGCCCAGTTGAGGCTCAGCTGTGAAACAAGGCAGGCTGGTGCTGGTGCCAGGTGTTGGGCCTTTTATTGATAGGTTTTGGGCTCTCTGACCCAGCTGCAGCTTGTTTTACAGATTTTTACCCCGAGAAAGGCCATTCATATGCAAAGTTGCTGCAGACTGCTGGGGTGGGTTGCAAATTGGATGAGGAGGGGTCTCTGGGAATCACCAGGAAGGAGCAAACAGCAAGGTCTGCCAGTTTGCCCTGCGACCACGGAGCTCCCAGAATAGAAATAATGACCCCTGCCAGCACCTCTGTCTGGGAGAAAGCTGCCCCCAAGTTCCTGCCCAGATGATAGATAATCCAGTTCCTCCTCATATGGGCCAGCAACCTGGTGTGCGTCTCTCAAGGAACCTGTTCCATCACCTTGCAGAACAAGGCTTCTGACAAGCACACCAGGTTGCTGGTCCAGGGGTATCAGGTGTGCTGACTTCCAACCAGGGGGTTTACAAATTGTCAGCCACTTTTCTTTGAGTTGTTTACCATGCATTCCCTGAGTACCTGCCCTTGGGAAGTTCAGGTTACAATGGGCAGTCCAGAGGCTGGAGCCGTAGTGGGCAGTGTGGTTTAGATGCACGGTGAGCAATGTTTAATCGCTGTGTGTTTGAAACAACAACACATGAAATTCTCATGTGGATGTCATGCTTTTGAGCGTGAAAGAAGCCCTCCCTGTCTTTTCTTTGTGGTGCTCCGTGAGTCCTCTTTTCACACAAAGAAGCTTGAAGTTATTTGGGGCCTACAACATAGCCAGGGCTGTGCTCTGAGGTTTAGAGAAGCCGGCCAGAGCTCAGTGTTTGTTATTTTGTGAAGCGAAGGAGGTTTTCATGGTTATTCTTTGTGAGTTGCTGAGTCTCTTTAACCTCCGTGTGTGTGTGTTTATTTTTTTTCCCATTAAGTGGGTTCTTCTGGATGGGGACGTGAAGGCATTCATGATGAAAGGTGTCAGGGATCTTGGAAGACAAGCCGATGGTATGTACAAACCCCCTAAAGGGAATGTGGGGAGACAGCGGGCCCTGCCTACCTTCTTACCTTCTTCCTCCCATGGTCTCTTCAGCACCCAGGACAGCGCCCAATGTAGCGTTAGTTGAATTAGAGGAGGAATGAATAAGTCGATGAAAGAAGAGGGATTCTTCAGAGAGCTCTGATGGAGGGGCGTAATGTACAATAAGAAAGGCAGGGGTGATAATTCTATGACTGTGGCCACAAACCACCCCACAATTCTGATGCTGACAGCTTCAAGCATCCAAGCATTTGTTTTGTTTTGCTCAGCTGTCTATAGATTTCAAGGTTGGGGACGGAGTATCTCTTCGCTGGGCAGTGGGATGGCTGGGTCTGGCTGCAGGCTTCCAGTATCAGGTCTGAGCCACAGGTCTGTCGGCCTCCCTAGACCAGTGATCCAAGACATGCTCTGGAAAATGGCAGCCCTCTTGCAGTCAAGAGACAATATTCATGAGAATAAAAATCCACACGCTAAGAATGGCTTAGTAGATGGAGGGAAGGCAGCTGGATTCTTGATGGCAGTACCGAGTCCCTAGCTTAGTCCTGCACAGCCTATGACAGCCTATATTCGTCTACACTGCAGTGAATTGAATTCCTCACTTATGTGAATGTTTATCCATATCTTTAGGGTCACTCTTAACCCCAGGTTGCCAATATCTATTGATTCCTCAGTCACTCCAACCAGGTTGGGAGGGGCCGGGAGGACAATGGCTATGCATCCATCATTTCTGACTTTGGCATAGAATAAATGTTAAGTAAATGCCATTTGTCAGGAGGACTGGACTCCTGGACAGCAAGACTCACACTCATGGAAAAGCTTCAGATTTCTACATTGTGGTTTCTTTCCCTTTCTCTCCCGTTTCTATTCTGTGTCTCTCTCTCTACCTCTCTCTTCTTAGAATCAATTATTATTCCATTTAGATAAAGTGTTCTGGAAAGGGTCCTGGTAGGGAATTTATATTTTAAAAATATCGGCAGGAGACATTTGGAAAAAAAATGTTCAAAGTCACTGATCCTCAGAGAGATGCAAATTAAAACAAAAACAAGTTATCACCTCACGGTGAGCAATGTTGATTTGGCTACCATCAACAAATCAACACATGGCGAGAATGTGGAGAAAAGGGAACCTTAGCACATTGCTGGTGGGGGTGCAGACTGATAGGGAGTTTTTTCAAAAAATTAAATATGGAACTGCCATTTGACCCAGTGGTCCCACTTCTAGGAATATGTCCTCAGAAACCTGAAGCACCTATCAGAAAGAATGTGTGCATCCCTATGTTCATAGCAGCGTTATTTACCATAGCTACGACCTGGAAACAGCCCAAGTGCCCCTCAGCAGATGAGTGGATAAAAAAAATCTGTGGCACATTTATATTCTGAAATACTGTGCCTCAGTAAAAAAGAAGAATCTCTTCCCCTTTGAGACTACATGGATGGACCTGGAGAGTATCATGCTAAGTGAGAGAAGTCAGTTGGAGAAAGACAAGTATAGTGGTACCTCGAGATACGAGTTTAATTCGTTCCGTAACCTTGAGGCGTGGGAAACTATGAGACGCTCAAGTCGAGGTAAACTGGTGGGTCGTGTGCAGCCGGCCGATCCGAGCTATTACTCCTATCTCAAATGTTGCTCGTATTTCAAAGCAAAAATCGCTCGCTCAAAGGCTCGTATCTCAAAAATATCGTATGTTAGAGCACTCGTATCTCTAGGTACCACTGTATCACATGACTTTACTCATATGTGGAATCTAATGAGCAAAATAAACTGACGATCAGAGTGGACCCAGAGAGACATGGAAGCAGGGAACCGAGTGCGGAATCTCAGAGGGAAGGCGGGGGAGAGTGGGTGGGTGGGCGGTGACCAACCCAGGACCTTGTATGCATAGATGCATGGCTCCTGAGCACAGACCATAGGCTGCTGAAGGCCTAGGTAGGGGGTGGGGGCAGGCTGGAGGGAGTCCTAGGGGACAAAGGGGAACATATGTAATACTTTCAACAATAAAGAATATTTTTTAAAATATATTTTATTGATGTTTTACTGAGAAGAAGGGAGAGGGATAGAGAGTTAGAAACATCGATGAGAGAGGGACATCGATCAGCTGCCTCCTGCACGCCCCCCACCTGGGATGTGCCTGCCACCAGGATACATGCCCTTAACCGGAATCGAACCTGGGACCTCCAGTCTGCAGGCCGATGCTCTCTCCACTGAGCCAAACTGGTATGGGCAACAATAAAGAATATTTTAAAAAAGATTGGGATGATAAATGAGCCGAGGAGGGGCGTTTCTAGCATGCTGGTTGCACAAGGAGCTTTATGAGGGCTTGGGGTCGCCCCTCTCTAGCTCTGTTGCTGCCCAGGTCTGGCCTTTATGGGAGTCGGCCATTCGCCCTGCTGTGGTCTCACTGTGGGTCTTTCTAGTCAGTGGGGATCAGAAATAAAAAACCAGTGCCTTTCACATTGAGAGTGGAGGAAGGCGAACGCAGAGAAAGGTTTCCGGGCTGGCTTCCATGGCCTCGTAAATAGAGCAGCGTTACTTGAATTCCATAAGAATGAAACTCTGATCCTTTAAAATGCATGCAAATTCCTGCAGACGAGATATGAAAAAGTCACTGTAGCTGTTGAGGCACTCCGGCTCCCTTGATAAATGGGACTTCCAGACCACACTTTATTGAGTCTCTGATTTTTAATAATTTGAATCCTGCAAGATTTAATTCTGCATAATTCTGGCTGAAATCAGCTTTTGATTGAGTTGTAATGGCTCTGTTATTGTAAATATCTCTGCATGCTAATGTCGTGCTGGAATTCAATAATATTTAGATGAAATTTTTCGCCTCGAGCGTCATGGAAGCAAGGTTTAGAAAGTCGGGAAGTTTATGTAAAAGTGACATCTATTTCGGGTAACCTGCGACATTTTTAAATGCAATAAATGGTCACCTCAAGACGTGATTTAAATAATTACGAATTCTAAATGTATATCCGCGGATCAATTATAATATGTATTATATTAGAATATGAATAAAATATATGAGCAGATTTCAGATCTATGTGTGTGTGTGTGTTTTTTTTTTTTTTTTTTTTTTTTGTTAACCTTGCAGTATTTCCTGACATAGTTGTCAGTGACTCCGTGGAGGCCCCAGGGATGGGACCCGGGACCCCGAGGTTGCGAGGCAGTGGGGGTGGGGGGCTGTAGAGGTGGTTTGGGGTGAGTCGGGGGTCTATGAAGATCAAAGTAGATAATGGAGACATTTTCCGAAGTGACTCTTTAGTCAAGAGGAGAAGAGATCCAAGTTTCCCAGAAACCTTGATCTTGCCAATTTCTTCCACACCGGAACGTCTGAGCCTGGAGAAAGTACCTAGGTCTGGCCCCAGGTGGGTTTCTGTTCCCCCTGATCTGAGGCTACGCCATGCCCCAGCGGTAGCCTGCAGCCTCATCGCTCTTAGGGGGCCGCCAGCTTTTCAGTACCAGCGAGGAGCTCTCTAGGTCTGAGGCCTCCCAGGGATGCAGGCAGCTGCGAGGCAGGAAGCAGCAGGGACCATGGGGAAATGATGGGCGTGGCTGCGCTCAGGTGGAACTGTCTTTGAGGGTCCTTTCCAGTGGCTTCCCTCCCAGCTCCCATGGCTCTGCCTACAGGTCTCCATTCACTGCATCTTTCCCAGGGGCCCTCGCTCGCTCCTCTTAGCAATGAAGAGTCTGTGGACTTACGCTTTAGGCCTAGCGCAATCTTGTCTCATGATGTTGTGTGAGTTCCTTCCCGTTTCGGGCCTCAGATGGCTCATCTGGGCATCGAGGGGAAGGAACGCAGACTCCAGGGGTCACAGTGGGGCGCCGCACCATGCATTTCTCTTTTGGGATCTCGGGAAACTCGCGGCTCCGGGCTCCATCCTCGGTCTAGACTCGCCTGTGGTGGCACTTGCACCTGGGGGTCACGTTCACTCAGACCCCACCTCCCCATTGTCTCTGAGCGGGATGATGGTCACACGGGCTCACTAGATGGCTGCAGAGATGCCAGGGGAGGCAACGGGCATGGGCGCGCTCTTGGTGCAGCCAACACGAGACAAAAGGAGGTGTCAGCAGGCCTAGTCCCTGGAGCCACCCGGCGATTCCTCCTGCGGGGTTCCACATGCTGCAGCCGGCAGCTGAGACAACACGCAGAGTTCTCCTGGTCTGTGGACTGAAAGGTCCCAGGTTCGTCCTGGGGGCTGAGCGGTGCACGCTCCTGTTCCCCCTGTTCCAGTCACTGCTGACATTACCCTTGTGACATTACACTGTTCCCCCAGTGCCACCTCAAGCGGGTCGCTGTTTTGCTATTAAGCCATTACATTTGCAGGTTGCCTTGCAGAGGGTGTGTGCATTTCTAATTGCACATTCTAATAAGGGTGGGTTTTTTTAGTTGTTTTTAAAGGTTATTATCATCTCTGTAAAGTTTCACAAAATGTGGCAGACAAGCTTTCAGGAAAAAAATAAATGTACTTAGACACTGATGTGTTCTTGCGAGACTGTGGGAACAGTGTTTTACAAGATGACAGTCCAATTTGCATCTTTGGGGTTGGAGAAGCTGAGGTTTCTTCTCCATTGGGCCGGTGGCGGTGGGACCTGAGGGCCGTGGGGAGGGTGCTGAGACTGTGCCCTTGGGAAGGGCTCTGTGATGGGTGTGTGCGTGTGCCTGTGTGCATGCGTGCCCATGTGTGCAAGTGTGCCCACGTGTGTGTGCAGGAGGGAGAATGATTGTCTCTGAGCTAGTAAATCTCTACCCACCTCCTCTCTGCCCTTTGGACAATGGAGGAAGCACACTGGTGGGCCGAGGAAGTGGCTCTCCCAGGGTCTCATGGGGAGTAAGTAAGTGGCCGCGTCAGAACCAAACCCCAAATATCTGTTGGGGGGAGGGGGAGGGAAGGGGGGTCAAGCTCTCCTTAAACTCCCTGGTGTAGCCTTCGTGCGAGAAAGAATCTCTTTTCGGCGCTCCTCTGTGAACAAGAAACTGAGGGGCGGGGTGGGCGTGGGGAAACGTGCCCCTGGCGGCAGCCTGCAGCGGGGACCTGGGTCCAGGAGGCCGAGGCTGCGCTGCCCACAGCTGTGGTGGCCCCGTCCATACCGGTGCCCGGGAGCAGCGTCAGAAACACCCCCGAGCATTCTGCTCCCCGGTTTTCCCTTTATTTCCCAAACTTCCAAGGGCACGACTTCTCCGGTCAGACAGTTCGCTTACATCTTATTCATGGACCCCAAGCCCAAGAGCCCTTGTGCGGTCTAGTTCATCAATACAGCGGTACCTCGAGATACGAGTGCCCTCACATACGTGATTTTTGAGATACGAGCCGTCGAGCGAGTGATTTTTGCTTTGAAATACGAGCAACAGTTGAGATAGGAGTCATCGTGCGAATCGGCCGGCTACACACGACCCACCAGTTTACCGCGACTCGAGCGTCTCATAGTTTCCCACGCCTCAAGGTGATGGAACGAATTAAACTCGTATCTCGAGGTCCCACTGTACAGTATTTTGTTTTCAGATGGGATCGTCCTTGGGGATGGCGAGACAGGAAACGGCTATTTGGGACACGCGGCCTTTGCGTGGATCCTCGTCCATCAGCCCCCAGGCCCCAGGAACCCCAGCATGTCAGACCTCACTGCACACATTCTGGGGGACAAGGTGACAGCAAAAAGGGTGGCCTGGACCTCTGGGGATATGACTGGATCAGAGAGAAGCTATAACGCGTGGATGCCCCAAAGCCGAAAAATGAAGGACTATAAAGAGATATTCATAGACTGACTTCTCATCAACCCCAACCAAACCCCCAAAGACCTTTCCACGGAGCGCAGGACGAACCTTGTGGCTCGCGCATGCGTGCACCAGCTGTGATTTGCATCTCCGACTCGGCACGCACGCGGGCACGGAGCTGCTCTCTCTAATAGGTTATCACAGGAGAGAGTTTTAAATACCACTTGAGTCGTAACCCCATCCACTCAGAGATCCAGAAAGGGCTCCCAGGGCTGATGAGAGAGCTGATTTGCAAATTACTATAAATTAACGCGGTGAGAGCGGGACAGGAAGATCTGCTGGGCGATGCTCAGAGGGTGCGCAGTACGTGCCGCATCTTAGATGATAATTGTGGTGATTTCTGAGACGACTTCTCCTCCAGCCGGCACCTTTCACCCTGTGATCTCCAAGTCCTTCGCAAACACTAATTAATTACATTAATTTTATCATAAAGCCCGCTCATTACTGTACTTTTATTATAAGCTCCTGCCAGCTCAGGCTTCACGCCCCGCACTCGTTGAAATTCTGTCCTTTGATGTTGCTCAGGGTCCACTCGCACTGCATAGGTGCCTTCCTCCGTGTCCATGTTGCGTTGATAAGAGAATAAAGGCTGTTTGCTTCCCCCCCCCCCCCTGGGAGTGCCCTGAGGAGATGGAGGAGGAGCCCAGGTCACGTGATCTGGCCCCTGATGATGGGCCACACCCCACAGGCAAGTTCCGGTCAGAGGTGCTGCTGGGGGAGAGCTTGGCTTGGACACCACATGGATGGGTTGAGCTTGGCTGTCTGGCGCTTTGCGTAAAGCAGGATTCCTAAAATAGTGATATGCAAATTGTCCGTCACTCCAACACACAAGATGGCAGTCCCCTTGTGGTCAAAGATGGCTGCCCCCATGTGGACACAAGATGTCCACCACAAGATGGCCAGCAGGAGAGGACAGTTGGGAGGAACCAAGGTTGTAAGGAAGGGCAGTTGTGAGTGATTAGGCCAGCAGGGGAGGGCAGTTAGGAGTGACCGGGCCTGCAGGAAAGGGCATTTGGGGGTGACCAGGCTGCTGGCAGGGGAACAGTTAGGCATCAATCAGGTTAGCAGGGGAGTGGTTAGGGGGTGATCAGGATGGCAGGCAGAAGCACTTAGGGGCAATCAGGAAGGCAGGCAGGCGAGCAATTGGGAGCCAGCAGTACTGGATTGTGAGAGGGATGTCCCGGTCCGCATGTGGAAGACACATCTGAGAAGGACTTCACTCATGTGCCCTGGTTAGAACCCAGTACACATGGCTCTGCCCCGCCCTGCCTTCCCATGCCAGCAGGTGATGAATGACATTCCACTCCACGCCCAGGAAGGAGACTGAAAGGGTTCTGGTGGCCCAGCCTCCTTTCACATCCTGTTTCTTTGGTATAAAATGATATCTTGTTGGAAGACCCATGTACCGTCTCCCGATTATTCAAGAGCGTGAGAATGTGCCCACCTCTCACCACCACTCTACGTTCCCTGCCGAGACCGGCCTATCGGTGGCAGTATCCTTGCCGTGAGCGCCGGCTCATTGCTTTTCCCTGGTGTGTTTCCATAGGTGGGTCTTGGTCCGGGGTCCTGATTATGGATCTCATCTGGGTTATGTGTTTGCACAACAGTTCCCACCGCAGAGGGCCTTTTAGGCTTTGGCCAGGGTGCCGTTTTCCTGCAGGCAGGTTGTTCCTTCTAATGCCATCCGTTTGATCAATATTTGCCCGGATGATTTGCCCTTTGGAATGTTTTGTTTTGAAATAGCTGTCCTTTCCCTGAGGCCATTCGCTCTCTTATCATTTCTTCTGAAACCCTCACCGCCTTTTGTCTTTGCCTTACAGTCTTGGTTCCATCTCTCCCTGGGTTTTATTTTGGGTGTGAGGTAAGGGATCAAATTCCATTCTTCTCCACATGAGTCATCCATTGTTTCAGTGCTATCGATTGAGATGGCTCACTCATTTCCTCCCCCGTCTGCAACCACATCAGTCAACCAGCAGATTCCCAGATCTGTGTGTATGTGTTCCTGAGCTCTCTGTTCTACAACTACGGTCTGTTCTTGTTCCCATCAAGGCTCATCAATGTTTCTTCACAATGCACCTGGGGTAATATTTTGCAAGTGAATTCCAGCCATGACACACATACTGCCTCAGCACCTCGACTACACAGACATGTAAGGGTTCAATAGTACCATCCCCGTCACCCAGCACGGTTCTTGAAACCTCGTCATTGGGGAGACGTAATGAGCCTGTGTTGAACAAATGAAACTCCCAGTTTCTGCCGTGACATCTGGTATTCCAGGGTGCACTCAGTATTTTTTCCATGAGGGAAAGCATGACTAAGACTCAGGGTATGGGAGGGGCACACAATATGTTTGCCTCCCCAACATGCCTTCATTGAATGTGACCTTTCCTGCATCCTAGCCACCTGAGCCTGTATTATAACAGTGACACATTTTGTGTGTGTGTGTCTGTCTCATGTACGAAACTGTCTTAGTCAGAGAAATATATGGTAGATGCTGTAACAAGCAATCCCCGAATTGAGGTTTCACAAAATGAAAGTAGACACACACACACACAGACTCATTAATTTCCCCTTCATTTCAGTCCTTGGTGGGTCAGGTGGCTTTGCTGGGCTCTTCTCCCTCATCATTAACTCAGCGATCTCCTCGCTCCACATCACCTGGTCCTGCCAAAGAGGAGGAGGAGAGAAAATAACCTAAGGCCCTGGAGGGAGGTTCTGAAGTGCACGCATCCCTTAGATCTGCATTTCATGAACCAGAACTAGTCACGTGACCACAGTGTAACTGCAAGGGGCACTGGGAAATGTAGTCTTCTTGTTCCCAGGAAGCAGAGCAAAGATGGGCAAGCACCTAGGAAGACGCTGCCATACCAGCTAAAGCCTGAGCTCTTAGAGGCAGAACACTTTTTTCTCTGCATTTCCCATTGCCCCTGACGGCCTTCTGGTCTTGTGAAAAACAAAACAAAACAAAAACAAAAACAAACAACAAAAAAGAGGGCTTTGGGATCCCAAAGAGTGGAGTCTGAGTTTCACCTACCCCCTGATCATTTTGTAACCTGGATTAACTCTTGACCTTGCGAAGACAGCCTCAGGTTCCCGTCTGGTTTATTCCAGTCCTGGCCTTCTCCAGGGCTCCACAGGCCTCCTTGGCCTGCAGGGTGCCCTCTCCCCGTGCCTCATGGCTCTGACAGGGCCCAGGAGTCACCCCCGCTTCTCCCCTGCTGCCAGGAAATGCCTGGAAAGCAGACCTTCCCCGAATTTCAGCTCCCTGACAGGCCCATTCATCCTCCGCTCGTTGACACGGCCTCGCGTGTTCCCTACCCGCGCAGCCACTGTGCCGCCCTCCTGGGGCGGAGGCTTTCTTCTCTGTTGGCAGCCCTTCCTCTGGTCTCCGCCCCACCGCGGCAAGCCTGGCGGACACAGCCTGCATGCCCGGCGCGGGAAAGGGCCATCGGATCACTGGGGTTTGGCCCTGCCTGCCTGGCTGGCTCCGAGGCCGCCGTCAATTCCGTTCAACAAGGTCAGAGCGCTGTTGGCTGACGGGACTGTCTCTACTGTTCAACCCGCTTAGCTTCTTGGAAGACGTCGGATCGCGCTGGGCAGGGCGTTGCGTGTACTTTCATCTCAATAGTGAGCACGGGAACCCTGGCGCAGCCCGGAGAAGGCCGGGACTGGGATAAACCTGAGGCTGTCTTATCAAGGTCAAGAGTTCTTGAGATTAACACATAGAAACATAGACACATAGAGACACACATCCCTGCCTTTCTCCGGCCAGCACACATACACACACACTCACCGTCAAAAGGCTCAAGCGAAATGGGCCCAAATGTGTATCTTGGTTCTGAGTGGTGGCATCTGGCTGTGGTGTGTGTGTGCATCTAGACTTGTCGGTACTGGACCCCATTTTCCAAAAGGGACCGCTCTCCGGTAGTCTCAGCAGGAAGTGGGGGTCACAGGCAGAGGGAACAGGAGACCGTCCGATGAAGCGGCTGTTGGCGGGGGGGTCAGGGAGAGGGTCAGGGTGGAGGCGTCTGTGAGTCCTGACCTGTGAGATGCCCCTATGTATCCCCCGCGCCCCCCAAACCTCTGAGGACCTCTAGTTCCGCTGCATGCTTAAGACACCACCCTGTCTGGGTCTTCTCTCCGGGGTCTGGGCGGAGGGCACACCTCTCTCAGCAGGAAAGGACCCTGGAGGCGGTGACAAAAGGCACGGAAAGTTCTGGTGGCTCTTCATTGCCAATTGGTGTGGCAAGCTGCGTCGCAGGGGCCCATGAGGAGCGAGGAAGCCCCGTCAGTCCTGAGTGGTGCCAAGAGGGGGAGCCCGAGGGCCTCGCCAATGGCCCCGGCGACCCCTGGGGGGTGGGTGTCCATGTACCCACTGTCATGGGGGCTTGTTACACCTCTGACCATTACCCCTCAGCCCAGCTGGAGAAGAGCAGGCAGCTGGGGGTGGGGGTCCGCAGTGCGGTGTGAGCAGGTGCGTTCCTGTGCCTCCCGCGTTCCGCTTCCCACGGTTGGCACGCTCGGTGACAACACCCCGGTGCCCAGGAAGCGAAAGCTCGCCTGGCTCCCAGCCCGAGCATCTACGGATGATTTCCAATCGGCGGGGACCCCGGGCGACTCTGGGAGTCAGAGGCCGGCGCTAGTTTTAGGGTTGGTGCCCATGTGCGCGTATGTACACCCACCCCCTGTACACACACACACACCCCCCTCAGGTGTGTCTTTCTCTCGCCTCGCCTCGCAGAAAAGGCCGATGACAGCGGTTTGGCGCCTCTGCTGAGGATGAATTATGAATGACCTAACATGCCTTCAATCAGAAAGAAATCCAATTTCGCTTTCCACACGCAGTTCAAAGCCCGCCGTTCATCTGCGCTTTGTCCGCGTCTGTTTTGCATCTCAGCAGGCCGTGCGCAGAGGCCGGAGGAGCGGCGTCGGGGTGCGCGGAGCCCGTATTGACGGATCCGCTTGGCTGCGTCCGGGAGAGAAAGACCTCTGCCGCCTTTCACCGCCCGCTGCCTCTCTGCCTCCCGGGGTCTGTTTAATGCCCAGGCGCGATACAGAGCACGTCGGCCCGCGAGAAGAAAGCAATTGCTACCGCGCATTCATTTCCACTGATGGAATGCTCTAGAAAAAAAGAACGCGGCGCCTCCCTAACGGTACGGGAGTCCTCGCCTGGAGAGCCACCCCCATGGGTGTTACCTGTATCTATCCGAGGCTCTCCCCGGGGGGAAGGGGGTGATTGTGGGGAACTCTCTGCAGAAGTTAGAGTTTGGTTAGAAAACAGCATTCATGTGCCAGTCCCAGGTATGAGGAGCTGTGTTATCAACGATTGCACTTGGCGTTTTGTGATCCTTGTAGGTTCCTGTGTGAGACACAGGAGACAGAGAGATCCGTGCACACCTTGCCCGGTCTCCTGCCAGGGTAGTGTTTTGCAAAACTAGAGTTCCGGCGTCTGGATACAATCCTGCGACCTTATTCAGGGTTCCTGTTTTGTGTGCACTCCTCCGCATGTGTGTGTGTGTGTTAATTCTATGCGAGTTTATAACATACATACCTGCCACCAGAATTAAGGTACAGAAGTTTCCTCACCACAGGGGTCCCCACACGGACCTGTAATGCCACCCCCTTCGGCCGGCCCCTCCCCACCTGCCTTCCCTAAGGCCTGCTCATGGCTCATGTGCACTGTCTTCTCTAGAACCCTTCCATGATGCAAGGGTGTGAGGCACGTGGAACCTGCAGATGGAACCTTTGGGACTGGCTTCCCTTCCCTCCCCCCCCCTCGTACCCCCCTCCCCACCGCCCAATTCCCGCGTCAGCCCAGCTGCTGCCTGAATCCCCGTTTTTTGCCTATTGTGCTAAGTAGCATTCTGCCCTCTGGGTGGATGAATGTGTACCCGATGGCGTTTCCATGGAAGGACTTCGGGGTTCCTTCTGAGAGCAGGATGAAGCCGCTCTAAGCACATGTGTGCAAGTCTTCGGGGACCATCAGTTTTCATCGCTGCGGGACGAAGGCCCAGCAGCATGACGGCTGGTTCCAGCAGCACGATGCCTGGTTAGTCTGAGGAGAATCTGCCCGACTATTTCCCAGAAGGTCGTCCCTGGAGGGTCGTCCCGTTTCACCTTCCTGCCGGCCACGCAGGCACCCTCCCTCTCTCCACAGCCTCACCAGCACGGGGTGCCAACGTGAGTGAGGGCAGGCACTCTGAGGGGTGAATAGAGGAGTCTCCTGGTGGCAATGCTGCTGAACATCGCCCCAGCTGCCCAGTGCCCATCTATGAAGCTTCCTCGGCAAAAGGTCTGTGCATGTGTTTTGCCCATTTTGTACCCGGATGGTCTATTTTTTCGCCATTGCGTTTTGAAAGCTCCTTCTGTATTCTCGACGGATCTAGTTCTCGGTAGGGCGTGTGGTTTGCTAACGGGTTCTCCCAGAGGACAGCTCATTGTTTGTGCTCTCGGGATTGGGGGTGTGTGTTCTGCAGAGCAGAAGGGTCCCATGTTGGTGAGATGTGATGGGTCCAGTTTTCCTTTCACGAATCACATTTGTGGGCATGTCAAGTCTGAGAACGCTTTGCTTAGAGACTCCTGAAGATTTTCTCTTCCCCCCGCCACGCCCCTAAAAGCTTTCTAGTCTTTCATTTAAGCCCATGACCCACTCGGTTGGGTTTTAAACATTTTTTTATTGATATTTTTAGAGAGGAAGGGAGAGAGATAGAGAGTTAGAAACATTCATGAGAGAGCAACATCGATCAGCTGCCTCCTGCACACCTCCTACTGGGGATGTGCCAGCCATCCAGGTACGTGCCCTTGACTGGAATTGAACCTGGGACCTTTCCGTCCGAAGGCCGACGCTCTATCCACTGAGCCACACCTGTTTTGGCTCGGTTGGGTTTTATATCCGGCATGAGGTTTAGCGGAGGTTCATTCACTCGCTGGTACTTGTTTGCGGAGAGCAGGACCATCTGCTACAGACGGTCCTTCCTCCACACAGCCGCCGGCGCCGTTGTCAGAAATCATCTGGGCCTGTTCGTGGGGCCTGCTTCCGGCTCTCTGCTCTGTTGCATTGATCTGTGTTCCCGTCAGACCATTCCACGCTGCCTTCACTATTCTAGGCTCCGAGTGAGGCTCAACGTGAAGTATAGTGATGCTCTCCACATCCTTCTTCTTTCTCAAGATTGCTTCAGCTATTCCAGGGCCCATGTTACTCCGTCAGTCTAGAACTCGCTTGCCTATGTCTTAAAAAATGCTGGTCAGAGGTGTTCTGAGGAAGTAGAGGCAGATCCGACCCCTCGGAGGGCTGCGGCATGAAAGGCCACGCAGCCGCCTGCGACCCGTCTAGATGGCATATTGAAGCAGGAAACTAGAAAAGCTGACACAGCGGCCATGGGAAATCTCCAGAATACCGGGAAAGCGCCCACTGACTCTCCCTGTCGCCTGCATCCCCTTGAAGCAGCCTTGACCTCCAGGCTGCCTCACACTTACCTGCACCCAGGCATTGGATGCATGGACTCTGGTTCTCCCACCTTCTTAGAGGCTGGCCGAGCCCAGGCCAGGGCAGAAGGACACCCTCTCTGAGATGCAGAGGGAACCCTAGAAGTGGTGGGAAGGCCCCGGGTGGACCATGGGAGGGGGAGGGGTTAGCACTGTCCGCATGTGTTGGTGGGTTTCTGGGCCATTGAGGAAGAAGACGCTGTTGAAGAGACAAGTCTCCCTGGCCCTGTTCTGTACAGTTTCTCTCAGGGGATAGGGGGCAGAGGGCAGAGTCATCTGGTGATGGATTCCTAATTCCCAGGGTGCCGGCTTTCCCTGAGTTCATTCATTGTTGACTCGGAATTAAGGAGCTCAAGGTGAGATGACCCAGGATTAGAGAGAGTCCTACATTCACTGTCAATGGTCCTTATAAAAGGAGAGAGGAGAAGGCACCTGGAGGGCAGGGCCGTCTGAAGGCAGAGGAGGAAGTCGGACCTACAAGCTGTAAGCTGAGGGGCGTTAAGGATGCTAAAAGCCACCAGCCACCAGGAGGGCAGCACGGAAGAGATCCCCACCGAGCGTCTGGGAGAATCAGCAACACTGGCACCTCCGTCTTACCCTGTGGCCTCCGGGCTGAGGGGATGGCTGTATGTGGCCTTCGCTTCCAGGCTGATGACTTCTTAGAGAAGCCCAGGGACTCAAATCCAGACTCTAATCCTCTTTGGTGGGGATCACAGTCAGCTAACGCCCCTCCTCTGCTAGACACTAAGATTCTGGAGCAGAGGACCAGCCCCTACATCGAGAACTCAGCCTTGGAGGGAGCTGCAGTCCTCAGCCGAGCATGGTACCATTTTCAATTCAAAGCCCTCTCCCAAGAGCTTCAGTTGTATACTGCTCTGCCCACTGGACCAGGAGTTTCCAGTAAGTCACCAGCTCTTCTGTTGTCCCCAACCAGCTCACTTTGACTTGACCACTGAGGAAGAACCTGAGACCATGACCTTGGGGGACATCCTGGGACCATGACCTTGACCACTGAGGAACAGCCTGAGACCATGACCT
>JAAGEH010000328.1:1548725-1563115 GCA_011751065.1 Lasiurus cinereus | reverse complement strand
TGGGACCATGACCTTGACCACTGAGGAACAGCCTGAGACCATGACCTTGGAGGAACACTTGGGACCATGACCTTGATGACCACTGAGGAACAACTTAGGACCATGGAATCAAAGGCACCCTACCTGAATGCTTCTTGAGGGACACACCTGACTCCAGGAAAGAGTGATCACCACCACACACAACTCCCCAACATCTGACACCCTTTGTCCCAAGAGGACGCCGGACATTCTGGTTGAACACCGACCCCGCCACAGAATAGGAGGTGGGGGGCGGATTGGCTGCTGAGAAAAGCTCCCTGTGCTCACCTGGAAGATGGATCCCCAACAAAGGACTCTCTGCTGTGTGGCACGCAGTGGCTTCCTCCCTCGTGGTCCCTGGCCGTGTTTTTCTCCATGGAGCGCCAGCTTTGGGTCCCTGTTGAGAATATTCGCCATTTTGGTTGCTCACCTGAACTTCTGGTCTCCAAAACTCTGAGCTCATGTATGGGTGTTTGGTGCGCCCCTAAGTCTGTGGTAATTTGTTATGCCGTATAGGTAAGCTGATACAGCAGGTACGCCTCGAACGCCAAACGTCCCCATTTCACAGAAGAGTAAACTGAGGCCCAGCACGGCTGGCTATCTTATCCGAGATCAGGACAGGGAAGGGACTTGCACTGAATCCTGCTAACTCCCCAGTCTGTTGTCCTGCCACAGGGCCACCGGGGATGTCCTCGCCTCACCTGTGCTTAACGGACAGCTGATGCTGAAACTTATTAGCATTATTGACGGGACCATGAGTCTAACAGGCTTTGGCCCGCAGGCCCAGCGTCTCTGGTCCGCCCTGCGGTTCCCATCGTGAAGAACTCTTGGCTTCCTGGCCCCACACCCTGGACGTGGTCTGACGCGCCTCTTGGTAACAGCACCGGGTAAATTGTCAGGGAACGGCCACCGCTAACTGCTGATCGCATGTCAGCCATTCACGTAATGGTGTCCTTAAAGCCGCCGTCCTTAAATGACCCGAGTGGTGATTTCAGATCACATTGGAGCCGCAGCCCAGGAATCGTTCATCCCCGGGTCTCACCCTGCGTGGGAGGCAGCGGCGCGTGACGCGTGAGGAGCTCGCCGCCTTGGTGTCGGAATTCCATCATCTACGAGACACTCTTTCTCAGTCGTGAAGTAGCTCGTTATTAAAATAGAATATTGTGTCCGGGTGTGCTTATTATTTTAATTCAGTGCTCCGGTGGCTTACACAAGCAGGCCCCCAACTCTTGCACGGCTCCTCTCTGTTCTCCTACAATAAAGTTAATTTATACCAAGATGATAAAAAATTTGATTTATTTTACAACAGATCAGTAATTGTGCTCTACAAATAAGTTCGTAATGATAATCAACAGCATTTTCAACATAATTTAATTTGCCTTCTCCCGAGAGGTAGTTAAATGCAGTAATAATAACGCCAGCGTTATGGACTCCCCAGCAGTTAATCATGGTCTGAATATGCAGACAGCTCCAATATTGTATTGACAGAAATTAAATTAACCATCAGCTTGGGCAATCAGTGGCTATACAGCTATTAAAAGCAATAAAGGCAACAAACCCCAACCGTTGCCAATTACATTTTGACATATACAAGGGAGAGGACAAATGCCTTTGATGGGAGATTTTTATTTCAATGGAAATAAGACAAGAGAGTAGCACCTCGAATATAGCAAGGGATCGCCCATCCTCCAGAGCTTGCCAAGTATGAGATGCGTTCCCTGCGTGTTTTCTTTTTGTGGACAGGTAAGATAAAATTAGGTAGCCAGGATTCGTAGTGGGTTCAACTTTTTAAAAATATATCTTTTTATTGATTTCAGAGAGGAAGGGAGAGGAAGAGAAAGATAGAACCATCAATAATGAGAGAGAATCATTGATCGGCCGCCTCTTGCATGCCCCCTACTGCGGATGGAGCCTGCAACCTGGGCATGTGCCCTTGACCAGAATCAAACCCAGGACCCTTCATTTTGCAGGCCTACACTCTATCTGCTGAGCTAGGGCTATAGTATGTTAACTTTGAGGACACCTTTGTAATCTGTTTTATCTTCTAGTGCCCTACTTTTTCTGTGTGTCCCTAACACTGTGGCCTAGGCAATTTGAAGAAGGCAGAGTGTCAGGGTAAAGAGGAAACCGAAAGAAAAAGAGATGTAATACTTGTGAACTTGGAAAGATTCTGATTTAATAAGCTCAATGATGCTGCAATGAGACAGCGTTTGATCATAATCTGGGGCAGATTCCGAGCTGGTTTAATCCAATGCCCCCCTCCGCCCCCCACGAGACGTAGCATCAAGTGGGGGCTCATTGCCTTCTTTCATTGTTTTGTTCTCTCCTTTTTTCTCCTTCCTTCCTTCTTCCCTTCCTTCCTTCCCTCCATCCTTCCTTCTTGGAGGGAGGGAGTGTTGGGGAGAGGTTAATCATGCTCATCCTTGGAGCTTAGAAGTTGTCATATGAGATTGTCCTGGCTGAGCCAAAGCCTCCAGAGGAGCTGACCTCACTGAAGGTCAATGGCCACCACATTGGCTATGGTCAATGGGAAGCAGTTCTGGCTGGACTTCAGCTGAGGGATGGCCAAGGATGGCATTGGGAAGAGTTCTCCATTGAAGACTGACCACCTGTGGACCTGCTCGTGGTTCCCAGGTGGCCCTCTGGTGGCAGGATCAGGTGACATCTCAACCTGGGGCTGGATGGAGCTGGTGGGTGGCCCCGTCTGTCTCCATGGTTTTCCTGGGTGCTCTTGTTCCAGCCCGGCGGACCTCTCCTTCCCTGTGACCTTCAGCCTCTCCTCTTCCTCTAGGCTGGAGATTATTTGAAGTTGGAAAAGTTACTTGGATTTTTTCAGAGACAAAATATTGATTCCGGCTCCTCTCTTCCCCTCCCCACCTCAAGATGTCCATTCCCTGGTACCCAGAAGCTGTGGGTATGTTACCTTACGTGGCCTGGGGACTTGGCCATTGAAGAGCTTGAGATGGGAATTATGTCTTGGGTGATTTGTGCGGGCTGATGTCATCACGGGGTCTTTCTAAGAGGGGAAGAGAGAGAGAGTAAGAGAGAAGAGGGGGAGCAGCAGAGGAGGCAGAGGGAGAGAAGGGGACGTGAAGATGCTCAGAGACAGAGGGAGATTGGAGGCTGCACCCGCTGCCTTTGAAGGTGCAGGAAGGGGCTCTGAGCTAAAGAATGTGGGTGGCCTTGAGAAGCCAGGCAGTCGAGGAAATGGAGCCCCTCCCAGCTACCCTTGAGGGACTACGACCCTGCCAAAACCTCGATTCCAGCCCCGTGCGACCTGAGTCAGGCTTCTGACCGCTAACATCGGTTTTCCAGGTTTCCAGTAACTTGGGGTGGGGACAAAGGGAAATGAGCACGGCTCTTCATCTATTGCTTAAACTGCGCGTTTGTTAAATGCACCACAGTGACCGAGTCCTTCATGCCTTCGACGTTTTAAACTTGAAAGCCCAGGATTTGCTTACAAATCCGAAGTGCTGGCCTTTGAAACCAGAGTTCCCTGTGGCGTTCTGCCACATCATCTTTCTCCTGAGCCAGGAGGTCACTGTGGGACCGGGAAGGACAAAGAGACCTGGGAATGGGAAATCCAGCCACCTGTAAAAGGTCCTTCTGGTGTATGACCCGGCTGTCGCTCCTGGTAGAAGATTTCAGTGATGGCCAGTGTATCCTGCCTCCCACAGGCACAGGTCCCCCTGCCCACTGGCCATGCAGCCGTGGGCTCTGCCCTTCCCCCGAGGGCAGGGAATGGGCTGGTTGGGCCCCAGGCAGGTGGCCCACTCGGCCCAGTTTGCCAGTGACTGTGACTTTCCTGGTTTGGGCACTGAGCATCTTATGTCCCCGGAACCTCTCCAGTCCCAGGAAAGGTTACATAGCTGACTACTCTCACCGTAGATCATGCAATCACAGCTGAGAGGCTACTAGAGTGAGAGGACCATCAGCCATGGGCCTCCTGGAGCCAGCGGGACCATCAACTATAAGCATCCTAGAGCCAGCGGACCATCAGCCATGGACATCCTGGAGCCAGCAGTCCATCAGCCATGGACATCCTAGAGCCAGCGGACCATCAGCCATGGACATCCTAGAGCCAGTGGACCATCAGCCATGGACATCTTAGAGCCAGCGGACCAGCAGCCATGGACATCCTAGAGCCAGCGGACCATCAGCCATGGACATCCTAGAGCCAGCGGACCATCAGCCATGGGCATCCTGAAGTCAGCGGACCATCAGCCATGGGCATCCTGGAGCCAGTGGGACCATTAGCCACTGGGCATTCTGGTTTCCATGCTGGGTTCCAAGGAGCCTCAGGATGGCAGGGGAGCCTACAGGGGCCCCCGGAAAGTGGAGGCTGGGGCTTTGGTTCTGTACTCCTGCTTCAAGCGCGGTGACCTGCGCCGTTGGGCTGCATTTTGAGCAATGTTTTTGATGAGTAATAAAGCAAAAAAGGCAAACATAAGCCTGAAGAATCCAGTAGAACAGAGCCCATCATTATCCAGCTCAGGGGACTGAGCACGGAGGGGCAGTGACTCCGGAGCCCAGGCTAGGGCCCCAGCATCCTCATGTCACAGCGTGCTCTTCTGCAGCTCATACCATTGTCCATGTGGATGCCATCCCTCTGTCCCTGCCCACGCTTCACTGGAAGCTGGGACCAGGTGCTGGCCAATGTGCCCAGAAAAACCTACAATAGTGGCTATCTGGTCTTTTAAGAAAAAGTTTGCTGATCCCTTATATTTGTTGGGAAGCCAGGCAGGTAATATTCTGGGTGGAAAGAATAATCTGGGGTGACTTTAGGGTCTAGTGGAGGAGGTGGGCTCATGGAGCCATGTCCCTGTTATACCCTCTTCTCCTTTCTTTTCTTCCCTTTAGCATGAGGCATGTTGTATGCTGGGAGATGTTTAACAACTCGCTCTTTGTTGGGTGGTTTGCCCATTTCTAAGGCGCAAATTCTTACACTATTGAACAAGGTCACCAGATGCACGTTGGAAAGAAATGGGCACAGAGAGCCTGGCATCCATTGCAGGGAGGCCAGGGACTCAGTCCTGGGCACCCTCACAGGACAAAGCCACATGCAGCTTCTCCCTTCTCAGTCTTTCTGTTGCAGGCGACCCTGGCTTTTCTGGTGACCTCACTTGGTGATGAAAACCCGAATTGTTAGGTTTGAGGTTTCTAAAATATTAAAAAAGCATACACACACACACACACACACACACACACACACAGAGAGAGAGAGAGAGAGAGAGAGAGAGAGAGAGAGAGAGAGAGAGAGAGAGAGGCAATAGGCGTCTGTGGCTTGCCTGGGCCAGCGCTGCTGCGAATATAGAATTAACCAGGAGAGCTTCTGCAGGTGCGACTTCCTTCTTACAAGCCTCGTCCACATAGCTCCGCACTGACAGCAGAGTTCCCGTGACAAGCACTTCTATTTTCCATAACAGCTTCGCCGAGAAGGATCTGCCCCGCCGAATGGCGAGTTTGCTCACACGGATGTCAGGCCACAGCTGATGCTCTGTTGTGACATCCTTCCTCCCGGACGAGGAGAGACAGAATGTTGTTCCGATTTCTGTCGCTGGGTGAGCTTTCCTCTCCTCCTCCGTGGAGATGCATGTCATAACAGAGACCGGCAGCCAGGTAGGCCTGCTCTCTCCAGGCAGAAGATAGATATGTTGCCAAGTGCTGACAAGATGTCGATGCAGAGAAGGCAGGAGAGCCCACTCGCCACCTGCCTGCCGGGAACCACCTGGCCTGCCTGGGCAGCTGGCAGCCTCATTCCTTTGGATGGAACAGGTAGCAGCCACCCTAAGTAAGCGTGGCGGCTCCTCAAGTCCACCCTCAAACTCTTCCCTTCAGAGAGTGGTCACTCTGACCCACCCCTGTCCCCCCACCTCCCGCCCGCCCCCGACTTCTCCTTGACTCTCATTTTCTCTTTCTGAAGCTTTCCCTATCTTCTCTTTCTTGTCTCTGAGAATGGGATCTCTTTTCTTCTTTTTATCACCTTGTGTTTAAAATACTGCTGCTCATCTCCCCTCCCAGACTTCATATCCTCACACCAACATCCAAAACAGGAAAGACATCCAGGTAGTCATAGGTACAGATAGTCTTGGGCACAGGTAGTCATGGGTACACATAGTCATGGGCACAGGTAGTCATGGGTACAGGTAGTCATGGGCACAGGTTGTCATGGACACAGGTAATCATGGGTACAGGTTGTCCTATGTACAGGTAGTCATGAGCACAGGTAGTCAGGAGCACAGGTAGTCATGTATACAGGTAGTCCCGTGTACAGATAGTCATGCATACAGGTAGTCTTGTGTACAGATAGTCATGAGTACAGGTAGTCAGGGGCACAGATAGTCATGGACACAGGTGGTTATGAGTACAGGTAGTCATGGACATAGGTAGTCATGAACACAAGTAATCAGGGGCACAGGTAGTCAGGGGCACAGGTAATCAGGGGTTCAGGTAGTCATGGAAGGGGCTCTCTGGCTCCTGCAGGTGGATATATTCTCCCTGATGTGCCTCTTATGGCACCACATCCTGAGGTTTGCCACTGTTGGCACTGGGCTGTGATTGTGTTCAGCGTCTGTCTCCCCTGGTTTAGGTTGAGCATGGGGACTTTGTTCAGCATCTTATTCCCCACATTAATTCCAGTGTCTGACCGATGGTGGTTTTCAACCAATGAACAATGGTAGAAATTGACCATTGAACCCATGAAAATGGTCGAATGAATGAAATCCCTGGTCTGCTTCTCCAAGATGAGCTGTCTTCTTGCTGATGAAGAGAAGTTGTTCCAGGGTCCAGGGTCAGAAAAGACTTGCCCGGTAGAAGAAGCCACAGCTTGGCAGGTTTGGAGGGAGAGTGCCTGGTGAGCTCAGGGAAGTGCATGCCTCTGATTGGTTAGGAGCCTAAGGGGTGGGCAGGCAGGCGGGGCCCATTGGCCAATGAGCACCCGTGGGAGGCTGGACAGCATCTCTCTGGGAACAGGGTGTGAGGGAACTCTTTCCAATAAGAGAGGGAGCTGTGGCTGGGCCTCCTGGGAGGAGTGGAGGAAAGGAGGAGGGGGTTCCCAGGTGACCCCCGAGGGAAAAACCCTCCATCATAGGAGGAGAGGGTGGCCCTCACTGTGAGGTCCTGGGCAAAGTCTTGAGCCCTTCCAGGCCTCCGCTGCCCCAACTGGCAGGTGGCAGGTTGAGAACTGGACCCCTCTGAGGTCCCTGCAGCTTCGAAGGCACTCTGGCCCAACGATAAAAGCCAGCGAGCGCTCTGTTTGATGGGCTCACTAACGCCCCCTCAAGCACCGCCCTGGCTGATAATGGTTCTTTTAGAGCCACTCAGCGCTGTATTGACAGGAATTAAATCAGCCATCAGTGCGGGCAATCAGTGGCTATGGGGCCGTTAAAGGTAATAAAGGCGATGCTCTCAAACCATAGTCAATTACGCCGTGACACAGCGAGGAGAGGGGACAGCTGCCTGTGATTGGAAAGGCGGTGGCCAGGGGCCCGCCTCCCATCAGGAGGCATGGGTCCAGCCCTCACCTCCAGGCGGTCACTCCTAACTGGGACAGGCACTGGGGAGCTCCTATGGCTCTGGGGACATGGCCCTTTGGAGGGATGCTAAAGGCCATGGGACCTTAGGGCTACTGAGTGCAGTGAGGGGTCCCAGGGCGGGGGTGGGGGGGAAGGGTGAGGCCAGAGACACTGACCGCCTCCCTCAAACAGAAAGTCGAGGCATGGCAGGGAACTACTCAGCTCCCAGCTTGCTGTGGGACTTGGGGCAAGGGCGGTCACCTCCCTGACCCTCAGGCTCTTCACCTCTCCAGTAAGTGGAATGGGAGAGCGGTCACTTTAACAGTTTTGAGATTCCTTATGCCTGGTGCCTGGCTGAGGGGGGCTCAGGAAACGCTAATTTCCTTCCCAGGAGGAGGGCAGAGCTGGGCGAGGACTGCGGCCCTGGCCAGGAGCCGGTGCAATGTCTTACCTTCTTGCACCGGTTCTGTACCAGCGGCCCGGGGCCCCTCCGCCCAGGGCTAGGGAGCAGCCACGGTGTCTACACGTTGGGGGAGGCAGCAGCGGGCAAGGGAGGTGCAGCGAGGCAGGGAGAAGCCTCCACTCTGCTCCTCCGTGAGCGGCAGATACGCCAGAGGCCTTCTCTGACCCTCTGTTTTCTCCTCTAGAAAAGGTGTTGTGGTGAGGACGGAATGAGGCCACACAGCCAGTCCTGCTCCAGGGCCTGTGTTGAAAGCATCAGTTGGCCCCGCACGATCCAGCCAACAGGGAAGGAGCAGTTGGACACAGCTCGGTCTTCCTGGTCGCATGCACAACCTTCATCCCTGCGACACAGCTGGTGAGCACCAGTGGAGAGAAGAATGAAAACAGGCCACGCTGCACAGAGCTATGTAGGACCATCCAGCCTTGCCCCCCCCCCCCCGACTTCTACCTGCTCCCAGTTCCCAGGCGTATTAGGGGTCATGCCCACCACATCTAAGTTTAGGACCGATCCCCGATGAACCCTCTTTCCCCACTCATGGTCCCTCAGAAGCCACACTCCTGCCGCCACCTCCACCCGCACCCTCCAGGCCTGTCCAGGAAAGCCACCGTGCTCGCTGCCCCGGTGGGACACTCGTTCCTGTCCTGAGTGTCCTCTGAGACATCTGGTCTGTGCCCAGGTCCTTGATATCTGGGGCTCCCCAAAGCACCCGTGGAGGCATTCCGTGTCTTCCCCCACACCCACCCCCAAAGGCCCTTAAAATTTAAATCCTGCTCTCGCGCCAGATTCAAACCCAGCCCACCCACCTCACACCAGGGGCCCTGACCAGCCAGGCTACAAGGCAAGAAGGGTTAGCATCGGCCACGCAGACACATTGCAATTATTGGCCCGAGAAAACATGCTGGTATCTTCTATGTGCTCATCCTGTAAACCAGTGGTTTTCCACCTTCCTAATGCCACGTCCCTTTAATGCAGTTCCTCGTGTTGCCACTAAAATAATTTTATGGTCGAGGGTCACCACAACATGAGGAACTACATTAAAGGGACGTGGCATTAGGAAGGTGGAGGAACCACTGCTGTAAACAAAAGATGTGAATACAACCAGGGACGTTTTCTAAGCTGAGCCTTTGGGGCGAGGGCCGCGTGTCTTCGTGGACGTGCCGAGGGCACCAGCTGTCCCACCAGGAGGTAGCGGCTCTGCTGAGTCTGCGCTTCCCAGGCGTCACCGGAGAATAATGCCCGCTGCGAGGGTGATGTGGAGTGAAACTTTGGGCATGGCCCCTGGCACGGGGTCTAGCGGACAGTCAGTCCGCCACGGGGTAGGGTATCCCCGGGACGCTGCCCTGGCTGTGGGAATTTCCCCACAGCGCCCTGTCCAAGCCTTATGCCAACCTTTGCCCTCGAGACCCAGGTAAGACCTCGCCGTGGGCGGACAGTGAAAGGTCTGTTGGATGGGACTCCTCACCGATCGGCTCTCTCCGGGCCGCGTTCAAGGCCGATGACCCTTCTTTCCAAGAAACGAGCTCAGGTGGGGAGCCTCCTTTGTCCATGGCTCCTAATCGCCGTTGAACGGATCTGTTCGATAGATGATATATATATTTTTTTGGTGCTGCCAGTTCTTAGTCATCTTTTAATTAAAAGTACTTTTTTTTTATTATTGAATGTTAAACTGTCAAGATGGTCTTTGTGTGAAGAGTGGGGAGGTTGCCATGGAGAGGTTCATGTTGCTATGTGACTCTCATGTCAGAACCGGAATCAAAATGGTAATGGTCATGTCAATTCCCATAAAAAGCGGCTCCTCCACAGCTTCATTAAAGAGGGGAACTTTTATTTCTTCCTTTCTTGTCATTGTGCCAAGGATAACAGAAGGGGAAATATTGAATTCTGTGGAGAGGCAGACAATGGGGCCAGCTGCCTGCGCTGTCGATGGTGAGAAAGTTCAGATCAATTTAGGGGGGGGGGACGTCGCCGAGGGCCCCCTTCCTCCGATTGGCTGCTCGGTGGGAGGGCTTGTCTTGCTTTTTTTTTTTTTTAAATAAATTTCTTCCTGTTGGAATCTGTGGTCCTGTGGATGTGACCCAACATCCCAGATGGGCTTAGGGACGGTGCCCTTCAGCCCTCCCTGTCGGATTCTTGGTGCCAAGCAAGGTCCAAGGTCTAGCCCGGGGCTGGCACCAAGCAGCACTGACTCACCCTGAGTGGTTCCAGGGGCTCGGCTCAGGGCGACGCGAGAACATCGCCCCCCGTGGCACCTGAACCTCGATTCTGCGCGTGCCGGGCACAGACAAAGCCTCGGTGGCGTCCTGAGGCCTTGGCTCTGGCCCGTCCCCCAGACCCTCGGCCACCAGGAACGTTGCTCCTTCTCCGTGCCAGGGAACTGGGGGTTTTGTTTGTTTTTTTTTTAAATTTTCCTGCAAGACCCAGGTTCAGTCTTGACTCTTTGCAGCCTCGCCCAGCGGTCTAGTGCGCTGACCGCAGACACCACCGCTGACCGCCTGCCAGGCCACCGACCAGCTCGGCGGGGTGGGCAGAGTTGGCGTCCGCGGTGTCGCCGGTGGCTCCGAGTCCCCGGGGAGCTGGAGGGTGGCCGGCCCCTTCCCCAGGCCGGTCGGTGGGCGCTCACGGCGGCGGTCGCTTTCAGACCCGCTCCGTGTGGGCCGTCCCTGTGCGCCCGGGCGTTGGCGGGCTGGTGGCAGGGACCCGAGGCTAGGCCAGCGGCCACATCGGAAAGGTCCTGCTCTTCTTGGAAGAGGATTCTGCCCCGAGTGAAGTTCTCCGATGCCCGTGCCTCCTGGCCCATCTGGCCGGCCACGGCCACTCTTTGGTGGAGCGCTTTGTGAGCGTCTCGGCCCCGGCTGACTCGATGGCCAGCCCGGAGCCGGGTCTCGTGTGCCGCACGGCGAGCGGAGAGGAGGCGCCGATGGTGCTTGGGCCTCTCAGGGTGCGCACCCAGAGGATGTTGACGTCCAGTCCCCCGGACCTGTGAACCTGACCTTGGTTGGAAGGAGGGTCTTTGCAAGGGATCTCTTTGAGGTAAGTCCAGCAAGGTGCGCTCTGGGCCAGGTTGCCTGGCGTGTTCATGAAGATGTGCACACAGAGACGGACACGCACCCGGGAGAAAGCCCGGTGAGGACGGAGGCAGCGCTCAGGGGGTGCGTCTGAAAGCGGAGGGACCTCCTGCGTCTGCAGGAGCTGGGACACCTGGACTGGGTCCCCCTCCTGTCCTCGGAGGGAAGCACCTGTGGACGCCTGGATCGCCGCCTCTGGCCTCTGGGTTTCTGGGGTCTGAGCCAGTCTGTTTGTGGTGCTTGGTTACCGCAGCCCCAGGAGACCCACGCAGGACACGAGACAAGGCCCAGCACACCCTGAGGCCCTGTGGCAGGTGTGAAATACAGTGTGAGGTCGAGCATTCCAAGAGCAAAGGAGAGAAAAGATGGCACCCAGGAGGACTCCCTGGAGGAGGGGGCATGGGGTGGGTTTCAGAAGGTTGGTACCCTTGGGATCTATAGAGATAAGTACTGAGGTAGGTGAGCAGGAAGAGGCAGGACCCTGAGAGAGACCTAGGCCCGTGTGAGTAGTTTTTCTGACGGCGTTGCCTTTTTCTGAATTTATTTGTCGAATGAGGTGAGGAAGTCACCTCATTTCCGCCTTGGAATTCCCTGATATTCAAAGCCAGCTGGGTCTTACGTGGGAGGGACGGGTTGGAAAGGGGCACTGTCCGAGGAGAAGCTGGGAGTGTGTGCACGTGTATTCTGGGGCCAGAATCTGGGATTGCTCAGTCCCTGCGGAAATTCCACCCCGGCTAGCCTGGCTGGCGTTTGGCTCCCCTGACCGTGTGTGTGTGTGTGTGTGTGTGTGTGTGTGTGTGAGAGAGAGAGAGAGAGAGAGAGGAGGGTTCTCGCTAAGCATGTCACTGGCGGGCATCCCAGGACGTGGTCCCGAAGAAAGCTCTCCACGCCTGCGTGCTGGGAGTCACCGAGTGTGAAACCACCGTGTCCCGGTGGTGTGAGGGTTCAGGGGTCCTCCTCACGACACCCAGGCAGGCCCAGCGTTGATCCTGCCTCGCTGGAGGTGACAAAGGCTGGCTAAGGTAAGCGGCCAGTGGCCGGGGAGCAGGTGTGGGCGACCCAGGTCTCTCCATTGTCCTGTCTGTCAGCTTCTCTAACCCCGAACCCATTCTAAAAGGGAAAGCTCGCCAACCAGGGGGACACGCCACATTTTTCTTTTCCTTTTTTTTTTAAAATGTATTTTATTGATTTTTTACAGAGAGGAAGGGAGAGAGATAGAAAGTCAGAAACATCGGTAAGAGAGAGACATCTGTCAGCCTCCTGCACGCCCCACAGTGGAGATGTGCCCGCAAGCAAGGTACATGCCCCAGACTGGAATCGAACCCGGGACCTTTCAGTCCGCAAGCCGACGCTCTATCCACGGAGCCCAACCGGTCTCGGCACCCCCCATTTTCCACCCGCCCCCAGGCTTGCTGACCCAGGCCCCACCCCTTCGGGGCTCGGTTTGGTGGCTTCTGATTCTCTCGGGACTTCTGGTGTCCTTGGCTGTGTTGTTGATGTTTCTGAGACTGCACACGTGTGTCGGTGGCATGGCTGTCTGTGATGGGGCCGATCTGACTGTGTATGTTTGTCCGCACCCATTTCTGGGTGCCGGGCCGGGGCGCAGGCACGCATGGGCACGGGGTGTGTGTGTGCTGGGGTCACGTGAGAGTCTGGTCCGCACGTGTTCGCTCACGAGAGGCGTGTGTGCGCCCTGCGTCTGTGTGCAGGGTGAGTGGTGCGTGTAGCAAGCCGGAAACATGTGTGTGTGCATCGAACTGGGGAGTGCGGGGTACGTGTGTGTTGGTGTTAGGGGTGTGGGGGCGTGTGTGTGTTAAAGACATGAGCTGGTCTTTACCTCAGAGGGTGCCCTTCAGAGAATCCAAGAATCTAAAGTCTTGCAACCTTCACCCCAACCCCAAGCGACCCCTTCGCCTTCCCTCTCCTGTCCCGGTGCCGGCTGCCTCGGTCCCTCCCCCTCTCCTGCCCAGGACGCCAGCCCCGCCTCGAGGCCGGGAGGGGAGAGGAAAGGGAAAATGCCTCCCATGGCCTCCACGGAGCCTGATTGGCCGCCACCCTCCCCGCTGGGACGGTTCCACACGCCCCACGACAGGCACTTAAACCTTCCGCTTCAGAGACACCCCACGCCGATGGGAGAGACTGGACTGAAATTACAGTGCGTGGGGTTCAGTCTCACCTATTCAGAGAGGAAACAGCCAGATCGGTGCAGGGCTTCTGCCCACTTCCCGGGGAGGAAACTGGGTCACGTCCATTCCCAGGCCCGCGGCCGCCTCCCGGCTCCCCTGGCGGCCCTCCCGCTCCCTGTCTTCCTGGGGATGTTGGCATCGCCATGAATGATACCTGTGCCAGGGGTGGAGGGCTTCCCCCTCTCTCTCTTCCTTACCCCCCACCTTCCCTTCTCTCCCCTTCCCTTCAATCTACAGTGGTACCTCGAGATACAAGTTTAATTCGTTCCGTAACCTTGAGGCGTGGGAAACTATGAGACGCTCGAGTCGCGGTAAACGGGTGGGTCGTGTGCAGCCGGCCGATCCGCGAGATGACTCCTATCTCAACTGTGGCTCGTATTTCAAAGCAAAAATAGCTCGTATCTCAAAAATCTCGTATGTTAGGGCACTCGTATCTCGAGGTACCACTGTATATACATTTTATTGATCTCAGAGAGGAAAGGAGAGAGAGAGAGATAAAAACATCAGTGATGAGAGAATCACGGATCGGCTGCCTCCTGCACGCCCACCCAGGGGATCGAGCCCGCCACCCGGGCCTGGGCCCTGACCAGGAATCGAACTGGGACCTCCTGGTTCACAGGTCGACGCTCACTCACAGCGCCACCGTGGCTGGGCTTTGCTTCTGTTTGCAGATCCTTTCTTTAAGCCTGAAGGAAGGCGAGGAGGAGAGGAGAGAAACGCACCGCTGGGTGCAGTCTGTGCCTCTGGGTGGGGGAGGGAAGCTCTCCCCCAGTCCTGCAGCCTTTCTCCCGGGGAGGCTGCTCCCTGAGGGGAGATGTGGGTGGGAGCCTCCTGCGGCCTCAGGGCTGCAGTGCCTCCTCCTCCAGGCAGCCTTCGGGAGAGCCTCCTCCTCGGGAAGCCTCTCCGGTTCCCCTGTTGGCTGGGGGAGCGCACTCTCTCCTGCTTGCCACTCTAGTTATTTGGAGCACCCCCTCTCCCCTCTGCTCCGGTCTGGGAGCTCTGAGGTGGTGGTGGGGGGGTGGGCAGAGACCACTCCCTGCTCAGGGTGGTGCCTCCGGGTTTCCATGGACCACTGGCCGCCCTCTGGAGGCGAACCTTTCTTTCTTTCTTTCTTTCTTTCTTTCTTTCTTTCTTTCTTTCTTTC
>JAAGEH010000328.1:1526690-1548715 GCA_011751065.1 Lasiurus cinereus | reverse complement strand
TCCCCGCCTCCCACAGGAGTCCTCTTCCTGGGAGGCTCGTTCAGACCAGACCTCTTGTGCTTTTCTTTGACTAAGAGGAGAAAGAAATTATGCGGAGTCTTTCTCAAAATTCTAATGTCTGGGAAATTCAAAAACAAGCCAGGAACAAAGCAAAACAATGGAACAAATACCTCCCCAGGCCCCAGTGATCCCTTGCAGTAAGTGCCGACAACGTGGGTCCTTTGAAATCCCGCTGTCGGGGGAGGGGGGGAGGGAGAAGGGGCAGGTTTCTCGGTTTTATTTTCATACACCAACTTGCTGGCTAACAGTAGGAGCAATCAATAAACGTTAATAGGAGCCTATTACTTTAGGGTTGCAGTAAACTGAAGAATAAAGAATAATAGCTTTTCCACCTTTTATCAGTCTGGGGAGCTCATTGCATATGCACGGAAAATACATGGCCGTAATTTTTATAACCATGCCGTCCAGGCCTCTCGGAAGCTTTTCCAGGAGAGAAGCCATGTGCCAAAAACCCAACCCGCATGTATGGGACAAGGACGTGGCTGCAGTGCGTGAGGCCAGCCTGGCCGGTTCTATCAAGAATCGGGTGGTCGGGCGCTGGCCGGTGCGGCTCCATTGGCTGTGCGTTGTGCACGGAAAGGTTGCCAGTTTGATTCCGGGTAAGGGCATATGCCCTGGTTGCAGGCCCAATTCCCAGTAGAAATGTGCAGGAGGCAGCAGATCCATCTCTCTCTCTCTCTCTTTCTCTATCTCCCTCCTATCTTTCTCTGTCTCTCTAAAATCAATAAAAGCATTTTTTCTTAAAGAATTGGATAGAGTGTCGACCTGCAGGCGGACTGAGGGTTCCGGGTCTTATTCCAGTCCAGGGCACATGCCCGTGTTGTGGGCTCGATCCCCAGTAGGGGGCATGGAGGAGGTGGCTGATCAGTGATTCTCTCTCCTCACTGTTGCTTCTGTCTCTCTCTCCCGTCCTCTCTGAAATCAATGAAAGTATATATTTTAAAACATTACTTAAAGGAGAGGAAGCATCGGATGTTTCTGTTTAAAATGCTGCTGGGCTCTCACTGGCACTAGACCCACGGCCGACCCTGCGCACCAGCTTGGCTGGTTTAAAGCGGGCTGATCACCCCCATTGGCATCACTCGGACGGCAGACGAAGACGCTACCGCTTTAAGAAAACGTCTTTAGCCTCTTCGGAAGGTTGAGCTATGTGTCACGAAGCTATTACGGTGCGAGCTCAGACTCAGTGCACCACCAAGCGCCCCATTAATCCTCATTTAACCCGCATCTGCTCCCAGTTTGCGAGAGAAAACAGGCCAGGAGCCGCAGACACAGCCCTGGCGCACGCCGAGGCTCCGCGTCCACCTCGAGGGGCCTCAGCGACCACTAGCTCCCCCCCCCCCCCCCCCTCCCCCTTCCACCGCTCGGTGTCAGCAGAAGCTGGGGACCCCTGCACGTTTTATGCCACTTGCCTTTTGCCCCTCCACATGGCCCTCCGCCGGCCAGCTCTCCGCTCTGCTGGGCACCATCACGCCGCACTGCACACGGTGCCCACGTTCCCCCTGGGACGGCAGTGGCCCGCAGGGCAAGGCCAGGGGCCAGGGAGGGTGTCTGTGGGGTACCCCGCTCGCTTGGGCGTCTCCACAGCCTTCTTGGGGTTCTGTGTTTTCTCTTGGGCAGGTTTCCGCAGCTCGCAGGGGTTCTGGGGAGGAGAGGTTTGTGTAGCCGGGGAATTAGCCGGCGCCCGTCCTAGCGTCTTAACTCACATTAATCACACCCTTTTGCTCAAAAACAGTACAACTCGGATCTAAACCGATTAAGCCGTTTAGACAAAGCGCTGCCTGCAGCTCGGAGACCAGAACCTCTGGCCAGGGGGGAGGTGTCTAGAGATGAGGAGTGTGGCTCAGCGGGGGGCTTCGTGGAGAGGTGTGTTTTGACAAGGAGATGTCTCTCTGCAGCTCCTACCTCTGCAGGTAAGGAAGCCCCCCCCGCCCCCCAGACCGACAAGGTGTGGGGGTGCACAGGCAGGTTAGGGAAAGGAGGTTGGGGAGCCCCCTTTGGAGCCACTGATGTGGAGAGTCACCCCCTCTCCCCCTTGGGAAGGTCCCGCCATCTCTGACACAGGAAGAAATCGAAAATGGAAGCGGCCCGAGGACTCGCGGCGACAGTCCCAGGCTCCGGCACACAGCTTGCAGGGAGTGTGGCTCCATGGGAATCTTTCCTGCGCTTGTGGAAATGGAGGGGCCACGGCGCAGGGTGTGTGTGTGTGTGTGTGTGTGGAGAGGGGAGCACTGACCTCGGGGTCCACCCGCTGAGCGGCGCCTGTGGTTTTAACACCCGAGGGCTGCTGAGGACTGAGGCGGAGTGGAGCGTGGTCCCTGCCTTCAGCCACGAAGCAGCCCGTGGAGGCCGGGGCCCCGCCAGCAGCCACATCGGTGCCGGGTGAGGCGGTGGAAGAGGGGAGCAGGGGAGAGGGCTGTGGGGAGCCGGAGGCCCGAGGTCAGGGCACAGAGTCCACCCTTAGGCTTTGGCCAAAGCTCTTGAGAGCACGTCCGCTCTGAATGAATGGCCACAGACTCGGAGAGGACCTCTGGGCAGGAATGTGCTGGAAGGAATTCTGGGCAGGTAGAGAGGACAGCGGGCACCCACGGGAGGAAGCACGCCTCGAGGGAAAAGCGTTCTTCACTCACCCAGACCGTGGAAAGGAGAGTCTGAGGTGGGCGATGGGAGGAGGTGATGGAGGTGAGGCTGGGCCCGGCGACCGTGGCGGTCACATGGGATCATGCCTGTGGTCCAATGTCGGCTACAGGGGAGTGGCTAAGGCCAGCCCATTAGAATATCCAGGTGTTGGCAGGGCCAGCTCTCCCACAGGCTGGGCGGAGGTGGGGGGTGGGGGAGGGAAGAAGGGGGGGTCAGGGGGAAGGGGAGAAGGCGGGGACTCCTTCCTGGCCTCTCCTTGCTTCTGGTGTCCCCAACATTCCTTTCCTGGGGCCGTGCGACTCCAGTCCCCTTCTTCACACAGCCTGTCTGGGGTACCACACCTCATCTCCTCTCCGTCTCCTAGGGTTGCTCATCCTTGGATGGGGGGGCGGGCTTTCTAATATGGGGTGTTCCCATCTCCAGTTCCTTGCCTTCATTACTCCTCAATGATCCTTAGTCAAAACATTCCAAGGTCCCACATGAACGTGGGGCCCCGGGTCCCCCACTGGGAGGAAGGACAAAGTGTCGAGGACATACTTTGAGCAGCACCAACCTGTTCATGATCTTTCTTTGTTATAGAGAGCTGCACCCGGGTTGAGGAATGGAGCCCCAGGTTCCTGTCGAGAGGCCTACCTAGCTTCAATCCCAGCCCGGGCATCTCCTAGCCCTGTGACTTGGGCAGGTCACCTTTCTGAGCCTCAGTGTCCGCATCTGTAAAATGGGGGAAACCTGTTGGGTCTTTTGGAAAGACCAAATACAATAATATGTACAGCATCTGGCGTATAATACAGTGGTACCTCGAGATACGAGTTTAATTCGTTCCGTAACCTTGAGGCATGGGAAACTATGAGACGCTCCAGTCGAGGTAAACTGGTGGGTCTTGTGCAGCCGGCCGATCCATGCAATTACTCCTATCTCAAATGTTGCTCATATTTCAAAGCAAAAATCGCTCGCTAGACGGCTCATATCTCAAAAATCTCGTATGTTAGGGCACTCGTATCTCGAGGTACCACTGTACTTGTCATATACTAGAGGCCTGGTGTACGAAATTTGTGCATGGGCAGGCCAGCAATCAGGGCTGATTGGGGCCTCCCTTCTCTGGCTGCCAGCTGGGGCCTTCCTTTATCCCATGCCACCCCCTTTCAATCAGAGCACATCATACCAAGAGAACACTTTGCATATTAGCCTTTTATACATATAGATAGATAGGTAATTATCTCCCATTTCACTTACAGAGTTGTTTGTGCCCTTACTCCTTCTAGGAGCGAGTCTCCACAGCACCTCGCCTGTCTGCACACCCTCCGCCTCTGTCCTGCTCACAGACACCACGCTTGCATGATGGAGACTGTTAGGACCTGAATTCCGAACCCCCGTTCACAATTAAGCGGAAGCCCTAACCTCCAGTGGGATGGTATTTGGAGACGGGGCCTCTGGGAGGTGATTAGGATTAGGTAAGGTCATGAGAGGTGGGTCCTGACCAGGGGTTTGTCCCTCATCAGAGGAGAACCAGAGAGCTTGCTGCCCCTCTCTCCAACTTCCATGAGAGGACACAGCAAGACGATAGCTGCCTGCAAGCCAGAAAGACAGCTCTCACTGAACCTCACCTTGCTGCCTGCTGACACCATGATCCTGGACTTCCAGCCTCTTGAACTGTGTAAAATCAATACCTCTTGTTCAAGTGTGTGTGTGTGTGTGTGTCCCGTGGCCATCCCCCCCACTCCCCGCCCCTCCTCCTGCCCCCTGCCTATGACACTTTGTCACGGCCGCCTGAGCTGACAAGCCAATGCACAGCCCTTTTGCACGCCCCCTTTCTTTGCTTGTCAAAAGAGTTCCCTGGGGCAAGCCGTGCTACTGATGAGGAAACCGAGGCCCAGGAAAAGGGTGTGGCTTGCCGAAGCCACACAAGCAGTGAGTGACAGATCTGGGCTGAGCACCTGGAGGAATATCTTCCCTTTCTGAGTAGCCAGGTTTAGCTCAGGCCAACAGCCAGTTGGGAGGTGTGAGGTGCCCTTGACCATCCAGAAGGGGTTGCTCTGCAGGGTGGTACTCCTTCCTCACTGAACCTCCCTACCCTGCAGCCTGGGGTCCTCACTCAAGTCGGTCGTGCTCTGACCCCCAGAGTGGAACAGAAGCCTGGGGGAGGCTGGCATCCTCTCACTCAAAGGAAATTAAAAACTAGTTATATTGCAAAGACATTTTTGATATTCAGTTTCTTCTGTTAACACTCCTCTATTTACTCATCCGTCTCCCTTTCTCACTAGATTTTAAGTCCTAGCAGGCGGGGCATATGACCCTTGTATGTCTAAATTCACAGGACAAGGTTGGATCTAGCACCGGGAGAGTGATCAGCAAAGACAGAATGAGTGAATGAATGAATGAATGAGTAGATGAATGAGTGAATGACAGAATGAGTGAATGAATGAATGAGTGGATGAATGGATGGACAGGTTGGGACGACCTCTTTCTATGAGCAACCTCGTTGCTCATAGTTTTGACTCCTCTGCATAGACGGCTTTAGTTGGTCCTTTTTCAGAAGAGATAAACCTTATTTGTGCTTTACTCCGATAACTAGCCTGATGGGGATTTTCTGAGTTGCTGGAGGGCTGGAGGGGTTGGCGCACTTGCAGGTGTCTTTTTACAACAAGGATCTGTGACCTACTTCCCAGAGTTGCTTGCTGGATTCACCATGTTTGTGGATCTACTCGGAAGCCATGATCTCTGTAAGCATCTTCCATCGGTAGGAAGCGGGAATCAGAAGTCCGGCCTTTGGGGACATGTCCCTGTGGCCTGGGGGCTGGGTGCTGTAACACGTATTGCATCTCTGGAAGCATCCACTTCACCCTCCCCTCCCTCCCCCGTGGTGTCTGTGGGAGCAGAATTCCATCGGCAAGGTGATTAGCTGCGGGGGGCACACCCCATCCCCGGGAACACTGTTTTTCCTTTTGCTCCGTCTCCAAATTGATGTTTCCATCTCATTGTTTTCGTATTTGTTTTTTAACTTTATCTAAAGATTTCCCCCTCTACCTTCACCCCCCCCCCCCACACACCTCCCTGCAGGAGAATTATTTAACAAAAGGCAAACTCGAACCACTTTCTTCTGCAAAGCTACTGTGACAAAGCCAGTGTCAACAAGGGGGCAAGATCCATCTCAGGGAACTTGTGAAACCTCCAAGTGGAATTTGCATAAAATAGTTCTGGTGTTATTATTCACTATTCTTTCCCTGACAGATATGTCAGGGCCTTGAAACCTAAAAGAACAATTATGCTATTGTATCTCTCGGAGGATTCAAGGGGTGTGTCTTTGGTGGAAAAAGTGCTATTAGAGCTTTGAAAGCAGTTAAAAGGCAGCCCAAGGGACTCTTTAGCTAGTCACTTTATAAAGAACGCCTCGCGCTAAGTGTCTTAAAGTACGTTTGTTCAACTGGTACTTTGCTTCAGAAGAAGAGCCTACTAATAATTAGCGGCTGCACTTTTTTAACGTTCGCATTAGCTATAAATAAAAAAATCTCCATGAGGTCATCCTGGATTAGGTTTAACTAGGATTCTTATGGAATGGGACCCATATCTCTGTCGAGCGTCTTGCAACAAATTACCAGCAAGCTTTTTTTTTCCCCTCCCTCCCTTCCTTCCTTCCTTCCTTCCTTCCTTCCTTCCTTCCTTCCTTCCTTCCTTCCTTCCTTCCTTCTTCTTTAAATGGAGCTAACATTGCAGAAGTCATTGCCATCGACAATTATGAGCCAAATCAGGATCCTAATCAGTCAATCTGCGCCTTGCACACACCGGCTTAACCTAACACGCCTCAACATTAAAACCTGAGGCACTGATAAGGCCTGTCTCCTTGCAGCCGGATGGGGCGCAGGAGGCAGTGATCCGACTTTCATTTTCCCTGAAACCCGCTGATTATGTTATCCTCAGGTTCGGCTGGGCTTCACCGGGAAAAGGCAATGCCAACTTTTGATGGGAATAATTTTTAAATTCAAGGAAGTCGCAGAGAGGCAAGAAAATGCCTTTGTCACCTCGGGTGATAAGTCAGTGTGGAAAAGGAACGCGCTGGGGAACTTGCAGGGGAAAGCTGCCAGGATTGTGGGGTCAGAGAAATGTTGATTCGCATGTATGAGAACTAATAGGCACCGGCATGGATGGGTGGTCTGTGTTTCTAACGAGCGGAAGGTGGTGTTTGTTTCCTATGCTACTTCACAAGGTCAAAAGAGATAGTCCTCCTCCTCCTTCTTCTTTTTCCTCTCCTTCTTCTTCTTCTGCTTCTTCTTCTTCTTCTTCTTCTTCTTCTTCTTCTTCTTCTTCTTCTTCTTCTTCTCCTTCTTCTTCTCCTTCTTCTCCTCCTCCTCCTCTTCCTCCTTCTCCTCCTCCTCCTTCTTCTTCTATCCTGCAATCTTCCAGCTGGTATTGGTTGGACGCTGGGCGGGTTCCTTGAAACCTTCTAGTTTGGCTTGTTATTTTATGGATGAGTGACAGTAGGTTCAGAACTGGGAAAACTCAGCCCAGAATTCCATGGTGAAGGTCAAAGAGAACCATGGCCGAGGTCATTGCCCCCCCCCAACATCTGTGCCTGTTTCCCATCATTATAGAATCCTGGCTAGCACAAGGGCATTTTGACTAAGGACCATGATTTCCCATAACCCTCGGTAGCTATGGGGAGTCATGTGATAAGGTTCTGGCCAATGAGATGTAAACTGAGTGGCTTGTGAAACTTCCGGGGAAACACCCCTCCCTTTTCACATCCTAGAATGGGGTTGCGGTCTTGGAAATGGAGGCGTGCAGAAATGCCCGGAGCCAATTCCAGTATGTCATTATCACAAGAGTTTCATTGAAAGGTTGATGGAACTTGGGGACTCAACAAGAGCTGAGTCACATGTGCTGTCACCTGTTGGGAATGGCTAAAGGCATTTCCCCAAACCTGAAAAGGATGATTGGTGCCAGACACCTCAAAGCATCTTAATCTACATGTTATTGCCTCCTCCTAGCCAAACACCTGAACAGCCACAGGCAATTCCCCATTCTGACAATGGACTGTGTCTTTGAAACCCTACCCTTTGATGTGTATATCTACCTCCCCTTAGGACAAGAATTTGTGTTAATAAAAAGCAAGGGGTCCTGAGACGAGGAGAACTTGGTTTCTTCAGCCAAGCTCCTCTGCCCCCTCCCCCAAAAGCCTTTCAAAATTATGTTTCATCTCTGGAGTCTTATTTAATTTAGACACAACCCCTTCTCCAGGTTTCCTGAACTCTTCTAGATGCCGGATCAAGACCCACCAGTGTTAAATGGCGCCCAATGACCGGCATTACAGAAAGAGCCCGGGGTCCTGCTTCCATGGAGTCTCTGACTGTTGACCACTGCCCCATTAGTGAGAGAGAGAAAAGCTCTAGTTAGGCCACAGTAATTTGGGCCTTTTCACATTCGTGCATACTTAATCTTAGATGGCTGGAGCAGCTGTCAGAGGGCTCACCAGACTCCAAGCAGGGTGCTGAATGGGTTGTCTAGGCCATTGCTTTGCAAGCATGATGGCATCTTAGCTAGAATCCGGTTGTCCTGAGTACTGTGCTAGGCTCTGTGTCTGTGGGTGCACAGCCTCGTCATGCACCTAAGACTCTCAGTCACCCAGCGATGACCTTGACATGGAACATGCTCCACACAGTTGTAGGAGAGGTCATTGGACTAGTGATACATGGAGGGGGGACGAGGAGAAGCTGGACAACAGCTCTCCTGACCTCTCTGTGCCCTGGTGGACTCACTGGGGACACACACATCTCAAGTTGCAATTTCACCCTGACCCCCACATTACTGGGTATTGTTTGACGACAAAATGATTCATGAACTTCCCGTGGACTTGTCTTTCTCTCTCTTTTCCTTCTGGTGTTGTTGTCTCTCAATATGATGTAAACAGAGCATAAATCTTGGCTCCTGCCAGCCGCCGTTTGGTTGAAATTGCCTGTATTGTCTTGACATATGTTGGAGTCTTTAAATTAACAGAGGAAAGCATTGATTTTAAAAATGGCATTTGCATTAAGGGTTATAAATGGGTAATTTGGGAAGCATGAAGATCTCGTGGAAAATCATGCACAAATATTACAATGAGCATCGCTGTAGGGTTTTTGACTCTATGACATATACAGCTTTACGCATCCACTGGGGATACATGTCTGCTGCCCAAAGTATGTATATGGTGTCAGGTTCCTATCCAAGGCTCCAGGTGAGCAATGAGGTCACTACCGGACAACCCATGGAATCTTGGGTTCGTGGTGGATTTTAGGCATGATTTTTTCCTGACATCTTGAGTTTTCCAAATTCCTTTGTCATAGTTTTTGACAGAACTTATTTCTTTAAAACATATATGTATGTGTGTGTGTGCGCGCGCCGGTGTGCGCATGCGGGCATAGATATACACACACACATACATATATATGTGTATATATATATATATATTTCAGGGAGAAAGGGAGAGGGAGAAAGAGACAGAAACATCAATGATGAAAGAGAATCAATCATTGATCTGCTGCTTCCACAACCTGGTCATGTGCCCTGACCAGAAATCGAACCAGGAACTCCTGATTCTCAGGTAGACACTCAACCCGTGAGCTACACCAGCTGGGCTGGACAGAACCTAGTTCCATGCATGATTAGCGTCTGGCTCCTTCAGGATCCCCACGGAAGGGGATCACACTGCACCCACAGAGAGTAAAGCGAGGCCGGGTCCCAGAATTACCAGATCAAAACGCGGCCCACCTGTCATCCATCATCCGCGTGGCACCTCCATTCTCTCTACCCCCTTAGCTGTTGACCTCTTATCGCGGCCTCTCACATACGTGTTCTTACACCCACTGGCAGTGTGATTCATCTTCTTCAGGCTCAGAAGTGCCATTGTTTTATGACAACCAATGGCTCACTCAGGTAACCATCCATGAGCACTGTCCACTCATCTGTCCGACATGTACTGTACCAGGTGGTGGTGGCGGGGAAGGGGAGGCACATAGAGATGAATAAGACTCCGTCCCTTCGCTTAAATGGGCTCACAGTTGCCAAAACCGATTTGGCTCAGTGGATAGAGCGTCAGCTTGCGGACTGAAAGGTCCCAGGTTCGATTCCGGTCAGGGGCACGTACCTTGGTTGCGGGCACATCCCTGGTTGGAGGTGTGCAGGAGGCGTGCAGGAGGCAGCTGATCAATGTTTCTCTCTCATCGATGTTTCTAATTCTTTCTCTCCCTACTTCTCTGTAAAAAAAAAAAAAAATCAATAAAATGTATTAAAAACAAACAAACAAAACCTCACAGTTTAGTGAAGTTCCCAGATAAGGAACGAGTGATGCTGGTCCAGGGAAGCAAGAAAGATGTGGGGACCAAGCAGGCGTGAGCCAGCATCAAAGACAGGGCCGTGGGGGCGGAGTCAGGAGACAGGCTGGCAGTCTGGGGTAGGCCATTTTAGAAAAAATTTCAACACAGCATCACGCATGCTGGAAAAGCCAGAACGGAGGAGCTAGAGGGAATACGCATCCTGCTTTCTGGACAGGAATCTCCCAATATTTAGCAGCTGCGAGGGTTTCTCATTGTCATCCTCAGCCTTACTATTATGGTCATCATCGTTATGATTAGTAGGTGCCCAGGACAAGGAACTCACATTCTGAGAGAGAAGCCCAAATGTCTGTTCTGGAGGCACAGCATGTTTCGCCCTGGCCCAGGGCCTCACACTGGGGGTGGGCGGGCCCCCCCGTGTCCCTGGGACAAGTTAGGCCACAGGATCCGGTGTTTTAGGCCTGCGGGTCGGCTGGCTGATTCCTTCCTGTGGAGCATGCATCTCCAGAAATGTGGGAGAGCATGGGACTTGGCTGGAATGTCTGTAAGGAGGATCCTCCGAAAGGTCGGGGGCCTCTAGGGGCCCTTGCCGAAGGCGCCCCTGCCTTGACTTTCCCAAACAAGTCCGATCCCCCCCTGGTGTTTTTCTAGAATCTCTCTGTGTCGTCTTTGAAGTCCGACCTGGGAAAAGCTTGGGCGTTCTCCAGGATGCTTGTTGCCCTGCCGATTGGGCCTAATGGTTCATTGCAGTTCAAGCTGCTGTTCCCATAAAAGCCTAACGGGGCCGCCAACAGGGCTATTGGCTCCTCACGCGAGCCAGCCCCTCAGCCCTCTCTCTCTCTCACCGAACCGCATGTCAGAGTCGTCATCCAATCGTCTGCCGGTCAACCCCGGCGTGGAAACCGTTCAAAGAAGCCATGAAACTGAGACTGGTGTGGCTCAGTGGATAGAGCGTCAGCTTGCAGACTGAAAGGTCCCAGGTTCCATTCCGGTCGGGGGGCATGGACCTTGGTTGCGGGCACATCTCCACTGTGGGGTGTGCAGGAGGCGGCTGATGGATGTCTCTCTCTCATCGATGTTTCTGACTTTCTATCTCTCTCCCTTCCTCTCTGTAAAAAAATCAACAACAATAAAAAAAAGAAGCCGTGAAGTGAGAATGCAATGTATTCCCTTCATTCCCTGGATCTTTCTAACCACTTCCAAACCTCAGAAATGCCATTCCCTTCCCTGTGGTCAGGGCTGCCCTGAGGATAAGAAGAGTGGGAACAGACACGGAGATCACCTTTGCCACCTGCTCGGCATCACTCCGGGGCCTTTGCTGCCCTGTGTGTGTTCTCCGCGGCTCTAGGCGATGGGTGCCGCTGCCGCTCCCATTTTACAGGTGGGACCACTGAGGCGGAGGGGATGAGGCCCCCGGCCCACGTCCGCACAGGGCGGGAGTCCGGAGCCGGGCCCGGTTTCTGAGTTCAGGGCCCAGGCGGCCCGTCGCCTCCGCTCTTCTGCGCTGTGTTGGAGCGATGCTTCAATCCTGTGCGGTGGTTCTACACCTTCCTAAGGCATTGACCCTGGCATCCAGTTCCTCATGGGGTGGTGACCCCCAACCATGAAATGTTGCTACTGTGATGCATCGTGATGTAAGTATCTGCATTTCCCGATGGTCTTAGGCGACCCCTGTGAAAGGGTCATTCCACCCCCAAAGGGGTCGTGACCCACAGGTTGAGAACCGCTGATCCTGTGCCTCTGCTCTACATTAGAGACCAAGACGCGGAACTCAGGACCTTGATGGGGGAACCAGCCACGGGTCCCAGTATGACCCTGATCGTCTCCTCCAAACCCAGCTCCTCACCATGCAAAACACACGCTCAGCCTGCCAGCTACCCCGGCAGCTTTAATTTTGGGGCCTGGGGAGGTGGGTCCCCACATGAGGCCGACATTTTCCACCCGAGAAGTCTGGGGATTTGCCACGGGGTGGGCGTCGTCTGCCCTCTGTCACCCGCTTTCCTGCTCTGACTCATCTCTGTCTCTCTCTTCGGAGCCTCGTCCTGCTCCCAGCCATTCTCAGCCACGCGAGTGGGGGTGCGTCCCCCTCGAGCTGGCCTCCCTTCTTATTTTACGGGGGGGCCCTGGACCCGGGGACACTCCCCCAGCCCAGCCTCTGCTCATCTTCCTGTTTGAAGGTTTCCCTCCCTCCCCGGACGGCCTCCGATGTCCCAGCTGTCCTCACTTCCCCAGGTGCGGGCTCCCACCTGTGCTGGGGCCACAGTGGCCCCTCTGTGTGATACAGGGGCGAGATGATGACCTCTGACCTGGACTGGACAGGGGAGCAGCACTCAGGGGTTCTGTCCTGGTTGTGAGCTGGAAGGGCTGGGGCGGTTTCGGGGAACACAAGGCCTGCCCCTTAGACCCGGGGCTCTGTCACAGCTGTCGATCAGCCTCGGTTTCCTCATCTCAACTCCATTCTCCATTCTTGGGGGTTGGGGCGTGGGGGGGGAGCAGGATCCCTGCTTCACAGGAGCGCCTGTGGGTGCCGGGCCCACCCTGCCATCGCAGGGCCCGGCCTGGCGATGCTCCCACTGGTCCGGGCTCTGCCTTTTGCCGGAGGCGTCAGGGGACCATGAGCGCTCAGTGGGCTCAGCCTGCCGTGAGACGCTGGCCCTCCAGAAGGGAAAGAACCAGTGACTAGCCTCCCCCCACCCCTCTCTCTCTTTCTCTCTCTCCCCTCCTCTCCTCTCTCTCCCTCTCCTTTTCCTTTCTTTCTCTCTTCTCTCTCTCCCTCTCCTCTCTCTCTCTCTCTCTCTCTCTCTCTCTCTCTCTCTCCCTCCCTCTCCTTTTCTCTCTTTCTATCCTCTCTCTCTCTCTGTCTTCTCTCTCTCTCTCCCTCTCCTCTCTCTCTTCTCTCTCCCCCTTCTCTTTCTCCTCTTGCTCTCTCCCTTTTCTCTTTCCCTCTCCTCTCTCTCTTGCCACTTTCTCCCCCACTCCTCTATCTTTCTCTCTCCCTCTCCTCTCTCTCCCTCTCTCTCTCTCTCTCTCTCTCTCTCTCTCTCTCTCTCTCTCTCTCTCTTTCTCTCTCTCTCTCTCATGCTGACAAGCAGGGCGGGGAGATATCACCCCAGTGACCCTTGCCCCGGCCTTGGGCACGCCCTTGGGGAAGGTGCGTTGTGAGTCGTCAGTGAACTTGCTCTTGATCGCTCAGAGAGGCGGCCTCCGATCTTCCCCGCGCGCCCGGCTCATTGTTCTCCCTCCGCGCAGTGACTCGGAGCTCGCGCACTTACTATGTCAATAACATCTGGCAAAATTGCCACCTATTAAGAGTAAGTGTTCTTCTTCCCGGCGAGGAATGTGGCGGTGTGTTATATTGGTTTCCCTTGAGAGGCGAGGAGACAATTTCCGAGCAGACGAACGCATTAGAGCCGTCGCCTGAACTCCGGGGAAAGGTTACGGAAAGTCAGAAACTTCTCTCCTCGCCCTGGCTCTCGGCGGAGGTCGGTATGCCTGGTGTGTGTGTGTGAAAGCAGCCTCCGCAGGCAGGGAGGGGCCGCCTGTGCCCCGTGGGGGTCTCCCCTGGATCCTCGGCTCCCCACCTGCTCCTGCCGAGAGCCAAGCCCGCCCTCAGCCCTTGGCGGGCAGGGCCAGGTCAGGGGGCGCAGCGGAGACAGCAGGAGGCAGCGGCCCCGTTCTCCTTACCACCCCTCGGCTGGGGACCTGTAGGCACCGCGCCTCCTCCTCTGAGCAGCAGACGGGGTCACGGGCCTCGCGGTGGGTGTCGGCCTGGGACTGGGACGGCGCTGGGTGTCAGGGCCCTGGGTGGCTGTGTGGGCAGGCAGGTGAGTGGTCCCTGCTGTTGCCATGACTACTGGGCCCCCTTCACAACTGCAGAGGTATTTACTTCGCTTACATCTGAGCCTCTGGGACCCCCAGACACCTGTGACCCCTGAATTTCAGTCCCTGAGTTAAAATATCCCCCCGTGCCTGGACCTGTGGACCTCAGGTCCCTCCCAGTCCCAGCTGCTCCCTGAGAGCACCAAGGAGAGCAGGGGACCCTCGCTGAGACCCCGGCGCCCGGGCAAGGCGACATTCTCCACACCCACAGTTCTGTCTCTCCCGGCGGCCTTGTGCGTGGGGTGAGGGGGAGGGGAGGTGTCCGGTTCGTCCTGGGCCTGCTCTGGCACAGAGGAAGCCAGTGCAGACGCCACGGCGACGTAAGCGTGACCGTGACCGTGACCATGCAGTGCGGAGCGCCCAGCCCACCTGAGACCCCCCCATTCTCCGCGGATCGGCCCCCGGGGTTCTCCCAGCGGCCCCCAGAGAGGAAGGCCTCTGACTGTGCCCCATCGAAGGATGGAGAAACGGAGTCACAGCTCAGCGGAGACACTTGCCTGAGACCTGGGGCGCTCATTTCAGAAGAAAGGTCCCGTTCTCTGGCCTGGCGTGCCAGGCGCAAGGCCCATCCCCGCCTCCCTCTCTGACACCTCGATCCCCCCGCTCCCTCCGTGCCCCGACTGGAGCCGGGTCCGGGTTGTCCACGCGGCCATCCCCCGGCCGGCTTCCTCCGGCTTCCTCGGCGGCTCCGTGTCGCCTGTCCGGCTCCGAAGGCCACCATCCAGGCGTTGTTTTTGGTGAGGAGGATGACCCAGGACGGGGACAGGCCTCTGAGCCCGCCAGCACCTCACTGTCCCGTCTCTGCCCTCAGCGGCAGCGGGAGACCAAGTGGAATCGCATGGCCAGACTTCCGTGGCGGCTCCTCAGCCTTCATCCCGCCCTGTTGCCGACAGGCAGCCCCAGGCCACGGAGGACCACGGAGGCGCGTGGTTGAAAAGTTCGAGTCTGCTGCTGACATACACGGGTTGGGATATTTCACAAGAGAAATGCGGATTTCTTCTTCTTTTTTAAAAAATATATTTTATTGATTTTTTTTACAGAGAGGAAGGGAGAGGGATAGAAAGTCAGAAACATCGATGAGAGACATCGATCAGCCGCCTCCTGCACGCCCCCTACTGGAGTTGTGCCTGCCTGACCGGAATCGAACCTGGGACCTTTCAGTCCGCAGGCTGACGCTCTATCCACTGAGCCACACCGGGCTTAGAAATGCGGATTTCTAGTCTCTGTGGAGCCGCGGCCCCCTGAGCTCACTTCAGCACACGGGAACCTCGGACGCTGTCCCGTGGGGCGTGCGCCCTGCAGGCCCCCATGTCCCCACCCTCCACGGCTTCACCTCTGGTCTCTGTGCTCCCTGCAAACCCCAGGGAGGCCCCTGCGGGCGGTTGGGATGCAGCCGTGATGTAAGGACCCTGCACGATCCTGTCTTCATACGAACGCCTGTGTGGATCACTCCTGTCCTGTGCCCGTGCCAGGTGCCACGGATACGGGCACAGAGGCGCTCAGCCTTTAAGACTCATGCCAGATGTGGCCTCTTCCAGGGAGGCCACCGGGAGAGCCCTGCCAGGAATGGAGGCTCCAGGCCTGGCCCTGCCCGGAGCACTGGGTTTACCTGTCTTTCTAGTCCTCACGCAAAGGGAAGGGGCCGGCGTACCTGCCCGTTCCTCACCATAGAATGCACCATCCTCTACGGCCGCCACTGCGTCTCGTCTATCCGCAGCCCCGGCCTCTGAGCTCGCTGCTCTCAGGAACGCCTGGGTGGACAAACGAAAGCCCAAGTGGAACCAGCTGGGTCCTGGGCGCCTCCCCTCTGCAGCCAGGAGGCAGGGCGAACTGTGTCTTCAGCTGAAATCCCCTCCCCGAGGCTCCAGGGGAAAACATCCCTGTTTAGATGAGTGTATCTTCTCTCTCCGAATACCCACAATATTTTACGCGCTGGTAATATTTACGGTTTGTCCTCAGAGATGACTAATTGCGTTTGCCATCCGGCTCACAGGGAGGAAAACGCGTGGCGGACGGTCGCCCATCACTCACGCCAGGGGTGATAGCTCACTCCCCAAACTCCCGGCGCCGACTCAGAGCGCAGCGCCGAGGCGCGGGGCTGGAGGGACGTGCCTGTTGTCACCTGGCCCTTCGCCAGCCTTCACCACGTGGACAGAGCCACGTTGGCATCTGAATCGAACCCGCATGGACAGTGTGCGTTTGTGTGCCGTGGTTCCGCACAAAGGGGTTCCAGAAACAGGGGTCCGTCGGTGTCCCCCGCTTCCAAAGGGACGAGACAGCCCTGTGATGATGAGGACGAATGTCCCTCTGTCAGTAGGTCACGTGGCAACATGAAGGGATTTAGCGGCTGTGATGGAGGTTCCCAATGGGTCGCCTTTGAGTTAGGTCAAGAGAGCAACCGTCCTGAGTGGGCTGACCTGCTCAGGCAAGCTGGCGAACGCTGAGCTGCTCCTCTGTGTCCGACGCCACCTTGTGACCGGAGCTGCGGGCGAGGGCATGTGACAAGGATCTGGTCGAAACCCCAGGAATGCAATGGACTGAAGGTCGCCCACAGCCAGGGGGCTTGGCAGGGACGCTGAGGCTGAGGGGCCTGAGAGAGCAGCTCCAAGTTGGTGAGATGTGAGATTCGGAAAAGGTGCCAGCTCATGGTGCCCAGACGCCCGACCCATGGAGAGGGTGAGTAGACCAATTCTATTGTTTTAAGACTCTACATTGATGGCCATCTGTGGGAGACCCAAAAGAAGAAACTTCTTTATTAAAAGAGATGTATCGGTGAGTTGTTGCCACACGAACGCCGAGTAACAAAGCAACCATGAGAACCCATGGTTTATAACAATAGGTATTTACTGCCCATGCACCTATTGGCTGGGACAGCCCTTCCCCTGTCCTCCTAGAGTGAAAGGACAGGTGGACACACGTGAGGACTCTGAACCTGCCCCGGGCTCAGAATGGATTTGCTGCTATTTCTGCCCAGAGAGTATGGACTGACGTGAATCCGATGGTCAAGACCAAAGTCAAAAGATGGAGAAGTCCATGCCAGCCTAGATGAGGCCAGGGAAGAGGGAGGGGTGAGGAATTGCCGCCAACAATCCAAGCCAGCACAGAACAGAAAGGGCAATGGAGACACGTTATCGATTGGTGGTGACTCACAGGTGTGTCCACTTCAACCCTCAGGATGATGGGAAACCGCATATTGCTAGGACAGGATCCAGTTACTACCAGACGACGCACTTCCTCCGGCTCTTCAATAATCTCATTCTAATTCATGATTGTAAGCAGCAGGCTAGCTGTGCCACTCCCCAGGGTTCATCACTCTAGATCAGTGGTTCTCAACCTGTGGGTCGCGACCCATTCTGGGGTCGAACGACGCTTTCACAGGGGTCGCCTAAGACCATAGGAAAACACAGATATTTACATTATAATTCATAACAGTGGAAAAATTACAGTTAGGAAGTATGGTTGGGGGTCACCACCACATGAGGAACTGTATTAAAGGGTCGCGGCCTTAGGAAGGTTGAGAACCACTGCTCTAGATGTAGAGGGTCCGAGGAGGACCCCTCCCCCAAGGATGGGGCCTTGGATCCTCTCCCCACATTCTAGGGGGCTGCAGACCGAGGGCCGCATCCCTGTCTCTGTTCTGTCTGAGGATGAGGACAGGTCTGCTGGGGGGAGAGGGGGGTCCATCCAAAGGGCATCTTTGTGGAAACAGGCCTGCATTCGCTCACTCACGGAAACGTCCGCTGAGCCCAGAGGAGGTGTCAGGCGGTGTCCCGCACCCAGGTCCCCGGAAGGCTCACAGGAGGAGGGAGGGGTTGTCAGGAAATGTTTTATGGGCGGACATACTTGACCTCGGTCTTAAAAGACAAGAAGCAGTGTCTGTGGGAGGGGGTGGGACCTTCTTGACCAGCAAAAGGCACCGTGTCCGTGGCTGTTCTTCCTAGTTGGGAGATCACAGGCTGTAGAGCAGCGGTTCTCAACCTGTGGGTCGCGACCCCTTTGGGGGTTGAATGACCCTTTCACAGGGGTCGCCTAAGACCAGCGGAAAATGCAGATATTCACATCACGATGCATCACAGTAGCAAAATTTCGTGGTTGGGGGTCACCACCCCATGAGGAACTGGATGCTAGGGTCGCGGCCTGAGGAAGGTGGAGAACCACTGCTGTGGAGAATCTGTGGGAAACGATAGGTCCTCTCTCTCCAGGGCTCAGGATGCAGGGCCGTCTGGGGACACAAATGCTTGCCTGCCATTCCAGGACATTCCTCAAGCTCCCAGCCAGAGCGCTCTCTTCCATTCTGTGTTCTGAGGAGGGCCTTGTCTGCACCCGGAGCCCCGTGCCCGGTGCCCACAGGGGCAGCATCTTGCTGGCTCCTGATTGGCTGGGGGATGCCCCCACCTGCCAGGAAGCTGGCTCAAGGGGCAGGCATTCCAGGAGACTCGGGGTGAGTCGGGGTTCCCTCCGATGTCTCTTGGCCCAGGCATGGCAGCCGGTGAGATGTGAGGGAGGCTTATCCTGTGTCACCTCCAGGCCAGGAGGGTGTCTCTCCTCGCACTGGCTCAGGGGAGGGTCCTGGTCTGTCAGTCGAAGGCGCCTCCTTCGCGTGTACCTTGCCCTTACTTTTCTCTCAGTTCTTCTTAGTTTCTCCCTCGGTCTGACTGTGGATTGCTCCATTTCTGCCGAGCAGAAGGAAGGAGCGTGAAATGAACCCCAAACTTCTGCAACCAGAGGCCAGAACGAAGCAGGTCTCTGAGGGGTCCTTCTGGGGGTACACCCCAGGACTGGCTGGGCTCCACGAATGTGTGGGACGAGTTTCCTGGACCACAGTGCAGCCCCGGGTCGGCTCTGGGACCATCCGTGGCTCCCTTCGGCCTAATGGCCCAAGTTTGGCCATGGGTCATTTAAAAAAAAATGTATTTTTATTGATTTCAGAGAGGAAGGGAGAGGGAGAGAGAGAGAGAAATATCAATGACGAGAGAGCATCATGGATTGGCTGCCTCCTGCATGCCCCCCGCTGAGGAGAGAGCCCACAGCCCGGGTATGTACCCTGACCGAGAATCGAACCATGACCTCCTGGTTCATAGGCTGATACTCAACCACTGAGCCACACCGGCCAGGCTACTGCTGATTTCTTTTAACAATACATATGATCTACCTATTTAAAAAAAATAAATTGGCCCTTATTTTATGATAATACATTTAATGATGCAAATCTGCATTGTATCTACATGTACATACATAACCGCATTTCTATAACCATATACAGTGGTACCTCGAGATATGAGTTTAATTCGTTCTGTAACCTTGAGGCGTGGTAAACTGGTGGGTTGTGTGCAGCCGGCTGATCCGCGCGATGACTCCTATCTCAAATGTTGCTCGTATTTCAAAGCAAAAATCGCTCGCTCGAGGACTCGTATCTCAAAAATCTCATATGTTAGGGCACTCGTATCTCGAGGTACCACTGTAATATAATTTATAACTATATTACATCATGTCTATTACATGACTTAGCTATGGCTATTTTATGTTATAGGATATGAGTGTACTATATCGTGTAACATGTCATATTATCATGCATGTGCATTAATAATGATGTAAATACTTAGTAACTATATTTCTGTTTAAAGCAGAACATTTCTGGAAAAGAATACAACAAAAAGTTAATTTTAGTTTTTTTTTCTGCGTAAAACTGTAAGTAATTTCTCTTCTTTTACATGATTTTTGAAATTTGCGTAATAAAAATGTCTGCATTTATTTATATTTATGTCTTTGTAATTAGCATAGATTACCTAGGCCATTTGTTTAGTTCTCTCATTGTTTAGTTTTTTTCCTCTTTTTTTCTATCTGTTTTAAAAATCCTACTAATATAATAACATATAATTATATAAATGCAGTTTAGTTTACATCTGGCAAAGCCGTTTCTCACTCACTACGCCTCTGCAGGGGCCAGCGCCCGCGGTCAACCCCCATTTCGCAGACTGGGAAACTGAGGTCCCGTCGGGCTTAGTGAGAGGGGAGGAGGCGGTGCTGGGGCTTCCTCTCTTCGAACGGGGTCCCCGGCCAGCAGCAGGGGCCTCCGATCCTGGAGTCTCACTGCCTCCCCCTCCACAAACAAGGCCCGAGGAGCCTGTCCCTTAGGGCAGCGCAGGGGAGGACAGAGGACAGAGGAAGGGTCCTCCCTGCCCGCTTCTCCACGCCGAGGACAAGACCTAAGGGCAGAAAGGGGTGGACGTGCCCGTGAACGGGAACAAAGCCTGAGGGCACACGTCCCCTCCCGCCCTCTGGTCCCCCGTTCGCCCGCAGGACACCTTCCCGGAGGGAGACATTCTGGGTCTTGCCCCGCTGGCGTGGCTCAGTGGTTGAGCCTTGACCTAGGGCCTGGAAGGTCCTGGTTTGATGCCGGGTCAGGGCACAGGCCCGGGTTTTGGGCTCCGTGCCCAGTGGGGGGCATGCAGAGGCAGCCGATCAATGATTCTCTCTCATCATGGATGTTTATCTCTCTCTCCCTCTCCCTTCCTCTCTGAAATAAATACAGATAGGTTTTTTGAGAAGAAGGGAAAAACTCTGCTGGCTATAAGACTTAGGAGGATCAATACTGAGACTACAGGTTTCCCCCTCCCTCCCTCCTTCCTTCTCTCTCTCTCTCTTTCTTTCTTGCTTAATCCTTACCCTAGACATTTTTCCACCGATTTTTGGGGCAAGTGGAAGAGAGAGGGAAAGACACAGAGGAACATCCATGTGAGAGAAACACACCGATGGGACGCCTCCTGCTTGTGCCCCAATCAGGGCCCAGGGCCAGGGAGGAGCCTGCAACCCGAGGTACGTGCCCTTGACCGAAATGGAACCCGGGGCCCTTTGGTCCGCAGGCTGACCCTCTACCCACTGAGCCATACCGGCCAGGGTAGGAGTGGCTGTTTCGGTGCCCCTGACCTCCTGTCGGGAGGATCTGCACCATTCGGTGCGGCGTTTTAATCTCAGGCCCACTTCAGGGTTCCAATGCGACATATTTCCCTGTTTGGCCAACCTCTCGGCAGCCCCGACTGTGCACCAAGCTCTTCAAAAACCCAGAACTGGTCTGGAAAGCAGGGAACAGACACCACGGGGTGGGGGTGGGGGACGTTTTTCCTTTTGTCTCTTTTTAATCTCGGCCCTCGCTGCGGAGTGGCAGCCTGGCCGAGCGGAAGGACGGCAGAGACCATCCCTCAGCCCGCCTGCCCCCACCCGTGCGCTCGCGGGTTAGCGCATTAGGGGCGCCGGCTCCTCGCTGCGAACGCGCTCCCAGCTGGGTGGAGAGGTTCCTCAGTTTGAATTTGTTTGGCTGAAAACAAGACAGTTCCAAATTTCGGTGCAAATCTGAAACCAGACGAGTTTCACACAGTTGCACATTTCAAAAAGGGAAAAGGCAACAAAAATCGGTTCCGTTCCCGTTTGGTAAGTATTCTGTGCGTCTGAAAGGAGCAAAAAACAAAACAAAAACCCCCATCCAGTTTCCGATCGCAGAATGATGGTTCCCATCCTCTCCGGAGCCCTGAGGTGCAGCGGGTCCGCGGGGGTAGCCTGGCTTCCTGGTGCCCACGGGGGACTGGGGGCACCGAGAGCCACGTGGGTGACATGCCAGCGCCCAGGAGCATCGGAACCTGGCAGAGCGCCCTCCCCACAGGTCACACACGCTCTTTCTCCCCATCACCAGGAACCTCTCTTCAGGGCTGAGCCCCCAAGCGGGGCCTCTGTGAACCCGGATTCGCAGCATCCCTACCCACACGCATCTTTAGCTGCCTGTCAGTCTCGGCCGTCACCACGTTCTCCAGACTTGGAGGGATGCCAATCTTTTTTTCTTGCAAAAAGGAAAAAAAAAATCCAAAGTTTCTCGCTAATTGAAATTCAAATGACAGCTTGGGTCTTCCTTTTTTGCTCTTTGAGAACCACGTGTTCTTAGGAAAGTGTCCACCCACGGAACCGGGTGGTGGGCAAAGCCGGAGTGGCCGCCCGGGGGGGTGAGTGAGTGGCAGAGGGGAAGCTGGAGAGCCAGCCACCTGTGCCCGGCGAGGCCAGGAGGCCAGGCTGTGCTGCGGCCACAGCAGAACACAGGCAGCCCCTCTGCTCCGCACCCGAGGTGCCAGCGCGGTGGGCCCGGGCCAGGTCCCT
>JAAGEH010000328.1:1519190-1521690 GCA_011751065.1 Lasiurus cinereus | reverse complement strand
GTTGGCGAGGTATGTTTGGGGGGGGGGAAGTTCTATTAAACGAAGCTCCTGAGCGTGGCAGGCAGGGGGTGGGGGGAAACAGCAGCATTTTGGGGCTCCCAGGCCAGGACGCCCCTGAAGGCGCGCTCGCCCGGGGGGCCCCTGCGAGGGAGGCTGTGCCCCAGCGGCTGGTGCTCTCAGTTCTGCCATCTCGAAGAGGGACAGCGGCCAAATGATGGCAGAGAGAAGGGGTGCCGGGCGCTGCAGGCCTCCTCTGCCCCTGGCACGGGAGGTGACGCACACAGACGGGCAGGGCTGCCGAGGCTTGATCTCCCTCTCGCCCACCCAAAGCCAGGGGGCGGGCACCCGTGTGTGCGCTCCGGAGGCACCGAGACCCACCCCAGGGCCACCCAGCCACGCAGCCACCCGGACACGGGGTCGGCTTCTCCTGGGCATCGTCCGCGCTGGCAGGACGGCGCGTTAAACCCCGTCACAGTGCCTGGCACGCAGGCTTCCTGCGGGTGCGTCTCCCCAGCGCCTGAAACACGGAGCCAATGTGCCTGCACGTCCTGTGGGTGGCCAGTCCCCCAGCCCCAGCTCTGGCAGATTCTTGAAAAAGTGTCCTGTTTTCTGTGGGTGCAGATTTGGGTAACGTGGAGGGGGGGGGCAAGAGGGGGAAGAGGGGGAATCATCCTCCCGTTTAGTGCCCAGTGGGCCCACCAGCTGGAGGGCCTCTCCTGCCCCCTTGCCTAGTTCCTGTCCGGGCCCGAGAGCTATGCCCGCGGCTGTTAATACCAGGCCCGTGCGCGGCCACATTCGCCTCAAGATTGCAGCCAGCACCCCCTAAACTTACGGGGAGTCATTAAATCAGCAGGTGAGAGTCGACGTTGCAGTAAAAAAAAAAGCAGCTTATTCCTTAATATCTGCTATGCTAATCAGCGTGGGTAATCGTGTGGCCGAGGCTAAACTCACACCTTCGATCCTCCACCTCCACCCCTCCCCACCCCACCCCGCACCCCTCCCCCACCCCCAGGAGCAGCCAGATTGGAAAAGCTCACACTTTCTTAGGAAAGGAGAAGCCTTATCTTTCGTTTCCCAAGAAGCTTTTAGGATGCAAGATTTTAAAGATGCACCTGGCTGCCGTTAATGTCTGTTTTATTTTCAATTACACTCTGCGGCTGATCTGAATGCGCACGTTATCTATAGATCGCGTGATATCGCCGGGCACTTGAAAGTGAGTGTGAGTGTGTGTGTGTGTGTGTGTGTGTGTGTGTGTGTGTGTTTTCCCTGAGTCTATTTGATTTGAGAGCCTCCTTTTCATCTATGGGCAGAGCGGTTCTCCCCACCCCCACCCGGTTTCATTTTAATAAGAGATCTTGGTGGTTGATTTGCATCTGAGTTCCAGCACTGACTCACGCCCAGCAGGGACCGGGGTGCAGTGACCCGGAGAGCGGGTTGGGAGGGGCTGGCGGGGGGCGGGGGGAGCTGGGGCCTGCAGCCTGGGCCAGGGGACTGGCCTGGCACGCGGGGTCCCCAGACCTCTGCCAGGAGGGGGGCGGAGGCTGCTTTGTGTGCACGCAGGGAAAGGTGGAGGAGCGTCCTTGCTCGCTGGCTTTTAATTTACCAGTTGCTCGGAGCCGGGGCTTTGGCAGGTTCTGCCGGAATCTGAGAGACAGCCTGTCACACGGAGCCCGCTGCCGACTGCAGACGTGGAGAAACTTGGCAGATAGGCAAACAGGGACTGGGTTTGAGTTGTTTTGATTACAAGTTAAACAGAGAGGCGTTGGCAGGGCCGGCGTGTCTCTGCGAGGTGCCCGCTCTCTCCTCCTGCTTCCTCTCCCCTCTCCTCCTTTCTTCCCCGTGGCCGCATGCGAGGTCCAGGCTGGGCATCCCTGCCCCCCCCACCCCGGGGCCACCGAGGCCCTGCAGAGCTGAAGTCCCTGGGGCAAGGAGAGAAGGGGAAAGCGTTGGCTCCCCCCTGGGACGCACTGTCCACTGCTTGGGGGACGGGGCTAAGGATGTGACCTGGAGTCGCAGAGGCTCAGCCGGCAGCGCGTTGGAGATTCTCCCTGCGGGTGGTCTGCCGGGACCCAGCCCTGTCGTTCCAAATCCCGCCTGATGTAGAGATGCACGGAGGTTTGGAAGAACGAGCCGTGTTTCCCAGAGAAACAGAAAAGAGGGGCATCGGCTCACGTTCATTTGACCTACACCTGTCTGTCGGTCCTGGCCAGGCCTGGGCCGGGTGTCTGGGGCCCTGGCACGGTGCCTTTTATGGATGGGGTGCCCTGCCTCCCTGGTGGCTGGGGGACGCCCCTCGGGCAGAACAAGAAAGATAAGGAGGAGATCTCCCCACTGATCTTACAGAGGTGAAGAGGAGGCACAGGCCCGTCCCCCTTGCATTTATCCAAGGTCAAAGGTCTCTCTCTCCCCGCATCCGGCCAGGGGTTGGCCAGGCAGGGATCCTGAACTGACCTGCCCTAGCAACTCCAAGGCAACCCTGTTCATTCTGGGGAGAGGCGGG
>JAAGEH010000328.1:1392186-1519090 GCA_011751065.1 Lasiurus cinereus | reverse complement strand
TGGTGGGGAGGGGCAGGAGCTGGCTGGAGGCACATTTCCCAGAGAGTGGTTGTTTCTTGGGGCCTCAAACACATTTGATTTACAGAAATGAGACCCTTCCTCCCACCCCCACACGTGGAAAGCGGAAACTCTGAACCCTGTGACAGAGCCCAAATATATTGAACCAGACACTTTTTTTTTAATCTACCAATTTGACCATAAAAAAAAACACACAAAACTTTATTGAAAAATGTGGGGGAGGGGGGGGAGAGAAACAACCATCCTCCAACACTGGGCCCCGTGATGCGCCTCTGAAGAAGCCGAGTTCTGAAAAGGGCCTCATTTGGACAAAGTTAATTACTGCACAATAATTGCATTTTAAATTCAGTTTCTTTCGAGATGCGGTAAATTGTAAAGCTCCCGATGAGGGGGAAGTAAAAGTAAGTTCCTGTGTGGATAACTCGCTAATTGCCTTCGCCAGAAGCTGACATCCCACTCCCTCCGTTTCTCCTCCTCCTCAGGAAGACGGGAGACTTGCTGAGCTGGTGGGAACGCAAGCCCCGGGGGCTGGGGTGGGGGGCGGGGGGCGGGGGGAGCCGCAGGGCTCTGGACCCGCCGCGGGTGGGTTCCCGGTGTCACAGAACAGCCCTGATCCCGCGCCCTGTGGGGGGACAGCCAGGGGAAGGACGAGGCCCTGGATGGACTGTCACCTCTTGGCCACTCTGGCTCACCTGAACTCTGTAGGGGAATCCTCTCCCAGCTCCGGGCGTTAGCATCACAAAGGGCTCTGCTAGGGGTTTGTTGTTAATCTCCATGTCAAGGGGATCTACCTAGATAACGCACAATGGACCATCTCACCCATTTGGAGTGCTGTTAGTGACATGCGTAATCCTGTGCAAACAATAGCTCTCTTCCCCAAAATGTCCATCTCCCCAAACAGAAACCCTGTCTCCCTTAGGCAGTAACTTCTCATCCCCCTCTGCTTCTCGTGAACCCTCCCCCCACCCCACCCCCAGTCTACTTTCTGTCCCTCTAAATGAGCCTATCTTAGATAAGGCAAAGAAGTGGAATCATACACTATCTGTCCTTTTGTCTGGCCTGGTTCATTTAGCAGGATGTTTTCAAGGCTTATCTATGCTGTCACCTGTCTCAGAAATTGTTTATTTATTTACTTATTTATTTTTAAAAAGTGTTTTTTTTTAAAAAGGTATATTTTATTGACTTTTTACAGAGAGGAAGGAAGAGGGATAGAGAGCTAGAAACATGGATCAGCTGCCTCCTGCACACTCCCCAGTGAGGATGAGCCTGCAACCAAGGTACATGCCCTTGACCGGAATCGAACCTGGGACGCTTCAGTCCGCAGGTCAACGCTCCATCCACTGCGCCAAACCAGTCAGGGCAATTTTTTAAAATTTTTTTTAGGGGTGACTAGTATTATGTAGCATGCAGTGGTTGCATTTTTAAAAAAATATGTTTTATTGATTTTTTACAGAGAGGAAGGGAGATAGAAAGTCAGAAACATCGATGAGAGAGAGACATCGATCAGCTGCCTCCTGCACGTCGCACTGTGGAGATGTGCCCGCAACCCAGCTACATGCCCTTGACCGGAATCGAACCTGGGACCTCTCAGTCCGCAGGCCGACACTCTATCCACTGAGCCAAACCGGTCTCAGCTAGGCTGCATTTTGTTATCTACGCCTCTCTTGCTGGACCCTGGGGTTGTTCCACTGTTAGTGCTGCTGTGGCCATTCGTGTCTCAGTCTCGATTTGGGTCCCAGTTCTTTTATACCTTGGGGTCCCTACCCAGGAGTGGAGTGGTGGGTCGGGTGGTGATTCTAGGGTTAACTTTCTGAGGGGCCCCGTGGTCCTCTTTGCCCTGAGAAGTAACTGGGGCTCAGAGAGGTGAAGTCAACTCGTCCCGGAGAGAGGATTTCAAGCGGGACTTGTCTGAGGTCCTTTCTTTCCGCTACCCTTCCTCCTCCCAGGCAAACGTTCCTTTTTAAAAAAAAATGTATTTTATCGATTTTTTACAGAGAGGAAGGGAGAGGGATAGAGAGCTAGAAACATCGATGAGAGAGAGAGAGACATCGATCAGACGCCTCCTGCACACCCCACAGTGGAGATGTGCCTGCAAGCAAGGTACATGCCCCCAACCAGAATCGAACCTGGGACCCCTCAGTCCTCAAGCCGACGCTCTATCCACTGAGCCAAACGGGTCTCGGCGACTTTTCCATTTTTTGAGACTAAACCCCCTATTGAAGGGAATTTTTTCCCCACTTCTTTATATACAACAGATTGGACTCATTCTTTTTCCAGGTTTGTAATTGTTTTCAGGGTGATGAGGGCGATGTCCCGTCCATGTCCTCTGTGGCCCTTGTCCCAACCGAAACGAATCCCCGCCTTTCTTCTCAGGTGACAACCGTGTCCCAATTTGCCTGGGACTTCCCCCAGCTCTGGTGCTGAAAGTGCCAGCCAGGACTGGGAACCCACAGGGGCAAGGGGAACGGGGACAGTGGCTTCTCTACTCCGTCCGTCTGGCATCCCCCTCCTGACACTTCCCCCTGTGAATTCTGGCTCCCAGGTCCCTCACGAGGCAGGTCTCACTCCTGTGTCCGTGAGCTGGTGATGTCGTCTGTGAGGGCAAGGTCCTGCTTCTGTGGCGGAGCCCCAGCCGGTGCCGGGAGGCCCTGCGACGTTCGTGACCGTGGGGACTTGGCGCTGTTGACTGGACAGAGGGACTGCTTCTGTGTGTGATTCTTTGGGCATATTTGCAACGCGGGTCACGGAGCTGACATGCTGCGCTGTGCGTGGGTCAGAGGGTACGTGTGCGTGTGATGGGTAATCCCTGAATTATGGCAATGCGTTGCCAAGTGCCTGGGCACGGCACCTCGTGGCAAAATGGAACCTCTGTCCAATGGCTGCTGTCACTTCAGTCTCAGCACGTTGGCTATTGAACACCTTCCCTTTAAAGGTGCTAAAAGAGGCCACTGTGCATGATGGGCGACACGGCCTGCAAAATTGCTTCTTGCAAAAAAGAAGGCCATTGAAAGCTTCGTAAATTCATATCAATAGACATTTGAAATACAGTGGTACCTCGAGGGTACGAGTTTAATTCGTTCCGTCACCTTGAGGCGTGGGAAACTATGAGACGCTCGAGTCGCAGTAAACTAGGGCGTGTGCAGCCGGCCGATCCACGCGATGACTCGTATCTCAACTGGTGCTCGTATTTCAAAGCAAAAATCGCTTGCTCGACGGCTCGTATCTCAAAAATCTCGTACGTTAGGGCACTCGTATCTTGAGGTACCACTGTAGATAGATTTCTGCACGTCTATGGATGCCCCTGTTAGGGACCTAGGAAAGACCATTTACCAAGGGCGTTACATTTCTCCCCCTTTAGCCACCAGAGAACATTCTGATTTGAAAAGTGGGTTCCCAGTCATGACATTAACCGCAGCGGAAGTTCAATGGGGCAGCCTCCCGCAGGAGAGCGGTGTGCTGGGAGCAGGAGACGATGGAGCCACGGCATCGGAGAGGAGAGATGGTTTTCGCAGCGGCAACGGAGTGGCATGAAGGCGGCCTCCGTGTGTGCGTGCGTGCGTGCGTGCGTCCTCAGGGATTTGTAACACTGGGAATTTATGTTAAGAACAGTTGCACGGAAGGGAATAACAAAAGCCGGTTGTTATTCACAGAATGGAGAAAAGGAACACGGATCTAAATATGGCCCCGAACAGCTGTCTCTTAAAAGGATCTTATTATGCCATTTATTTCAATTATTCCCTTAAGTTTTCCTTTTGAGACAGTGCACTTCATCCCGCTAAGAGGCATTAGGGGCGTGAGCGTCATCTCGGTCCCCCCCTCACCATTTCTCTGTTGGCATAACTCTTGGTCTCAACTTATCAATAACTTAGTTAATAACGGCGCTTATTTTTCACCTGCCTCCTATGATTAACTCTTTGTAACGAGCACAAAGACCATCGAGTTAAAAGGAACGTATTATTCCGAGGCTAAAAATACCTCGTTAAATTGCCTCAACCCAGCCATTATATATTTTTCCTCAAATGAAAAAGAAAAAAAAAAAGTCAGGATTTATTAGGAACCCAACGTAAATGGATGTCACCTTTGGTTTAAAGCATTAAAATGGGCTCTAATGCCTCTCCAACCCACTTAGCATTTCCGCGCGCACAGAGAACGCGCTGTGAGCACGCAGCCGAGCCCCTCGGAGCAGCGCGCACTTGCGTCAGGATGATGAGGTCTAAAAGCATCGCGCCCTGTGTGGAGTGCTAACGGGTGCAGCACAGAGAGTGCCGTGTTTTTCCCGAATTAAAAACCGCATCAAGACATGAAATGTGTCCCTCTCCCTCCTGGAACGAAAGGCGGCCCGCCGTGGCCGGTGACGTGGGGTTCAAAAAGGACAGCTGACCGTGGGTAACGAGAGACCCCCCCAATGTTACCGAACCTCCCGCTTAGCTGCTCTCCCTCTGTCGTTGCAGGCAAGCCCCTCCCCTCTGGCCACGGGTTTGTCTACTCGACCCTCTTTAATTTTCTCTTCGGGAGAACATTCCACTCCTGAAAGCCTCTTTTTTTTTTTTAAAATATATTTTATTGGTTTTTACAGAGAGGAAGGGAGAGGGATAGAAAGCTAGAAACATTGGTGAGAGAGAGACATCGATCAGCCGCCTCCTGCACGCCCCGCAATGGGGATGCGCCCGCAACCAAGGTACATGCCCCCGACCGGAATCGAACCCCGGACTTCTCAGTCTGCAGGCCGACGCTCTGTCCACTGAGCCAAACCAGTTAGGGCCCTGGCTCTTTTGACGCCAAACCAACACTCTTTCCCATAAAGCGTCTGCTTCCTTGATGGCAAAGGTTTGCTTTAAAAACGATCCTGGCCAACTCGGTGTCTAGGTCAGTGGCCGGAAGGATGCGGAGCCATCTGAAGTGGTTCAAGGACAGAGCTGTCTGGCACATGGGGACCAGGATGCAGCAGGCGGGTGCTGTCACCCCTGGGAGCACCCTGCTTTCCCTGACAACCCTCCCTTCCTTCAGTCCTCTCAGCTCCCCGAGTCCCAAAGTCAAAAGAGCTGGGGACAGAGGTGAGCTAGGACAGCCCCCTTCTGCTCGGCGCCAGCAATCTCTGCCCGGGGCGGCGGGCACAGGCACGCATCCATTCATGGTCCCTCCACTCACAGTCTGCTGCGGCCTCCACGGCGGCCGGCGGTGAGAGCTGAGCGGCGACCTGCCCTGTTTCCAGACGAGAGAGGAAGCAGACAGGTGAGCACAGACATGACCCTGTCCTCGGGGATGGGAAAGGACGGGCGTCAGGAGTGTGGGAGCAGGGGCCACGGGGAGGATGGGTGGTCTAAGGGACACTTCCTAGGAAAAGTGCCCGGGAAGTGAGCAGAGAAGGAGAACCGGGAGGGTGGGCGGGAGGCAGGTTGGCGGTGTGGGAGGTCGGGGGAGGCCGAGATGGCGATTCTCAGGTGGCAGCGGTGGGAGGGGGCGGTATGGAGTGGCTCCATTGGGTGCTCGGCGGGGTCTTTCCGCATTTATCTTGTAGCCCCGGGGGGCTCCGTGAAGTGATTTGTTCTGGGGAGAATCGTGGTCGCCCGAGCATCTCGGACCTCTGCTCCTCTCAGGGGTTGGCGTGGACTGCGCTAGACACTGATGGGACCAGTGGTTCTCAACCTTTTTTCATGCTGTGACCTTTTAATACAGCTAGCTCCTCATGTGGTGGTGACCCCCAATCTTAAAATTATTTTCATTGCTACTTCATCACTGTAATGTTGCTACTGTTAATGAATCATCATGTAAATATCTGCTTTCCGATGGTCTTAGGCGACCTTGCTAGCAGTTTTCAAAGCGGTTTCCCCCGAAATGTACCTTAGAATAACTAAGAAGGTAAAAATGTACCTTAGAATAACATTTTCACGACCCACAAGTTGAGAACCGCTGCTGTAGAGCCTAAGACCATCGGAAAACACAGATATTTACCTTATGATTCATAACAGCAGCGAAATGACAGTTATGAAGTAGCCCCCAAAATAATTTTATGATTGGGGGTCATCACCACATGAGGAACTGTATTAAAAGGTCACAGCATGAAAAAAGGTTGAGAACCACTGGATGGGGTTGTTACGGGCTAACTTTTGTCCCCCTCAACTCATGTGGCGAAGTCCCAATCCCCTGTATCTCAGAATGCAACTGTACGTGGAGATACCATTTTTAAAGAGGGCGTTACGTGGAAATAAGGCATGGGCCCTCGTCCGACAGGACTGGCCGCTCTGTAGGAAGAGGAAATGCAGGCACAGACACACACAGACCGAAGGGCGGCCGCCACCTGAGGAGGCGGAGAGAGAAAGAGAGGTGTCTCTGGTGTCCCGTCCTCTCTTTGCAAGGGCACAGACCTCTTGGAGGAAGGCCCCACCCTTAGGACCTTCTGCTGCCTTCATCACTCCCTGGAGGCCCCACCGTCAAAGGTGGTCCGTCACCCTGGGGGTGAGGGCTTCCACAGAGGAACCCGCAGGGGGTGCATGTAATCCGTAACAATGTGAGGACACGAAGGGGATACATGGTGATGGAGAAAACTATGATAATCCAGGCGTAATATGCTAATTACACCAGTCGTCCTTCTGGACGTCCTTCCAGACCATCTTCCGGGGGAAACGGTGGCTGCCAGGGAAGCCTGGGTCCCAGGTGCCGGAGGGCGGCAGCTGGGGGAAAGAAGGCCGCCTCTTGCACACATTGCGTGCATCGGGCTTCTCGTAAAATATACATAAAAATAACAGTGCGCCGAAACCGGTTTGGCTCGGTGGATAGAGCATCGGCCTGCGGACTGAGCGGTCCCAGGTTTGATCCCGGTCAAGGGCATGTATCTTGGTGGCGGGCACATCCCTGGTGGGGGAGGGGGTGGCAGGAGGCGGCTGATCCATGTGTCTCTCTCCTCGATGTTTCTGACTCTCTATCCCTCTCTCTTCCTCTCTGTAAAAAAAAATCAATAAAATATATATTTTTTAAAAAACAGTGTGTTTTCCTTATTTCCTCCTTGGGACAATCTTGGAAGCAGATAGTCTTACTCTCTCACTCGGAGCAGGAAGCTGAAACTCAGGGTCCCAGAGCCCTCGGGGGGCCAGCAGGGCACCCCCTCTTGGCTCCGTCTGAGTTCCAGGCTCGCATGCAGAACTCCTCCTCCCGGCCGAGGGCTGCAGGCCACTGGGCGATGGGCCGTGAACCGAGTTTGCGACATCGCCCGTCCATGGCGATGTATTCTGTTTAATCAAATGTAATGAGGTTTGTAAAGCAGTAAACTGAAGTGACTCTCGAGTAGGAACTGTATTTAGCCTCGTTAATTGAATCAGTCTAGTTAGTTTGAATAGAACAGTGGCTGTTGGCCCCGTAATAAGGAAATTGAGTTTCTCGTAAGGCTGCTAATTCATGTCCCGTTACACCGCAGAACACGTCGCCGGCGTGTCCTGAGTCCCCTTGCAGTCCAGTCTGGCTTCGAGCAAAAGTCATGACCCTCTTCAGGCCCCATTGGTGGGAGGGGACAGCAAGGGACCCTCAACGACTGAGTCAGGCTGGATGTACTTGACCGCGTTGACTGCTCTCTGTGCTAAGGAGCGTGGGCTACCCGTGGGGAAACGAAGTCTCAGGGAGGAAGAGAGCTGAACGACGCTCTGGCATGTCTGGCCCGTCCAACAGCCACGCCCTCTTCTGATGACTGTGCACCGACCCCTGGCTCCCACTGACTGTCGCCAGAGCTCCCCCCATTTCTCGGTCATGATTGGTTTGCCAGCCAGTCTTCTCAGAAAGGGTCTGAGCACAGCACCCAGCACAAGGCCTGGCACACAGTAGGTGTTCATTAAATGGGCACTGAATGTAGTCGTCCATGCAGCTGCGGTTTCTGACTTGCAGGCCAGCCCTGTACCGAGCTAGCTGGCATGTGTTACCTTCGGAGACCACCCAGGACACACGTGGTTTGCAGGAGTGGCAGGATAGCTTGGTGATCGGGGCAAAGGCTGAGCAGCCAGACCATGTGGGTCACATGCTGCCTCCCCACGTACGAGATGGATGACTTGGGCACCTGAGTTACCCCCCCCCCCGTGGCCCCCGTTCCTTCCGAGGAGAAAAGGTTTAAGAACGAGGTCCACCGAAGGCTGGCTGAAGATTAGACTGAGCACACAGTGCCTCGCAGACCAGTAGCAAACCATATTTTTCAAGGTGTTACTTCAGATCAGGATGTCAGTGGCTCGGGGATGTTCCCACCAGGCAAGTTCCTGATTTCTCATGCCACTCCCGATCTGGCAGGGTTTAAAGTTCTTCTGTAGCCCTAACTGGTTTGGCTCAGAGGATAGAGCGACAACCTGTGGACTGAAAGGTCCTGGGTTCGATTCCAGTCAAGGGCATGTACCTTGGTTGGGGGCACATCCCCAGTCGGGGGGGCGTGCAGGAGGCGGCTGATCGGTGTTTCTCTCTCCTTGGTGTTTCTAACTCTCTATCCCTCTCCCTCTCTGTAAAAAAAAAAAGAAAAAAATCAGTAAAATATATGAAAAAAAATAATAAAGTTCCTTCTGTCAATGTTCCCGAATGTCCTGCCAGGGAATATCCCTTTGAAATGCATCCAAGGTCCATCCCTTTAACCTGGAGCTGAGCCGCGGGGAGACAAGGCTGGGGGATGGGAGAGAACTCCCGGCAGCACTCAGAAGGGCAGTGGCGTGGAGGGACTCGCAGCGAGGCGGCCTCTCCCTGGGCGGGGGGAGCCTTTCCTGCCATCTGCACTCCTCAGGACCCTGAGCGGAGGGACAGGAGGGCCCGACCTCCATCCATCAGCTTCTGGCAGGGGCAAGTGCCCCGCCTCCGGCTGGGAACTGGAGGCAGAGACCAGACTTCTGGAAGCCCAGGCTGCTGGAATTCATTGATATTTGAAAACACTTCCTGCCCTTTTTCATTATACAGTCTAACATTTAGCGACTCCAACACCGCTACTTATTAGTACACTATAACTTGGAGAGCTGGAAGTGGTGCTGGAAGGAAACACACTGCATTAAGAAGCAACAGTCGGAGGCAATGCATATGGTAAACAGAGAGCTCTCCAGAATCCACGCAAACCTCCTGGCCTGGCCTTTCTCCGAAGCATTGCAGGTCGCCGGTGAGAAACACCGCCCCTTGTCGCCTGCTTTACTCGAACATTTGATTTATGTATCTGGTCTCCGATCTTGATTGCTTTTTGCAAGTGTTGTCTCTCCAGCTCATTTTTTAAAAATATATATATTTTATTGATTTTTTTTTACAGAGAGGAAGGGAGAGAGATAGAGAGCTAGAAACATCAATGAGAGAGAGAGACATCGATCAACCACCTCCTGCACGACCCTACTGGGGATGTTCCCGCAACCAAGATGCATGCCCTTGACTGGAATCGACCCTGGGACCTTTCAGTCCACAGGTCAACGCTCTATTCACCGAGCCAAACCGGTTTAGGCTCCCCAGCTCATTTTAATGGGACAGGTTTATCCGAGATATGCAGCCCTCTCGCTGCCTGCTCTTGGTCTTGGAACACAGTAGGTACTTTAAACGGACTGTATACATTCATTGGGAAAACGGGGGGAGGATTAGTTCAACTATTTTTAACTTCTCAGTTATTCTAAGGTACATTTCTGGGGAAACCGCTTTGAAATGCCTCCAGCTAGAAAAAAAAAAAATAGTTTTTTTTTTTTTTTAATTAATCTATGTGGTATTTTGTAAAGCAGAGGTCAGAAAAGAAAGACCATTCATGACCGCCCAACTGTGGGCAGGCTGTTGTGCACTGTTCGGTGAGTTTCTTTTTTTTTAAAAAAAATACAGTGGTAGCTCGAGATACAAGTGCCCTAACATATGAGATTTTTGAGATACGAGCCGTCGAGTGAGCGATTTTTGCTTTGAGATAGGAGTAATGGCGCATATCTGCCAGCTGCACATGACCCACCAGTTTACTGGGACTCGAGTGTCTCATAGTTTCCCACGCCTCCAGGTTAAACTCGTATCTCGAGGTACCACTGTATATTTTATTGATTTTTTACAGAGAGGAAGGGAGAGAGATATAGAGTTAGAGACATCGATGAGAGAGAAACATCGATCAGCTGCCTCCTGCACGTCCCCTACTGGGGATGTGCCCCCAACCAAGGTACATGCCCTTGACCGGAATCCAACCTGGGACCTTTCAGTCCAAAGGCTGAAGCTCTATCCACTGAGCCAAACTGGTTTTAGCTCAGTGTGTTTCTTTATCTGCCTCTTGTCCACCTACCTGCGGTGGCACAATGTCGTAGGTCTAAATGCCTCGGTGTCTGCGTGTTATGCTTAACGTTATGGTTCAGGTCTTGTGGTTTAGACTCGCTAAGTGATGTCTTTGACCTCGGCAGTGTGGCCTAACAGAAGCATGAGGCGTTGGAGGGCCAGTGTTTAGTGAGGGAAGCAAGTGATCCCGAGCGAGTCATTTCTTGGAGCCTCTATTCAGGCGTCTGTCCAACAGAAGCGGCAAACCATCCTTGCTTTCCTGGAGGCTCAGTCTGTGCAGATGGTGGCCCCAGTGGGGAGACACAAAGGATTAGGGGCTCCAAAGAGGCCACTATGATTCTGTAGGAGACCCTTAAAGAGGCAAGTGAGGGGGGAAAGAACAAACTGAACTTGAACGTCAGGGAGGACGAAAAGGTAGATTCCAAAGCATGAGGACCGTCGATGGGTGCACAACGGACCCTGACTTTTTTCTTTTCTCTCTGTTTTATATTTTTACCTCATCTCTCCTTTGTCATTACACTTCTTATAGCAAATCTTTTTTTCTTTTAACAACTGGATAGCGAAGAACTGATGTGGAGTACTGTTTAGCCAGAAGAGAAACAGGGGGAGCTTTCGTTGTTAAAGCAATGTGCCGTGTTTAAAAACTGTGTTTCTGTTGCTAAATCACACGAGCCACATTGGTGGTGACGTGGTAAGTTTGGAGCAAAAGGACATTTGTAAGGCATGATTACAGGAGACCTGTTGAAAAAGGGCACTGGTGTTCTTTCAGGCATCAGTGAATCAATTTTAAATTAAATGGTAAAGTATGGAGTTCTGATTATTCGTATTTTTATTTTTTTTAATAAATTTTATTGATTTTTTTTTTTTACAGAGAGGAAGGGAGAGGAATAGAGAGTTAGAAACATCGAGGAGAAACATCAATCAACTGCCTCCTGCAACCTCCTACTGGGGATGTGCCCACAACTGAGGTAAGTGCCCTTGACAGGAATTGAACCTGGGACCTTTCAGTCCGCAGGCCAACGCTCTATCCACTGAGCCAAACCGGTGTTGGCCGTATTTTTATTTTTTTTTTTAAAAATACAATATATATGATTTTGCAAACAGAACCTATTTGCATTAGAATTTGCAGGTATGAATGGAACCAAATATATGACCAAAGCAAATGCCAATAATATGAAGCTGAGAAAATCCTGTGAATAGTAGTCACAATGTAACTCTGTTTTAAGTCCTTTAAAAAAATATAACAAGTTGCCAAAACCGGTTTAGTGGATAGAGGGTCAGCCTGCGGACTGAAAGGTCCCAGGTTTGATTCTGGTCCAGGGCACTTACCTTGGTTGTGGGCACATCCCCAGTAGGGAGGTGTGCAAGAGGCAGCGGATCAATGTCTCTCTCTCTCTCTTCCATGTTCCTAATTCTCTATCCTTCTCCCTTCCTCTCTGTAAAAAATCAATAAAATGTATTAAAAATATAAAAATAAAAACAGTTCAATGATACATGCCTTCATTTCACCGTCACAACAGCCCTAAGGCAGCCTTCTTGCTTTCTTTATTGTGAAGAGAAGGAAACAGGTGAAGTAATTTCCCAAGGCCTTTCAGCCACAGAGAGGGCAACCCAGAGCGCAACCCGGTTCCCCTAGGGAGGAGTCCCCCACAGCATGCCCAGAATTACAGACGCCTGCATCTCATGGCAGCCCCCTCACAGTCAGGACAAGGTGGGCTTGGTTCAGGGGGCGTGGGTAATTTCCTTGAGATCCCTCTTGCCCCTGCTGGCCTCCCCTGCCCTGCTCTCCTCACTGGCACCCCAGGCTAAGGACCCCCGGAAAGTTTGCCCACGTCCCGCGGTGGGAAAAGCACCTGCCTGCTGCCCTCCGCCCGTGGATGACGGCGGCCGCTAACTCTGAACTGCGCTGGACGTAAAGCTATCAGCCACTGAGAAATCCATCGCGAGACGGTTTCTGCTTTGAAACGCCGTCTTTTCACAGGAGGAGAAATTTGATAAAGATGGTTATCCCAGAGGCTCTGCTGGATCTGGAGGCGTTCAAGGGTCTGCAAGGCGAGGAAAGGCCTTCGGGGTGTGGGGTCCCCCACAAAGCTCCTGTGGAAATGCCCATGTGGTTGTGTCATCGTTTGGGGGTCAGGGATGAAGGGTTGGCTCTGCTTCTCCAGCCTCCTCACCCCCTGCGAAGTCTGCCCCCCCCTGTCTCCCCGGAGGGTACAGGGTGGCAGGAGAGCTCCTGGTCCAGTCAGGGGCAGCAAGGGCTTGAAAATCCGTACACAGGGGTGTCTGTGGTGACTCTGCCAGGTGCCCATTAGCGGGTGGACCCTGGACAAATGCTTTGATCTCCCTGTGCCTTATGGGTATTATTTGTCCTTCCCCGCTGGGGGTGAGAGCATCGAAGCCTTTGCAAGTTGGCTCCAGGGTTCGGAGCAATGAGGGACATGGTGCCTGGCAGGGAAGGGGTACCTCCTTCGAATCTACCGTCCGGCGGAGGCAGATGGGGCTGCTAGTCTACAGCAGGTGCCTGGCTGGGAGGCTCTTAAATCGACGTGCCTCTGGGCCAGTGCCCCCACCTTCCATTTACGGGGTGTGGAACAGTACCTGACCCAGGCTTTGAATTCAAGACAGTTACCTGTTATCATCATGATGATTTTTTTTTTAATTTTTATGCGAGGGTATTTTCCCATTGCTTTTTAGAGAGAGCAGAAGGGGGAGGGAAAGACAGAAATATTGATCCGAGAGAAACACGTGGACTCGTTGCCTCTTGCACATGCTCGGTCAGGGCCCGAGCCGGGAGGAGCCTGCAACCCAACTGAGGTCCGTGCCCTTGACCGGAATCCCACCTGGGACCCTTCGGTTCACAGGCCGATGCTCTATCCACTGAGCCAACCCAGCGAGGACGCTGTTATTGTTGTTATCGCCGTCGTCGCCGTCGTCTTGTCTTTATTCGGAAAGCATTCGGAGCCTGCCATTCGGCAGAGGGACCAAATGGCGGGGGGAGAGGGAGCTGCTTCCTTCCTTTCTCTGCGAGGTGTCATTAGAAGGTGCCACCGCCGCCGGGACTGGCAGCTTCATTAAGGAGTCTGTTGACGATGGTAATGAGGCTGGCACATTTGGGATTCTGATTGACACTTCTCAAGACAGAGGCAGAAGCCGGGCTGGTGCAGCAGTGCCAGGAGATGGCTCGAGACCCGGGAAGGGCTGGGAGCCTGCGAGCGGGCCACGGAGAGAGAAGCCGGGTGGGGCGCGAGGGGCCCGGGGCCCGCTGAGCCCACTCTCTTCTCTCCGGGGCCTTCCTGCTCGGCGTCTCACGGCTCTGGGACTCAGTTTCCCAAGCCGGAGTGGAGACACTTGCTCCGCTACGGTGAGGTAGCCCCGAGGAAGTGGGATCCTGGGGGCCTGGGCTCCCCGTGGGCACGGGGGCTTGTCAAAGGAGGTGGCAGCATCCAATTTCTGTTCTTAGATGGATGGCATTGGACTTGGTGTGGCCGAGTCACAGAGGGACCCTGGGGAACAGTGGGGATGCTTTGTCACAACCCTGGCAGCAGATGGGAGGTGGGCCAGGCCTGTGGCTGGGAGGGAGGGAGTTGGACCTGGCCGCCACCTTCACCCAGAATGTGAGGACCGCTTCCCCATGAATGACAGTCTGCGTCCTGTGCAGAAAAGCAAAGCATCATGGGAAGAAGCAGTGAAGGACCATGTGACCCAGACCCCCAACGAGACTGAAGGTTGACAGTGTGGGTACCAGGACATACCCGTCCGTAATCGTGAGCACCCGGAGCCCTTGGAAGCACGCAAGCCAGAGGGCACCTGTGGGTTGTCTTTGACATCCTGACCACGGTTCTGGATCGACCTTCCCACTCCCTCCCTTTCCTCCCTGTTGGATTGTCTTTTTGCCTCTTTCTGTTTTCCCTTCAAGCAATGTTGATGTATGTCTGCTCTGTGCTAGACACCAAGTGGACACTCAGCCAGATTGGGGCCTGGTGGGTCCTCACCCCTGGGAACCACTGGCCGAGACTGAATGCACCCAAGGCCGCGCTGTGCCTGCAAGTCTGAGGCCGAAGAGGTCTCACCAGCGCGTCCCTGGAATGCAGTCCTAGCGGCATCAGATTTTAAATGGGAGCCGTCGCTCGGGGTGGTTTTAAAGATTGATCCCCGTTCATCCTTCTGCCACCGCGACACCTGTCAGTCAGGCCGCGGCTGCCGAGTGGCCATTCTTGGATTCAGCTGGGAAGGTGTTTAGGGAATAGGCTTGCACTCAAAATGGAAATAGGTGTTTTACTCTCCTTCCCCACGCGATTACTCTTCGATGGATGCCTTGCTATACTTAAGGGTCCGTCAGCATTTACATTAAGAAGCCTTATTTTCTAAGGCTTAAAATGCCATTAAAACCTGTTCGACTGGGTTGTTCAAATGGTCAAATTATCCAAATTTCTTTTTAAAAAATCCATTTGGCTCTTCGCTCGCTGGTGAAAATTGGCGCATTGATGTCCATGCTTGGTTTCTGACTCCCTGAAATCTTTCCAAGACGAAGAGGTTGACACTTTTCCCTCCCAGAGTGGGTGTCTCTGCCCGTTTTGAGTTTTCTCTGTAAAAGCCCCTTTTGTTTTAAAGGAGGCTGCGTGGATGGGGGCAAGCGAGAAGGCTGTTCGGGGGGCTATTTCCAGGAAACTTGGTGCTTTGGATTTTTGAAGAGAGAGGAAAGAGCAAAAGCATGCTGCGTGTTCCTGGATGCCAGGAAGTGTGCCCGGATTAAAATATTACCTCGTGTGAACAGCACCACCGTCCTGGAGGAAAGGAACTCATCTCCTCTTTACAACTGAGGAGGCTGAGATTCCTAACCAATAGGGTAGACTCGTTGGCCAAGGTCAGCCGCCAAGCCCATGATCTTTGCACCCTACCACACCCATCATCAGAAATCTCTGAGATACTCATGCTTATCTGGAAGGTCAATCAAGATCCCAACTCACGCCGAGACTGGTTTGGCTCAGTGGATAGAGCGTCGGCTTGTGGACTGAAAGGTCCCAGGTTCGATTCCAGTCAAGGGCATGTACCTTGCTTGCGGGCACATCTCCACTGTGGGGCGTGCAGGAAGCGGCTGATCGATGTCTCTCTCTCATCGATGTTTCTGACTTTCTATCTCTCTCCCTTCCTCTGTGTAAAAAATCAATAAAATATATTTAAAAAAAATTGAAACATGTGAGACACTTCACTGAGTCCAGTGGTTTGGGTGGAACTTGATTTTCCCAAAGTTGGTCTCACTCTTAGCAAGCCACCTCCCCCTCTCTCCCTCTTCAAAAACATCCACTGAGCATGGGCTGCAATGAGCGCGATTGTCATCACCCTTAAATGATTGTATTGATTTATGCAGTAATTTGCAATTAATAACTTCTGATTAGGGCTGTCACACACGTCATTGGGTCTGTGACGGAGCCCTGTATAACCCCTTGAAGCTCAGATCCTCTTGTCCTAGGATGATTTCAGCTCCAACAGCTCATCCTGCTGTTCAAGCGGGATTAGCGGGAGTTCCACCTTCCACGTTCCGAAATGTCTTGGTTCAGATGGCAGGAGGTAGGCATGCCCGCTCCGTGCAGGGGACACATCTAACCTTGGCCGCTGAGCAAGGCTTTCACGGTGCATCCACCCCACTGACCTTTGGGGGAGATTTCTCTTACTTTTCTGATCCATTCTGCATGACTGGCCAACGAAACATTCTCTAAATATTACAGTTACATTTTTTTTATATGGACAGTGCCCTGTTCTGCATGCTTTGTATCTTCTAGAATAGGGATGAAGGGTGCTCACTAAATATCTCTTGAACCTATAGGCAACCGAATGAATTGGAAAGATTCCTTCTCTTCCTCCCCCATCAGGCCTGTTCTGATGCTTTTCATCTTTGAGGCCCCAGGTGCAAGGCCATTTCTACAGGGGGCGTTCTGTAGTCCCCCAGGCCACCCGATTCCACCCTGCCTTCATCTGGTTAGGTACTGACCCCAAAGTGTGGTTTTACTGCATTGGGAGTGGTCGCTCACAGTGCCCGGCACATAATAATGGTGCTCAGGTACAATACGAATGGGTGAACGGATGCCTTCGTGAAGCCACCTCTTTTCATTGTGGTTTTTCTAAAAGCTGGGCACCTTGCGAGACTCTCAGACTGAGGCAGCATTCCATTTCCTGCAACAGTCACTTTACAGAGAGGAAAGGAGAAGGGTAGAGAGCTAGAAACATCGATGAGAGAGAGACATCAATCAGCCGCCTCCTGCACGCCCCCCACTGGGAGTGTGTCCGCAACTAGGATACATGCCCTTGACCGGAATCGAACCTGGGACCTTTCAGTCCACAGACCGATACTCTATCCACTGAGCCAAACCGGTCTCGGCGCAATAGTCACTTTAAATGACAATGATTTTATTAGACCATTCCATGTAAAACCCTGGCAGGTGGTAAACTGCACCAATTCTTTCTCTTGCAAGAGCTGGCTGCCGCTGTCGGTGCTAATAGTGTTTCTTCATTTGACACTCGGGTAGACATCGGCGAGTCAGCTTCTGGTGTGAGGTCAGGGCCAGGCGTTCCAGGGCCACCGCACGTGACAGGCTCCGTGAAGCAGCGGTGGTGGGAGCTGGGAGCATGGACTTGGGGTTGAGAGACCTGCGTGCGTCATCTATTGCTGCGTAACAAACGACCCCCAGGTTCGCAGCTTGGAGCGCTGGACGTTGATGACCTGACAGGGCCGTGGGTCAGCATGCAGTGTGGCTGCCTCTGACTCAGGGTCTCTCACGAAGCTGAAAGCGCGGTGTCGGCTGGGACCACCGTAGCTTCCAGGTGGGATTGGGGAGAACCCTGTTCCGAGCTCACTCTCACGGCTGTTGGCAGGAGTCAGTTTCTCGCAGGCTGGTGGGTCGAGAGCATCAGATGGGGCCTTGGTTCTCAATATTCGTCCTCAGGCAGTGGTTCTCAACCTTCCTAATGCTGCGACCTTTGAATACAGTTCTTCATGTGGTGGTGACCCCCCAACCACAAAATTATTTTCGTTGCTACTTCATAACTGTGATTTTGTTACTGTTATGAATCGTAATGTAAATATCTGATATGTAGGATGTCTTAGGTGACCCCCAAAGGGGTCGCGACCCACATGTTGAGAACCGCTGTCCTAAGGAATGTCAACTCCCCTCGGACTGACCTTTCTGTGGAGAACAGGTTCGCCGTTTCAAACTCACTTTCTTCTCACTGGCTATTGGTCAGAGGCATTGGTTCCTTGCTATATGGGTCTCTCCTGCTCACTAAGGCAGCTTGCTCTGAGGACAGAAAGAGAGAAGGAGAGAGAGAGAAAGGAGAGAGAGAGAGAGAGAGAGAGAGAGAGAGAGAGAGAGAGAGAGAGATAATATGCAAGACAGAAGCCACAGTCTTGTCAGCAAATCCCAGAAGTGCTATCCCGTTGCTTTTGCTGCATTTTTATTCCTGAGCAGTGAGTCAGCGACTCCTGCCCACACTCCAGGCGTGGGCCCTGCATAGCGTGCACACTAGGAGGTGGCAGTCATTGGAACCATCTTAGAGGCTGTCAGCCATGACATGCCCGGGTCCACACTCCAGCGCTTTTTTTTCATCTCTGAAGGTCTTTCAAGATGCTACCTAACTCTTCTTAGAATCAGATTCCCCTTCAGCCCAGGGATGGCCATTTCAGAAGGTGGCTGATAGGATAGAAATGGTTTTGGTGAGACACCACCATTTTGGGTTCTTAGAGCTATTATCAGGCGATAAATCTTGGCAATTGCCGGGGAGCTTGCTCCCCAATCTACATCCTAAGGAAGTGCAGCTCCCTGTGACCTTTCTGTGGAGAACAGTCTCACAGTTTCAAACACACCCGATGACCACTTCGGTGTCTTAGTTTTCTTTTTTTTTTTGTTTGTTGATTTTAATATATTTTATTGATTTTTTTTACAGAGAGAAAGGGAGAGGGATAGAGAGTTCGAAACATTGATGAGAGAGAAACATCCATCAGCCGCCTCCTGCACGCCTCCTACTGGGGATGCGCCCGCCACCAAGGTACATGCCCTTGACTGGAATTGAACCCGGCACCTTTCAGGCCGCAGGCCGGCCCTCTATCCACTGGGCCAAACCGGTTAGGACATCTTTCTTCCTTTCTTTTTGGCCAGGACTTGCCACCCAATGCCACCTTGTTTTAGGTCTGTCTCTGCCCTAGAGTGGGGCGTCCTGAGGGCAGGGAGTGTGACTACATTCTCCTGCCGACGTGTCTCATGGCCACCGCCCTCTGCCTCCCTGCATAGGGGCCTCACTCAGCCTGCTGCTCATGAATGAATGAGTAGCCGCTGCCCTGGGTAGCTAATTATCACCCAGCAGACGGTCCACCCTGCCAGTCTCCAGCTCCCCCACCTGTGAGGAGGGATCATAGTGGGTCCCCTCCCCGCGTTGTGACAAGGACAGGCCAGGCCAGTATGGATGGAGCCGTCCCTGGTAATCAGTAGGCGGCTGACCCAGAGCCTTTGCCCAGCCAGACCTTAGCGTGCCGAGGGGGGCAGGGTGCTCCCCAGCCTTTGGTCATCTCTGACCTCGCAGCGGCAGGGCCAGGCGCTTATCTGTTTATGTGTTAACTAGAGGCCCGGTGCATGAAATTCGTGCAAGAGGCGGCCTTCCTTCTTCGGCTGCCGGCGCCGGCTTCCCTCTGGAACCCAGAACCTGGGCTTTCCTTGCAGGCTCTGTCAGTCCCCCGGGGCCTGGGCTTTTCCCTCAGCCTCAGCTTCCTCTGGAAGGTCGTCCCGAAGGAGGTCCAGTCTCATTAGCACATTACCCTTTTGTTACTATAGATTGCTCCACCCCCAGAGGGAGTTAGACAAGCGAGAAAGGCCATAACTTCCTCTGTGTCCCCAGGTCTGACACACGCTCGGCTCAATACATATTTATCGGTGCAGAGAGAAGGGGAGAGGATCTCGAACAAAACAGACGGATTTAAACTCCAAAGCACCCAAGAAGGGCCTCCCAGGAGCCTCTGGAAACTGCCTTCCCTTCGGAACAGGCCTCTTCGCTTTGTTTCGCAGAGAGCGCTCCCCTTCAGCCCGTCAGCAGTGGTCTGAAAGTGGAATGTGTTCCAGAGGGAACAGAGAGCCTCAGAGGTTGGACCGTGCCATTTCTCAGGCCGGGGACCCGCTATGCTGCTGTGACTCAGGGAGCCAGAAGAAATGACGGGCTGGAGAAACATGAGCAATCCATCCCCCGGAAGGACCGCCTACTTCAGTGGTTCTCAGCCTTTTTTTCATGCGGTGACCTTTTAAGACAGCTCCTCCTGTGGTGGTGACCCCCAATCTTAAAATTATTTTCGTGGCTACTTCATCACTGTACTGTTGCTACTGTTGTGAATCATCATGTAAATATCTGTGTTTTCTGATGGTCTCAGGCTCTACAGCAGCGGTTCTCAACTGGTGGGTCGCGACCCACAGGCTGAAAACTGCTAGCAAGGACCTGGTTCCTTCTCTGTGTGTCAGAACTATGATGGCCGGAAGCGTCAGCTCCCGATGACGCCCGTCTCCTTTCCCAGGCCCTCCATGCTGCGGGCGAGAACACGGGTTGGCAATGGCTCTGCAGCCATTTCCTCCTCCCCTGGCAAACGTGGCTCTTTTCTCTCTCTCTCTCTCTCTCTCTCTGTGAGCAGTTCTCAACCTGTGGGTCACGACCCCTTTGGGGGTCAAACAAGCCTTTCAGAGGGGTTACCTAAAACCATCAGAAAATGTAGTGATGTAGTTTACCGTTGTTCTATTAAGACTGTTAGCCGAGACCGGTGTGGCTCAGTGGATAGAGCATCGGCTTGCGGACTGAAAGGTCCCAGGTTCGATTCCGGTCGGGGGCATGTACCTTGCTTGCGGGCACATCTCCACTGTGGGGCGTGCAGGAGGCGGCTGATCGATGTCTCTCTCTCATTGATGTTTCTGACTTTCTATCTCTCTCTCTTCCTCTCTGTAAAAAATCAATAAAATATATTAAAAAAAAAGACTGTTACCCATGCTGCACCATGCTTGAAGACAAAACTTCATTTATTTGTAATTAGAAATATTTCACAATATCTAATTGTGATGATCACTATGCTTTAATTATGTTCCATATGTCAACAATGAAAATACATCCCGCCTATCAGATATTTACATTATGACTCATAACAGTAGCAAAATGACAGTGACGAAGTAGCCACGGAAATAATGTTATGGGTGGGGGTCACCACCCCATGAGGAGCTGTCTTAAAGGGTCGTGGCCTGAGGAAGGTTGAGAACCGCTGCTCTACGTGTTAATGCCCAGGCTTCCAGGAATGCCTCGAATACCCGGATCGGCCTTCCTCCCCCCTAAACGGGGGGAAAAACCCGACGGTGGTACCCTTCCTCCCAAAGCCGCTGTTCGTTTGATGGGACGTAATGTGACTGGACAGCTGAGAGGCTGGAGGCGAGGTTATTTTTGCTGGGCAGAGTGCATCAGGCACGGAGGTGTTTTACGTAAAGAACGTTCACAGCACGTGTTCAAGAAAGCAAACTGCGTCGCGTACCCTTCTTGCGTGGCCGTGGACGTGGGGGTTGGCGGCGTGCTCTGCGGTGAGAGGACACGTGGCGGTCATCAGGTGCGCTTGCCCGGGGTCCTGCGGCGAAGAGGAGGTGTCGGTCCCGCGTGGACTCCACATGTGGCTGAGACGCGACGTGGCGAGCAGGGAAACCGCGTTCCCCTTGACCTTGTCAATAGGTCAGTGGCGAGATGGATGCTCCCCACTCCCCGCAGATCACGAATGAAAGCCTCGGAGAGGCAGAAGTGTCCGCCTGGAATGACCCATCCTCTCCCCGGGAAAGAGCCGCTCGCCGGAGACTGGCCGCGGCATTTTAAATCGCTCATTAGCCGAGTCCTTGCTCCGAGTGTCCCTAAATGGGATTAAGCCCTCGCCACGCGGGTTTCCTGAGAGGCCTCCCCTTCCACCCGTGCCGTGACGGGGACGCGGCTCAAGCTGTGCTTTCGGGAGAAAGGGGTGGGTTTGCCCCGAATCGCTGTCCCAGACGCCAGCGTCTCACCCCCCGGGGTCAGCTGCTGGGCCACGAGGACTTATTTCATGTCCCGGTGGGAAGATGGGGCTTGGGGACAAGCGAGTCTGAGTGGCTCTGGTGATGCCGCTGGAACCTCCATGTCGGGAGGGGACTCTGGTTCCGGAGGAGACTGGACACAAGGCCCTGCCCTGTCCCAGGGGCTACTTCCCACCCCTGGGGCTGCAAGGGCTGGGGGTGGGGGGCAGGGTGCTGGCTCTCTGGGCCCCCACTTCAAACACCGGGGTGATTAACATAAGCATCCCACCCACTCCCTCTCTCTCTCTTCCTCACTTCCTTGTTCTTTCTTTCAATTTACTAGCATTTATGGGGTCAATATTTTAAGCGTCTTGAACATCTTCCCTGTGGAAGTTTAACTTTTCTTCTTTCCTTCAGCAAACTGGCTACCAGCGGCTACACGGGCCAGGCGGGCTTTCCCAAGCTTAGCCTGGACAAAATGCCAGTTCTCCTCAAAACTGGTGTGGCTCAGTGGATAGAGAGAGCATCCGCCTGTGGACGGAAAGGTCCCAGGTTCGATTCCGGTCAAGGGCATGGACCTTGGTTGCCGGCACATCTCCAGCGGGGGGCGTGCAGGAAGCGGCTGATCGATGTCTCTCTCTCTCATGGATGCTTCTAGCTCTCTGGCCCTCTCCCTTCCTCTCTGTAAAAAATCAATAAGATATGTTTTTTGTTTTTTTAAAGCCAGCTCTCACTGCATTAGTGTTCTGTTCTCAATTCCCAAGGCAATGGGTAGATCTCATTGAGTTGGCCATTTTCAGATGGGTTTACTTTGAGTTGTTTATTCATGCACTGTGCCCGTTTTGTGGGGGGAGATGTTTGTCTTTGGGGTTCCTTGGTTGGGTGCTTTCTGTCTAAAGGCTCTGTGTATTGTTTCTAATATATTTCTAGTGAACATTCCTTTGCCTTTTAATTTTGTTGGTGATGGTACTTGAGAGAGAAGTTTTTAAAGTTTTGTGCAGTCAAGTGTCCTTAGAATTTTTGTGAAGGATTTTGCCATGACCTTCATGCTTAAGGAGTGTTTTTGCTCACTTCGAACTTTAGCATCTGTTTATGTTTTCTAGAAGGCCTTTTGTTTTGTCGTTATTTTTAATTTGAATTTAAATGCGATCTACATGACATGAGTTACGATTTTCTTCTGAGAGCCTGTCCCTTTCTAACTTCACCTATTGGATCATCATTAATCGCTTTACAATTGGATTGTTAATACTGTGTTGTTTTCATATGTGCAATTTACACACATGCGCACTCACCTACACAAGCCTTTCCACAATTAGCCGTTCTGGTCACCTGCTTTCAGTTGTTCGTATTATGGTTTTACTAGGGGCCCAGTGCATGAATTTGTGCACCTTGAAAGGAACTGTGGGCCATGAGGCTGTGGTGGGCACAGAGCTGGGTCTCAGCCTATTCTCCGCCCTTTCCCTGTCCCTGATCCAAAAACAAAAAATGAGTGTTTTGATTGAAATTGTGTTTAATGTTTATATTAATTTGGAAATAACGGGCTGATTTCTCTTTCAAGCAGTGGGGGCTGGGATTTTGGAGCAAACTTTGGAGAGCGCTGAGGAATTTCAACATGGGATTGGAGGCTGCAGACATGTGAATAACGGACAAGAGATGCCTAAAGAGAAGTTTTAAGAAGTTGTGCAATAGAACATAAGACTGCTTTGGCATTTTTAAGGCACGATAGTAAAGATACTGATTCTCCCCTCCCTGCCCTCCTAATTTTCTCTAGGATCTTGTGTTTCCCCTGCACATGACTTGTGCTAAGATGGCTCCCACGGTAACCCAACTTTGTCCTGGGTTGTTGATCTGGCGTCCTATTAATTTATCAAACTGGATTAAAGCTATGGATATTTTCTTTCAGTTCATTATGTAACATATTCCAGCTACATTATCTGATGATTTATAACACGAATGATTATGAATGACGAATGAGCGCATTTCTTCTTCTTTATGACTTGTAGGACTTGTATTTATTTTTCCCACCTCAAGACACTACTGGAATTTGCAGAACAATGCTACGCGTGACTGGTTGGAGCTGGTGTTGCTGCCTTGCCTTCGATGTGCATGGGGAGAGTGGGGATTCAGGCATTGCATGTTATATTGGCTGCTGCTTGTACACATAGTCTTTAGAATATTAAGAAAGTATCCCTCTCGTCTCTGAATGCTTCAACAGATTTTACTTTTCTCTTAAGAAATGGGTGTTGAGTTTACAGAATTTATGTTGGCATCTGTAAAGATCATATTATGTATATAATTTCTTCCAATGTTGGCATCTTAATCCCTGGGATACAGTCAATTAATAGGCAGGGGCACATGAAGTCTCTTTATATCCTTAGTAAAACATATAGAATTCCCTCCTGTGCACTTGGATTAACTGAGCCGCTATTGGATGGAGGTGCTGCCCGTGGTCTCACAGGAATTTAGATGTCCAGTTTTTGTTTTTGTGCCATCCGTTGTCAGCTTTTGTTGTGAGTGGGAGACAACTTTATAATTTGAATGAAGGATTTTCCCATTATTTCGTACGCTCTGGATAAAATTATATGTAACAATAATTATCTATTTCTTGATGTTATTAAGAACTAGCAAAATTACTTGGCCTAGAGGTCACTTGGGAAGATAATTATGTTAAAAATTCTTTTTCCATGTTTCCCCCAAAGCTATGGGTTTATTAAAATTTTCAAATTCTTCTTGGATTAATTTTTGTTGCTTCAATTTTTCAGAAAATCCTGTACCTCAGAATATTTTCAGTTGTCTTTATATGGGGCTGTATATTCTATTTTTTATCATTTTTAAGCCTTATCTGAGACAATATCTAATTTCTCATATCTAATTTTGCATATCCTATATAATAAAGAGCTAATATGCTAACTAGACCAGACGGTGAAATGACCTTCTGGAATGGCCTTCCGGACCATCTTCTGGAATGACCAGTGGGTGGGGCTGTGGGATGTGGGGCCATGAGGCAGCTAGGAATGTGAAGGCCAAGTCCCTTGCAAGAATTTTGTGCATCGGGCCTCTTGTTTGTTTAATAAATTTGATTTAATAATGGCCTATTTTATTTTTTTTCTAAATCCCAGTTCTTATATAATTATTTGTTAATGCTATTATATCAATACTAGAGGCCCAGTGCATGAAAATTCATATCTGGAGGGGGAGGGGTCCCTCAGGCCACCTTCCCCTCTCACAGTCCAGGAGCCCTCAAGGGTGGGAGGTGACCTGCCAATCAGGGGAAGGTGATGCCCCCATCACACCTCTACTGCTGCCACTGCTGGCAGTGCAAGCCTCAGCCAGCCCTGGTTACCTGAGCCTCGGGCAGCTCTGGGCAGCTGGGAAGATGCTATATGAGGCTTTCCTGCTCCTTGGGCTGGCCTTGGGTGGCTGGGGGTTGGGGGGACTGGGGGACTCTGGAGGCAGGCTGAGGGGCTTGGATACTGCCATCTTGTGGCTGTGGGAATCACCATCTTTGAGGGTGTGTCAATCAATTAGCATATTCCCTCCTTATTGGCTGTGGGCACCACCATCTTTGTGAGGGTGTGATGGTCAGTTAGCATATTCCCTCTTTATTAGATGGGATAAATTAATTAATATTTGATTTTTACTCAATATGTTTCTTAGCCTCTTTTACCCTTATATTTATTTTGTTTTCCTTAAAATAACTTACATTTAAGGAAAACAAAATAAATATAAAGGTAAAAGAGGCTAAGAAATATATTTTGTTCAAAACATACTTTGTTCAAAACAACTTTTTTATTTTTTAATTCTAATTTTTCTTACTATACTTACTGAAAGGATTTGGGCTAAACCGTATGTGTTTAGTGTTTAGTCGCTATGATCCACACTCAAACACTCTTGGTCCTAAACCACAGTCTCTCTGTCCTTGAAATATTTATTTTGATTTCCAGTATATCTTCAGGTCATATTTTCCAGGGGGAGTATAGTGGTAGTATCCTTCCTTGCAAGGCTGAATATCTTTCTTTGTCCTTCACACATGTCACTTGGCTGGGTATAAAATTACTGAGTCACGGTATTGTCTTCTCAAAATTCATTAGACACTCTCACTTGCTTCTTGATTTGAAATATTTTGAAGTCTGACAATAGCCACATTTTAATTTTCTTTTGTAAGTACCTTGTTAACTCTGCCATCAGGCCTTGCACCAAGTTTGTAGGAAGAATCTCCCTCGAGATTCAAAGTTCCTTTTGTATATGATTCTTTAGAGAACAATTGGTTGGAATAATGTGAGTCTTTTTGAAAAGAAAAACTCAGATATTTTCAACGCTGACGTTTCCTGCAGATATTTTCTCAGCCTTTCAGCTCTGCGAATCCTGGCCATGTCCTCTGACATGCCAGCTTTTTGAGTAGTGGGTCTTTGCTCTCTATCCTCCACGTCTTCATCTCCACATGGCTGGTGTCTCTTTGCCTTCTCTCTTTATCTGAGGGATCCACAAACTTTGCTGTGAAAGACAAAATTGAACATATTTCAGTTAGGTGGGCCATTTCCTCTCCGTAGAAACCGCTCAACTCTGCTTTGAAAGCACAAACACTACCCTACACAATGGGGGGGGGCAATAAATAAAAATAAAACAAGCTGCAAGCTAGACTTCACCCAAGGCTGAGGTTTGCTGCCCTTTCCTCCACATTCCTGGGTGGATTCTTTAATTGGTTTTCTGTTTACGGATCCAATGTTCTGCTGTGTAGAACCTGGTCTCCGGCTCCTTCATCGAAGTACGGCCTCATGAATCAGGATGGCTGGCTTTAAATCTCAGCGCTTCCATTTTCTAGTTTTTCGAGTTGGGCAAGATATTTAACAGCGCCTGAGTCCTCTAGCCTGTCAGGTGGACGTGACAAAGAGCTTACTGGGAGAGTCCTTAGAAGCAGCGACTGAGCTAATAGATGTCGTGCACGTAGAACAATGTCTGGGACGTCGTAAACCTTTGGTAAGTATTAGCTCGTATTGATTTTTTCATAATCTTTTTTTCAGATCTCTTTTCAGATCTCAGGCTACATCTGAACCTGCTATGATAAAAACCATGTACCGCTCGTGTTTAGTGCTTTCTATATTGTACTGAACTTTAAAGAGAACACAAATCAGATGCGTTCTAAACTTCCCGGAGTTTCCTGTAATAAATGCTCTTCTCAGGTATGCTTTTCATCTCGTTTTCCCGAGCGCTGGCTCCCATTGTTCGCACTTCATTTGGGCATGGCTTGTTTTGTTTCATGTTTGCTGTTACTTGAGGAAGGATTGAGCTTTTATTCCTGCTATTTCTAACATGCCGTATTTTCCGGCGTATAAGACCTGGGGATGGCCTCTATTTTCGGGAGTATAAGATGATCCCCAACTTTTCCAGTTAAAATATAGAGCTGGGGATATACTCACCCTATAAGATGACACCCGGTGTATAAGACGACCCCCGACTTTTGAGAAGATTTTCCTGGGTTAAAAAGTCATCTTATACGCCAGAAAATACGGTAATCCTCTTGGATCTTCACCCAAAGGCCTCATTGACATGCCACGCCTGTGGCAAAATTTTGGGTAAAGAGCAGGCAAAGGATCTACCCAGCTTCTGCTGGCCTCATTCGGATTCCCCCTGCTCCCTGTTCCAGTCTTTGTGGCTAAGATTTTGTCCTGGGATTATCTGAGCAATCTAAGACTCATCTCATATTGACAGATGCAGAATTACATTAGTTAAAGTCTGTGTTCCCCATGTGTGTTCTGGATTCCCTGATCTTCTGCTTTCTCCTGATCTCAACATGCTCTATCTTCGTCCCTTTGTCTCCTATTCCTGCGCATTAATTGATGATGGGGGTGAGGGAGATACAAAAGAGCAGAAATCAGAGTGCAGGGGTGGTTCTGAACTCTCAGAAAGTGCTCACAAGCGTAGAAGCCATCCCCACGTCTTATGTTCAATGGTGCGGCCTCCAACATGCTAAGCAAGGGCTTTCAGATTGTTTAACTGGGAGTATTTTCCTGTCCTTCTGCTGGCCATGGTGCATTTTTCAGAGGGGAGACGTGAGTCGCTGACCAACTTTTCTTAGTCACCTTTACCGTAAGAGTGGGCAATTTGTCTTCGAGCTAAGTCTGTTGGCAGTGATACCGTGGACCTGTAGTACGTATTTGCTCTTATTTTTGTCTTTCTTTTTTTAAAAAAATATATTTTTATTGATTTTTTACAGAGAGAGAGAGGGATAGAGAGTTAGAAACATCGATGAGAGAGAGACATCGATCAGCCCCCTCCTGCACGCCCCCCACTGGAGACGTGCCCGCAACCAGGATACATGCCCTTGACCGGAATCGAACCTGGGACCTTCCAGTCCGCAGGCTGATGCTCTATCCACTGAGCCAAACCAGCTTCGGCATATTTTTGTCTTTCTTTATGCATCTTTCCATACAAGTAGGGCTGGGCTTCATCAGGCAGAGCTCCACGAACACCTGGAAATCACTCGAATGTGCTTGGTGACGAAACACAAAGGTGAACGGAAAGAGCATGGGCCATGGAATTAAACAGAAGTAGGTGAGAACGCGGAGGCTCTTGTTTTGCGTGTGACTTTGTTCAGGTCAAAAGATGGATCCTTTTCAACAGAAAAGATGGGATGACAATTTTATGAATATTTAATAAAATATTATGTGGGAAGGCCCCACGCAGATGCTCCGTTCAATATCCCCAGGATTGCTGCTGCTTCTGCCGTTGGCTCCTTTCCGCAGACAGAGGGGCACTGTGCTCATGTCTTTGCTTTTTAATCTAGAGACAGACGTCGTGCTGTAGATGAGGGTCATTTGTTATATGAAATCATCCTGTGTGCACACGTAAAGGTCATTTGTTTAGATAAGAACATGCCCCCAAATATATTAGAAAATACATTGAAACGACTTAGAACTGCTTCTGTTTGCCTCTTGACCATGAACGATGTTCATGTCGCGTGGTTCAAACTAACATAGCTAGGTGGTGTTTATTTGTGTACTTCTGGTATTGTCGTATTACGTGTATAACATAACCTGATTCACTTAATAATTTGGAGCACAAGACTATGCTGGACCTTTTGGAATTGACCGAAGGAATGAGTTTAAAATAACGCACATTTGCATCATTCCTCTAAAATGATGTTGCAAATCTATTTCTGAAAGTTCGTGACTGAATGGGTGAAACACAACTCTCACTTGAACTTGGACTTCACTGCTTAAGTGGCTGACGCCGGATGACTCCTTAACGTTGCTGATTTCTCAGTCCTCATTAAAGTTCTCCACTCAGCCTAACTCTGAGGGCTGAGCAGATAATGTTGTCACCGCCCTGGGTTAGTGCCTTGTCTGTAGCGGAGACTCAGTAGATGGTGATGACTCACTAGTGTCATAGATCCTATTGTTACAAGGCCACGGGCTTTTGCAGAGAAAGAGGAGCAGGCTTTTAAGTGTCCTTAGACGCCACCCTGGAGGAGAGAAAACATGGGTTCCCAGCCCTGGGGAACCCGAGGAGAGGCCGGGTCCTTCTGGAACAGGTGAAGTCATGACATTCTCAACTGTCCACCCACAGGAGGGCACTGAGGTCTGCGTTGAGAGTCAGCTCTTAAGGTGATTCCCCACGATCTGCTCCTCCCAGTAGTCACGTCCCTGGGCAAGCTCCTTCTGTTGAGTGTGGGCTGGACTGGTGACTCACTGCTAGCAAAGACCATAGGACAAAGAGGATGACCTGTTACTTCTGGGGTTAGGTCTTTGGAGACTGACTTCCATGACACTTGGAAGCTGCTCTCTCATCCCTCACCTGCTTACTTGTCCGAACCCAACTGCTATGCCGGGAGCTGTGTAGACGATCTGATCTGCCCCGGATCTGGCAAGGAGAGGGGACGGCCTCCACCCAGTAAAGAGCTGAGGTCTTCGGTCAGCAGCCTCCAAGGACATGGGTCCCACCAACAACCACGGGAGGGAGCTTGCCAAGGACGCTTCCTCATGAGCCTTAGGTGACGGCAGAGGCTGCTGCCAGCGTGGCTACCTCCTGGAGAGACCTGAAGCAGTGGGTCCAGATAAGATGCGTCTCTTCTTGCCCGTTAGTAAACGCGAGATAATGAGCACCGCTCCACGCCACTCTGCGTGGGGCGATTCGTTGTGCAGCGACAAGTAAGGAATACAAAGTTATCTGTGGAACCACGAGTGACTCTTTTGTGCCAATGATAAGATCTGGGAAAAGGTGGTTTTTTTTTTTAATATATTTTATTGATTTTTCACAGAGAGGAAGGGAGAGAGATAGAAAGTCAGAAACATCGATGAGAGAGAGACATCGATCAGCCGCCTCCTGCACGCCCCACAGAGGAGATGTGCCCGCAACCAAGGTACATGCCCCTGACTGGAATCGAACCCGGGACCTTTCAGTCCGCAAGCCGACGCTCTATCCACTGAGCTAAACCGGTCTCGGCTAGATCTGGGAAAAGGTGGTTTTGAGGTCTTCCTGTGGGCAGAGGCGGGTTCTGGCAAATGGCGAATGATGGCCGAAAAGAGGGCTCTGCTGAGTGGAGGTTCTGGGGCCTGATTTTGGAGGTTTGGGCATATGGTAAAGTAAATAAAAGCAGACGGGCGTTGACTGATATGGGGACCCCAGAGCTTTGTAGCCCATTTCACTTAAAACTCCTTCCCTCTGGGGCACACTTGCGAAGTCACAGATCTGGAGGAGCGAGCAGAAGCACAGACACTCGCCTCTGTCAGCTCAGTACCCGGAGGTCTGGCCAAGGCCAAGTCCCTGTCTCCTTCTGAGTTTTCTGGTTTCTTGGTTGGTAAATACTCCCCCCACACCCCTTTTTTTAAAAAAAATAAAATCATTTTATTGATTTCATAGAGGAAGGGAGAAGGAGAGAGTCACGGATCAGAATCAAAATCTTTCAACCTGCCCCAAGTCACACAGCAAGATGAGAGCCTCAGCATTCTCACCTCCTTCTGCTGAATTCTGTAGCCCAAGCTCTTTCCATTGGCCTTTGTGTCCCATCGAGAAGCACGTTTGAGCGATTTCCAGGTGTTCATGGAGCTCTGCCCGATGCAGCCCAGCCCTGCCTGCCATCACAGAGAGAATCCTGCATTCCTCCCACGGGGGAATCTGGCCCGCCACCTGGGCACGTGCCCTGAACAGGAATCAAACCGCGACCTCTTGGTTCATAGGTCGATGCTCAGCCACTGAGCCATACGAGCTGGGCTCCATGGGTACTTTGAATGACAGACTGTCCAGGTGTTCTCTGTGGGAACCTCTTTCCACGTCCCGCGTGGTTTAGGGATCCCGGTTCAGGGTTCAGGTTCTGAAGGGGGCTGCACGCAAACAAAATAAGAGATCAGAAAACATTAATTTGGCGATATTGGGGGGCCAGGTGGGAGCCTTCCTCTAGTGGAAAGGACTGCCACCTTCCTTTGGCCTTGCCATCCCTTTTATTTAGTGTGGGATACACCCTTTGCTCTAAAGCAGGCAATTCCAGTCACAAGTAGATGATCTTTATCAGTCAGGATTGACATGATTATTTCATGGGGAAGTTCATTGTCTCCATTAGATAGGGAGTAGCTGGTTTTGACCTTTCAGAGCTTCAAGGTTGACCAGCCTTCTGGCCTCCTGTTTACATCCATTTAGTGAGAACAACATTCTCTGCCCCGCAGGTCTACCCTTCATTCTTTTCATCCCACATCACGTGCTAAACTTGCCTCTGAGCTGGAAAGTAGCCTCGGGGGCCACCTGGCGTGGTGGACAGAGAGGGCGTTGAAGTCTGACCATCCTGGGATCCGGTCCTGGCGCTGGGGCTCCTGGGTTGGGCAGACTCGGGGAAAGGTGGGAACTGCAGCATCCCATGGCCCCCAGCTGGACAGGGGCTGACGGCGCATGCTTCCCAGGTGCCTCTGAGCATCACACAAGACAACATGCGCAGCGAGGGCCGGGAGGTGCTCTTACCGACTGCCCATCAGCAATGTGGCTGCCCGCATGCCCGATGACGTTGATCTGGTGTCTGAGGCCCGAAGGAGGTGCATGGGGGTCACTCCGGTGCCGCTCTGCTGATGAGTGCCACACTCGCCAGGGCTCGGCCCCCGTGCCCAGCCTCGGGACTGATTCATGGGGGGGAGTCAGCCAGGCAGACCCAGGAGGAGGCCTCCCTGAGTGACAGCCAGAGGCAGAGCCCGGCTGCCGCCCGTGTAGAGGGAGAGGCTGGGCTGGAGCAGGGTGGCGGCCTCCTCCCATGGGGACCTGAGGGCCTGGGGTGCAGCCCCCCTGCAGGGGCTCTACACACACCGTGACTGTTACGGGGGGCTGGTCAGCCTGGGCTGCATATCCCCCCGAACTCATCAGGGGACCTACATGTGCGGCCTCCCTGTACTCTTCGGCAGGCACTCAGCGCCTTCAAGAAGGGGAGGCAGGGGAAGAGGCAGAAAAACACCCGGAAGGAAAAGACGAGGGTTTATTTTACAGCGGCACCTCGAGATGCGAGTGCCGAACATACGAGATTTTTGAGATACGAGCCGTGGAGCGAGCGATTTTCGCTTTGAAATGCGAGCAACATTTGAGATAGGAGTCATCGCGCGGATCGGCCGGCTGCGCACGACCCACCAGTTTACCTCGACTCGAGCATCTCACAGTTTCCCACGTCTCGAGGTGACGGAACGAAGTAAACTCGTATCTCGAGGTACCGCTGTATTTGGAAACGGCCCCAGCTTTCGGTTAAGACCCGAGTGGCAGCAGTGGGTCTCCGCTGCCTTCTGCGGGGGGGCGCTGTGTGTCCCCCGGGGCAGGGGGTGAGCCCCAGCCCGGAGCAGGAGGAGGAGCAGACTCGCGCTGGCGCAGTGACAGGGACCGTGGCTAGCAGGCCTGGGTGCCAGCGTGGAGGAGGCAGCGTGCGGCCAAGGGCAGCTGGTGCCTTGGATGGTCATGTTCCAGGGAAAAGAGGCCAGCGGCTCGAGGGTGGTGTTTAACACAGAGGAACAGGCGCCCTCTCCTTGGGGGCGGGCTCCTGGGTCTTGGGGATGATGGGGGGATGCTGCCGGGGCGGTGAGCTGGCCGGGGATCCCCGTGGCCCCTGCTGCAGACACCCCGTGCCAGCACACGGTCAGCAGCCGGGCTCAGGCCTCGGAGGAGAAGAGTCTGCGATGGCCCGGCGCTCGTCGATCCGCTCCACCGGCGGCCTAACTAGACGGCGAGAGCGTTCGCGTCGTATCCATACTTCAGGCCTCTGCAGGGGAGGCGGGCCCGACGCTGGCTTGCCAGCAGCAGGCGGCATTGGGGTGAATGAAGGAGATTAAAGACCTGCAGCTCCCCGAGTCTCTCTCCACCCCGTTCGCCCCAAGGAGCTGTTTTCGAGGGGCGGGGCAGACGGCAAAGAGGGATTGGCACCTAGGCGAGCCACTCCTGCCAACCTCCCTCCCCCACGCCGGCTGATTCCAGACCTGGGCAGGTGTCATGGGGGAGGGGGTGTCATTGGGAGACCCCCAGGGTGGGCGGGCAGACCCGTCCGGCGTGTCCCGGCGTGATTTCTGCCGAAGTGGGAATCCGTGCGTGGAGAGCCGCCCCGGGCGCTGGATGGACGCAAAGGGCCCCTTTCCGGCCGGCGCCGTGACAAAGCCCACGGTGGGCGTCAGAGGCGCGTGCTCTGGTGTTTGGGGTTTAAGGAGAATCTGTAATTTCCCCCTCCCTGCATTTCCTCAGAGAAATTAGCTATTCTATGCGCTGCATAAATTTTCAGGTTTTGCTAGCACGACACTCAGGGTGTTGAATTTTTTATGACAAAAAAATGCTGTAATAATTGTTGAACAGATGTACGTGTTGGAGACTGGGCTCTGGCAGACCTCACGGAACCTCGATTAGCAATTTAACCCTGTGGGCCCCGTCCGCCGGGCCGGCTGCTTCCTGGCCCTGGGCGCCAGGCAGGTGCGTGTGCTGGGAGGGGCGGGTGCTTTGATGAGGAGCTCGGTGCCCCGCCAGCCAGGAGGACCCCGTGCGTCCTCGTCCCCGCGGGGCCAGCCACCGAGTTGTCTGGGGGGTGGAGGGGGAGGCAAGATTAACTCATTATTTGACACGAAGGGACACTGGTCGCGGGTGCCGTGGCCTGTGAGCCTCAGAGAGGACCAATAACACGGCGTCCCCCGGGTACACGGCAGGGACAGCCTCTTGCTCTGGGCTTGCCTGGCACAGGCCGGGCCGGGCCGACTTACACCTCCAAGTGCCATCGTCCAGGGACCTCCCTCTCCAGGAGACAGCCAGGGGGCGACTTGCCAGGACTTTGTCCAGCCTGTGATACAGTGGTTCTCAACCTGTGGGTCGCGACCCCTTTGGTGGTCGAACGACCCTTTCACAGGGGTCGCCTAAGACCCTCGGAAAATGCAGATATTGACATCACGATGCATCACAGTAGCAACATTTTATGGTGGGGGGTCACCACCCCATGAGGAACTGTATGCAAGGGTGGCGGCCTGAGGAAGGTGGAGAACCACTGCCGTGATAGAAGCGTGCAGAATGCCTCTGAACCCAAAGAAGATGGCAGGCCGCGAGAGAAGGCGTGGGGACAGCCGTCATCGGCAGGGCCACCGTGGGCTGGTGGCTGCCAGGAGGCTGCCAAGGGTCCCGCCTGAGGATGCTGCCACCGAGACGGTCACCCCAAGCATGGGTGCCCTGCCCTGGCTGTGGGCAGGGCCTGTGGAGGAGAAAGGGGTCCTGTCTGGATCACTTAGCACAGCGCTTCTCAACCTGTGGGTCGCGACCCCTTTGGGGGTCACCTAAGACATCCTACATATCAGATATTTACATTACGATTCCTAACAGTAATAAAGTCACAGTTATGAAGTAGCAACAAAAATAATTTTGTGGTTGGGGGTCACCACCACATGAAGACCTGTATTCAAGGGTCGAGGCGTGAGGAAGGTTGAGAACAACTGACTTAGCAGAATGATCGATACGAATCATAGCCTAGTGCCGTCACGACCAAACGGACAACCAAACACCTGGGTCCCCGGCAGCGACAGCAGCGGGAGTCAGGCCTGGGTCCCTCACCAGTGAGAAGGCATCTCAGGGTGAGGACCATCAAGATGAGCCCCTGGGCTGGCCTGGCCCGACCCCTCCTCAGAGGCAGCCCCTTCCTCCACGTACACTGCAGAGGGCAGCCGGGGATGCCTGAGAGCTGGGGCCATGGTGCCCCATCCCTCCCCGACTCCCCAGGCATCCTTCCCTGTGGCCCCCACAGAAAGGTATGCAGGAGAGCCCTCCCTCGGCTCCCTGTCACCACGGCCTCCGGCCATCCCTCCCCACACGGGCATAGCGGCTTTCAGACCTGCCCTGCTCCCTTCCTCCCGCCCCTTCCAGGGCCTCTGCTCTGGATGGGCCTTGGGAACCCAGGGCTCTGGGGTGTTACCACCGAGCTGGGGTGGGCAAGGGGAAGCAGCACCAAAGATGGTGATCTGACCACCCGCCTCTGCCTTCGCATGGCCAGTGAGTGCAGCCGCAAAACGTGGCACGCAGAGGGGATCCCCACTTCCCCAGCAGCAGCTCGAAGGCCTCAGCCCCCGTGCCAGCCTCCTCTCCCCCTGGCCCTCCTGCCTCACTTCACCACCCCTTCCTTCCCTGTTCCTGGAGAGGAGGCTGCATCTTTGTATGTTATAGTCATAGAAACTTCCTAAGGTTTTGGGTAAGAAAAAAAAAAATAAATAAAATAAAAAAAACAAACAAAAGATGACCGGCTCAGGGGAAGGGAGAATTCCATACGTTGGCCGATGCGGAGATATTTCTGAGGAACTGCCTGGCCTGTGACAGTCGTCTGACCGCAGAGGAAGGAGTCCAAGGTTCTCAGCAAAAACGCCAAGGACCTCTTCCCTGTTCTGGACCTCTGCTTTGGTTTTCAAAATTCCCTGCCCCCCCTCTGTCCGCTTCCTCCTTCTGAGGGGTGCTGTCATCGTCACATGGGTGCAACTGGAATATTGTATCTCGAGAGGATTGCCACGATGTACGTTATCTTTTTATCCGACGATGAAAAAAAAAATCCCCAAGAATAAGAATGGAGACAGACTACTGTCCTTTAGGTTTGAAGAATCCTGGAAGTCTCCTGGGAAGAGCTGAGAGTGGGTTCTGTCCACGTGCCTCGGAGAGATTGGATGAGGAAATGGCCCGGTTTGGCCCTGACTTTGCTCTTGAAGGCGTCTTTGGCACCATGGGAATAAACTGCCGCCCTTTGGAATAGGGGCTCCTATGGAAGTCTGCATTGACGCACATCTATATTCTGCCGCTGTGGCCACCATCCTGAGACCAGGCCCTGTCGCTAGGAATCGGGGGGCATTGGAGTGGACCCTCCCTCCTCCCCCTGTGCCCTTTTTCATTCCAGGATTGAGCTGAACTCACTTTGGGGGGTGGGAGGAAGGAAGGCCTGGCCAGGGTGACAGGTGTCACAGATGGAAGGGTGGAGAATGGCCAGCCCACCCCACAATGGGGTGAGATAACATCCTCTGTGTTCACCTCTCACCCCGTGGGTCCGGCCACTCCCCTCAGCTCTGAGCAGCCCTCTGCGTGACATGACAGCATGCTCTGCCCTCACATGCTGCTCACGCTAAGTGAGAAGGAAGAGAGCAGCTGGACCACAGACAACTACCCAGAAAGACAGGGCTCACAGCTGGCAAGCCCAGTGGCGGTGGTGGGAGCCACTCCTGCCCATGTGGCAGCGCTAAGGAGCAATGAGCTGAGTGGTAAGGAGCAGCATGCAAACAGGCGGTAAGGAGCTAGGGGTCCCAGGCTGTAAGAAGGATTTCCAACTGTTGGCTTAGACCAGTTCCCACAGGACCTAAGCCAGCAGGTGGACATCCCTGAGAGGCCCCGGACTGTGAGAAGGTGCAGGCCAGGCTGAATTTTGTGCACCGAGACTCTAGTAATACCCAAAAGAGAGAGAGTTGTGGGGACCAGCCAGCATGGCTCAGTGGTTGAGCATCCATCTATGAACCAGGAGGTCATGGTTCAATTCCCATTCAGGGCACATGCTCAGATTGTGGGCTGGATCTGTGTGCCGCAAGCAGGAGGCAGCCGATTCATGATTCCCTCTCATCATTGATGTTTTTATCTCTCTTCCTCTCCTTTCCTCTTGGGAATCAATAAAAATATTTTTAAAGTTAGGGGTTTATTGCAGGGGGAGAGGATGGGCAGAAAGTCAGGCAAGAGAAGGGAGAATAGAAGGTCTTTCACAAAATTTGGTGAAAGAGATGTTGAGTTAGTAAAGGGCACCTTTAGATGAGTGTGTGTGTGTGTGTGTGTGTGTGCGCGCATACATTCATGAGCCCACATGTGCCCTTAGTGTGAGGACTTAGTGTCTCATAAGGGACTTGGGGATCATGTAGGGGTGGAGCTGATGACAGTTCGGCCTTCCCCAGAGAGGAGGAGTGGCCATAAGGCAAAGGAGGTGCCAGGCCCAGGTTTCAGAAGGCCTCCTCCTCACTGATGGGGCAATGAACTTGGGGTTTCTCACCAGCATTGAGTTGCCTGCATGCAGACTGGACACTGGCAGGTGCAGGCAGAACAGGAGAGACAGAGGCAGGTGGAGGCCGGGCCGGGGGTGTCTCCACCGGCTTCTCTGTGTCTGCCGGTGATGCCCACAGAGGGTGAACTTCAGCACAGGGCCCAGGGAATTCAGACCCTACACCCTGGAAGTAGCCTGGGTCCCCTGCCACGTACATTTCAAACTCAAATGAACAGGCAACCAGAATGGCAAGAATGTCCCAGATACCAACTCTGATGTGTTTCCCTAAATAACAAATCCTTCCAGAAACCACTTCTGCCATCAGAGAGGCGTCTCCCATTGGCCTGGGCCCTGAGCTGTTGCCTGGTGTGCGTGCTGGGAACCCGATCCTACCTCGTGTGCGAAAAATAAACGTTGAAGTCTAGGACGGCGTTACCTTTCAGTGAGGAGATGATTCCAGAGGGGCTCTTAGCCCTGAGTGTGTACTGTGGCTAAAAAATGCAACATGTGGGTTTGACCATAGAAACTCCCTTTTTGTAAAACTCAAACCACAACAGCCAGCAAGCATTTGAGAGGAAGGCAGTCCAGTAATGAGCTGCCAACATGGTGTGCTCAAACTGCCTCTCCACCTGGATTTGTTGAACACTTTCTCTTTTTTAAAAAAATATATTTTATTGCTTTTTTTTTTTTTTTTTTTTTTACAGAGAGGAAGGGAGAGGGATAGAGTTAGAGACATCCATGAGAGAAAAACATCGATCAGCTGCCCTTTGCACGTCCCCTACCGGGAATGTGCCTGCAACCAAGGTACATGCCCTTGACCGGAATCGCACCCAGGACCTTTCAGTCCACAGACCGATGCTCTATCCATTGAGCCAAACGGGTTTCGGCTGATGAGTTCTTCAGGGCAGAGAGATCGGGGCGTGGCCCCCTGGTGGGGCCCAAGCAGGATGCCCTCGGGTGAGAATCCATCCTGGGTCCAAATAAAGCCTCCTCAGGGGCGGTGCGGGCCTCCCCATCCCCCGGGGTGGGGTTCCTGCACCTCGGCACCGCTCCGTGGCTGCCCCTCTGCTGCCCTGGGCTTCGCAGACACGTGTTGTGCTGAGCGCCACAAGACAATGAGGTGGCTCCTGGGTAGAATTTATCGCACACTTAATTTCAGTGTAATCACACGCCGCCCCTCATAAATTATATGCAGCGGGACACTGACCTGCACTCCTGACATCCCCTCACTGGAGTTGGCTCTCTAACGGAATCCTCTCTAGTCTGGTCCAGGCCAGCTCTTCCTCCCGTTTCCACTCACAGCCTGCTGCTTCCCTGGGTTTTGCTTTTTTCTATGAAGTGCATCCGTCTGTGCTTGGATAACCATTTTTTTCTCTTGCATCAACGCACTCATGACTCAGAACAGATATCCTCCATCTACAGTTTAACCCAGGAAAATCTTCTCACAAGTCAGGGATCGTCTTCTATGCCGGTGTCACCTTATAGGGCGAGGATATCCCAAACTCTATATTTTAACTGGGAACGTTGAGGGTCGTCTTATACACAGGAAAATATGGTACTTTCCTCTCCAAATATATGCGAGGGAGATTGCTTTCTTCCAAGCCTCTCTGTCCTGACTCATGACCCCCAGTTCTCACTGGCCATTATTTTATTTCATGCGTTTCTATCGTGAACCACCTCATGCTCTTGGTTGACCACGAATGAGCCCGAGTTCATAAAAATGCATCTATCTATCTCTACTTTCATGCCGCTGGCCGGCCATTGTTGGTACTACATCTCTTTGAGATGGATGCCCTTACTTTTCTCTCTGTTGTCCTGTCCCCCACCTTCCTTCCTGCCCATAGGACTCGCGTTCACAATGGCTTCCGAGTATGTGGTGGTTTCAGGCTCAGTTTCCTGCGCTGCCAAACACGAGGGTGGTGGCTTGCCCGGTTCATCTCCTCGTGCCAGAACACAGTAGGTGCTCCATGCAGCCTCTGCGTTGGCTTTTCTCAGGTTGAGCGGCCACTCTGGCCCAAGCCATTGGCTGACCTCTCTAGTATGGCCCTCATGCTAAGACCCTGTGATGAGAATCAATTCTCGTTCCTGATCTTGTTGAGATTTGCCTCTGTACCAGGGCTGTCTGTCAATTACCTGACATGGCCAAGATTTCCAAGTAGATAGTATGGCTTCCTTGTCATCGCTGAAGTGGCCTCGGGTCTCGGAGATTAAGTATCTGATCCGGATGGACCATGTTGCTAGGGAGTGGTGATCCAGGCAGCTGGGTGGCTCTCCATTGGATCTTCCCGAATCCTGATCCTGTGTTTCTTCTTGTCACCATTGTCTTTTTTTTTATTGTTTAAAGTATTACAAATAGTAGTACATATGTCTCCTCTTCTCCCCATTGACCTCCCTTCGGCCTTGCCTACCCCTGGCACAGGCTCTCACACCCTCCTCCCCCTCCCCCAGTGTCTGTGTCCATTAGTCATCCTTACATGTATGCATACAGGTCCTTCAGTTGATCTCTTACTCACCCCCAACTCTCCCCTGCCTTCCCACTGTAGTTTGACAGTCTGTTCGATGCTTCTTTGCCTCTGTATCTCTGTTCATCATATGTTTATGATGTTCATTATGTTCCACAAATGAGTGAGATCATGTGATATTTACCTTTTCCTAACTGGCTTCTTTCGCTTAGCATCATGCTCTCCAGTTCCATCCATGCAGATGGTACTACTGCTAGGAATCTATCCCAAGAAAGCAGAAACACCCATCAGAAAGGACCTATGTCACCACTGTTTTGATAGCATCCCTTGGGCTGGACCTGATGGGACGAACAAGAAGTGTCCATGCAAACAAGAGAGAGGATGGGCGAACAAACCAGGTGAGCAAGTCCACCCGAGATAAAGGCCCAGAGGTGGAGGAGGAAAGAGGGGGTGCAGAGTGGGTTTGGCCACATCGTCCAGAGCGAGGAGTCTGGTCTGCGACCCTGCGAATGGATTCTGAATCCTGAGGACTGAGCAAGGGGCGGCTTCTCCTGGGCTCTTCAGTCCACACCCACGATCCCTTGGCCCCTGGCAGACCCAGGCGGGAAGAGGGAAATGGCAGTCCGCAGGCTCTGGGGGACGGGAGATTGCCCTTGGTCACAGCTGAGCACTGAGTTCCCAGCTCTCGACGGGGGCTGCACGGCCTTTAAACTCCCGGGGAAAGAGTTCTCGGAAGAGGCTTTCTGCACGGCACCTGCCACTCGGAGATTTGCTGATGCAACAATTATTTGCACTATTTATATTCAAATGTTCCTTTAAAAAATGCAGCATCCCCATGTACCGGTAGTAACCGTGTGCAAATCAGGAAACTGATCTCCTTTTTTATAGGCCGAAATCAAATCACACTTCACATTTTTCTCCCTTGCAGAATATTAGATGGCTGTCTCTAAGTGACTCGTGTTTATGAAAAAGGTGAATTTTAAGAACAAATTTGAAAACTGCATAAGCGGTTTAATGGATGTTTTTAGAAGGGGCTAGGATCCGCCGGCAGGCATGCATATTAAACAGGTCACCCCGTGGCGTGTGTGAGCGCTATGCCGGTGCATGACCACGGTTCAGGGTGTCGGGTGTGTGACCCCGTGGACGCCAGGGCTGTGGAATGAAGGTTTCTCAAAAGCCCCAGTTGGGAGACGTCCCTGTTTTTTCATCCTAAGAAGCGATAACTCGTCTCCTGACCTGTGATCAGATCTAATTGAGTTCTCAATATCCTGCAATTCACAGATTCTGTCCCTATTTACGCCCAGGTTTGTAGTTGTCACATGGTTTTCAGTGTCCTTAATGAGCTGCTAACAAGCTGTCAATTATCTATGCAAATGAGGGAGCCAGCCATTGGGAGGCGGCTGTGTCTAGAGTTGGGGAGAGCTACCTTCCGATGCTGTGAAATCCATCATTCTCGCTTTAATAGCTGTCTTTACCCATGTGGCTCTTGTCACGTCTGGGTTTCTTTTCACTGTAAAACCTTCCACATCAGAGAGGCCCTCTGGGAACGGGGAAGGTACTCAGAAAGGAGCTTACCTCAATCTTTCATAACTCTCCACGCGGCTTCCTTTTCCATCTCGGAGTTTCTAGGCACACTCCCCTCTCTGGAGCAGAGAAGCGCATGGCTAATCCGGTACACAGGGGAAGGGTCTCCTGCCCGCCTCCTGGATCCCACTCCATGGAACTGGTCGGAATTCTTTTAAAAAAAAATATATTTTATTGATTTTTCATAGAGAGGAAGGGAGAGGGATAGAGAGTCAGAAACATCGATGAGAGAGAGACATCTATCAGCTGCCTCCTGCATGTCCCCACTGGGGATGTGCCCGCAACCAATGTACATGCCCTTGACCGGAATCGAATCTGGGACCTTTCAGTCTCCAGGCCGATGCTCTATCCACTGAGCCAAACCGGCCTCGGCTGGTCGGAATTCTTTGCCCATGTTTTCTCTGCAAAAAAGGTCCCCTTTCCTCTCCGCTGCTGGGAGAGGCCATAGGCACAGGTACACAGACCGTAAGCGAGTCAAGCTCAGTGCTAGGGATAACTTAGGAAAGCTGATGAACTCAGTCACGTTTTGCTTAGCCCCGTGTTCCAGGCACTGTGGACACAGAGAGAACACAAGCAAGGTCACTGCCTCGTGGAACTGACATTCCGGCGGGAAGACGGACCATTGGCAATCACCACACTGACTAAGGAGATGGCGTCAGGGCTTGGGAAGGTGCTGCGTGAGACGGACACGCCCAGAAAACAGAGTCGGGGAGACGTGGAGTCGCTGGAGGGGAAGGTAGTTGCCATCGAAATAGAATGCTCAGCTGAGGCTCCACCGAGGAGGTTGCATCTGAGCAAATACCGGAAAGGAGTAAAGTTGTCGATCACGAGGGTGCCCGTGGGAAAATGTCCCATGCAGAGCCAACTTCAAGTGCAAAGAGCCTAAGACAGAAGCAGGTTCTGGAGCCATGAGGTGTGGGGACGTGGGGTCTGAGGGACCGGGGAGCAGGAGGGAGATGGGCAGATCACGTGGGCTTCTCTTCATTTCTGTGGATTCTTTGACATTTTGAAAATGAATTGTATGTTAACGAACACCGACTTTATAACCATTCGAAGTGTGTATACTTTTTGTGTGTGGAGGGTACCCTGGATGTAATACTGTTAAAGAGACCTTGGCAAGTCGTAACTGCTCAATAAGAGTTGGCTGTGAGTAGTGTTCGTCAAGGTAAAGAGTGTCATAGACCTAGCGATCCTCCTTCTGCAGACAAAACCAAGGAAAGTGTGCTTAGTGAGCCAGGTGCAAAATATGTTCACGGTAGCACCGTGGTTCCATTAAAAAAAAATGGAGACCATCTGAAAGCTCATTCTCTGGATGAGAATATGCACATTATGTCAGCTGCAATGGAATATTATAGAGCAGTGACAATATATGCTCCATGTTCTAAAGGAATAGATTTCAAAATCAATATGGAGTCAAGCCAGTAGTACATTTCAGCATATGAACATGCTTGACTCAGTCTGTAGAAAGATGTTGGTTTGTTTGAAGTCTATGAAAAAACCAAAAACGAAAGACTTGGGCTCTCGCATACATATTTTAGAAAAGGGAGAAGCAGTTTCATAGCCTCTTCCGATAACTTTGGATATTCTTCTTTGATATTAAACCCAGAATCAGTAGTTGTTAGTTTCTCAGAGCTTTGTTGTAATGTGAAATCAGAAACCATATCATTAAGTTTCTCACGAATTGTTATGTTAAAATCCACTTTCTGTTTTGAACTTTGAATTATTCAGCGACCCATATGCAATTTGGCAATGTTATACACTGTTTTTGTTTTTAATGTTGGCTCACTATGTTATGCGAATCTTATCAATATTAATACCTTTACGTTTTTAAAGCGTTTTTAAAAATCACATTAAGGATATCACCCAGCAGGCTCATCAGAAGAGGTTGTAACGATGAGGAGCTGTCAAGCTCAGGGCACTAGAGAGAAGTTGCCTAAAATTCAAGTAGCTTCATCTGAATTCTGATATTGTCATTTCTTTCCTTAGAAACAACAGGCTCGTTTTATGGGGCGTCAAGAGAAATGTCTGATAAATACCCAGGTCTGAATAACCACAGTTTTTCTGTCAGTGGTTCTGAGGAAAAGTATTGTTGCATGAATAAAGTGGCTAGTTCAGCTGGCAACTCAAGCAATCACAGGCACGTGCAACAGCAATGCTCAAAGAGTACTTCCCCTTGTTGCACATGGACTGTGCAAAGGAAGTGCCAATAGGAGTAAAGAAATAGCAGAGTTAATTATTTTCCCTGCTTCCTTGTGGATAGTCTACAGAGATATGAAGGGCACTGTTCTCATTTTAAAACATATTTTTATCCATTTGTTTTTTTTTTAAGAGGCGGAGGAAGAAAGAGGGAGAGAGAAAGAAACATCCATGTGAAAGCGGAACCTCCATGGGCTGCCTTCTATATGCCGCCTACCTGGAATCGAGCCCGCAATCTGGGCAGGTGCCCTGACTGGAATTGAACCAGCCACCTTTCGGTACACGGAACAATGCCCAGTCAAGTGAGCCACAGAGCAAGGACATTGTTCTCTTGAAATTCAGGTGCTTGCTGGCGAAGAATACAGTGACTAAGAGTTGGTGCCACTTGTCTTGATTCATGCGAAGCCTCAGCAGTTCCACCCTGCACGGTTTCTGCTCCATCACATGCCAACAGAGTAGAACAGAGGCAGTGCTGTCTTGGAAATGCTATGGAAATAGTTTTGACCTTGTAGACACCTTGACAGCCTCTTGGCTGCAGACCCGTCTTTGTCAGCTGGTGCTCTAGCTCAAGGCCAGACAAGCCGGTTGGCTGAGTGGTGGGCTTGCCTGCTGTGCTCCTGCCCCTTCTCAGAGAACTGCTCCAGTTTCGGAAGTGGGAGTAGTAGGTGGTATTTCTCTTCTCCCGCCAGCCCTGGCCAATACTTCTTCAAGAAAAGGTGATCATTTGATTTTATTAGAAAGCGCCGAACCCGCTGGCAAGGGAGGTGGTTCTTCAGACTCTCTTTGGAGAGAGTTGGAGGAAGCCATAGAGATGTCCCCAATTAAGCAAGAGTGGCATGGGACATGGTGGGAGGGGGCATATTGATGAGAAGCCATCGTTGTCTACCTAAATGTTGACAAAGAAGTAAAGGAAGCTGGAGAATGAAGTAATGTGGAAAGGAGTAGGGATGAGAGCTCATGAAATGTCATAGAGAGGACAGAGAAGGAGAGAGAGAGAGAAAGAGAGAGAGAGAGAAAGAGAGGAGAGGGAGAGAGAGAGAGAGGCAGAAATCAAGGTAGAAATAAAGATATAGAGATTAGAAAAGACAAAGGAAGATAAAAAGGGACAGTGAGAGACAAACAGAAAGAAACAGAGAAACAGGAAGGAATCAAGAGAGAAAGAGACAGGGAGAGAAAGAGAGAGAGAGAAAAAGAGAGAAAGAAAAAGAGAGAGAGAGAGAGGCAGAAATCAAGGTAGAAATAAAGACAGAGATTAGAAAAAGACAAAGAGAGATATAAAGGGACAGTGAAAGACAAACAGAGAGAGACGGAGAAACAGGAAGGAATCAAGAGAGAAAGAGACAGAGAGAGAGCGAGAGCGAGAGCGAGAGAGAGAGAGAGAGAGAGAGAGAGAGAGAGAAAGAATTGATTTACAAAGGGACAGTGAGAGACAGAGAGAGACAGAGAAACAGGAAGGAATCAGGAGAGAAAGAGAGAGAGAGAGAGAGAGAATTGATTTGCGACAAGACCCCTTTTACTGGGTTAATTTGATTATGTGTTTTCTAACAATGGAGAACATGACAAAGGCCGGAGTGAGGGAGGGAGCTTCGGAAGGAAGAAGGAATTAACACCTAGAGGTCTTTAATTACGAGCATGCGCCACGCATCTTAGAGCCTCAGCGGAGCATCCCTGGAAACACGCACACACTTCAGGGCTCCCGGGAGACGCGGGGAGCCTGGGTCCCTCTTTCTTTGTGAGTGTTTTTAAGAGGAACATTCGCCTTTAAAAAGAGGTTTCAAGGTCAGAGTCCCAGTTGACACCCGGGACCCAGGGCCCCAGGACCCCAGATGCTCTGGAATGCGAGCTGGATCCGGGCACCAGGGAACGCGACTCAGCCTCCCGCCATCTGCCCTCTTCAGGATTCTTTTGGAAACCATCCCACCAGATTGCCTGCTAATTGCCCTGTGGCATCTCCGTGGTCAGAATGCCATTTCTGGCTTTATTTCCTGTTTTCTGTTTGTACACCAGCTCATCTTTTTTTTTTCTTTTCTTTTCTTTTTTTCCATCTGCAAACTCTAGGGGGTAAATTTTGGGCATCGTGAGCGGAGCGTTCGCCGTGGGCCGCTCATTACCGTTAATGGGAACGACAGCGCTCGAGTGGCAGGACCCGGGCCCATTTCCCCTCGGCTGGCGCTGGCGGGCGGGCGGTGCTTTAATTGTGTGTACAAATAAGGCTGACGTGCACACAGCGGCCGCTCCGGGAAGATGGCACTTGAGAAAATGGGCAGGAGCCAGACTGCCCCCGGGCCCTCAGCCGAGGCAGCACCGAGTGGGAGAGGGAGCAGTGGGAGTCTCTGCATCTTTTTTTTAAAAAAAAAATTGTGGTCACAGGCCCCTCACAGCCAATGGCGGCTGATCCAGTTTCATGGCCAGGAGAACATCGGTCCTATTGTGCAACCCGCACCTCATCCATTCTTCACCCCCCTACTGGGAACTCAGTGCCATTAAACACTCACCACCCGGTGCCCCGCCCCCAGGCCCCAGCAGCCCCCGTGCTACTTTCTGCGCCTCTGAATTTGACGGCTCTGGGCATCGGCGAGAAGTGGAATAGGACGGTATTGATCCTTCGGTGGCTGGCTTATTTCACGTAGCATAACGTCCTCAAGGTTGATCTGTGCAGAATGAGCAGAGAAGGCTGAACGATACTCCATTGTCTGCCTCAGCCGTGACTTCTTTATCCGCTCTTTTATCAATGGCCACGTGGTTGGCTTCTACCTTTTGGCTGTTGTGAATAATGCTGTTGTGGATACGGGGGTACCAACAGCTGTCGGAGTCCCTGTTTTCAATTGTTGTGTGTTGCATACCCAGGAGTGGAATTGCTGGGTTGTACACTAATTCTGATTTTTTTTAAAAATTGTATTTTATTGATTTTTTTACAGCAAGGAAGGGAGAGAGAGTTAGAAACATCAATGAGAGAGAGACATTGATCAGCCGCCTCCTGCATACCCCCCACTGAGGATGTGCCCGCAACCAGGATACATGCCCTTGACAGGGAATCGAACGTGGGACTTCTTTTCAGTCCACAGGCTGAGGCTCTATCCACTGGGTCACACGGGTTTCGGCTGATTTTTTTTTTTTTTTTAGGAAATGCTATACTATGCTTAGTGGCTGTACCTTCTCCCATTCCCAGCAGCACGGTGTGAGCATTCTGGTTTCTCCACTGCCTTGCCAGTTTGTTTGTTTATTGCTGTTGTGTAGGTCTTTTTGTAACGGCCATCCTAATAAGTATGAAGTTTCTCTGCATCTTGACCAACACCAGGTAGGTCACGTCTTCCTTCATTTCGTTACAGTGGTACCTCGAGATACGAGTGCCTTCACATACGAGATTTTTGAGATACGAGCCGTCGAGCGAGCGATTTTGGCTTTGAAAGACCAGAGATAGGAGTCATCGTGCGGATCGGCCGGCTGCACACGACCCACCGGTTTACCGCGACTCGAGCGTCTCATCGTTTCCCACGCCTCAAGGTTACGGAACGAATTAAACTCGTATCTCGAGGTACCACTGTATTTTCTTCTCTCCTAGTTCAATTTTCCTCAATCTTTAAAATGCAGGGACCACTCCCCAGGACACAGGACGGCTGAGGTGTCCCCACCCGCAGCCCCGGCACTGCCCTCGGTATGTCCCCGTCGTGACACCTGTTGCCATGTTTCTACCTGGCGGCACCACTTGTTCATCTTTCCCTCCTTATCCTCTGCGCCCTGCTCCCGGCCTCTGTCCCCCAGACCCACCCAGGCCTGGGCACTTGGTAGGCACTCAGTGATTCTTTATCGGCTGAGTGAACTCGGTGCTGGGTGACAGATGAATCTTTCAATGGGAAGAACAAAGGAAGGTTTATTACGAGGATGATTGCATCAGCATGCAGAGCAGGTGGGAGCAAAAGAACGCGACCGTAAACACGGAGATGGGGAAAGTAAATTGACTAAATTATTAGTGTCACTTCGATTTCAGAAAGTGCTGCTTCTTTACACATAAGCAGTTACCAATGTAGCCGATGAATGTTAATATTCCTAACATGCTCGTCTCTCAATGAGAGGATTAGGGGAACACAGAATCATCATAATGGTGATGCCCGTGGTCACCTGGGCCGATCCGTTTCAGGTCTCCCCGCAGAGCCGGGGGGCTCTGTAAGGCGGAGGCCCTGGTGCCCCGTTTCAGAGGGACCCGCGATAAGCCAGGGGCAGCTCCGGATCGCTGGCCTTTCCTGATCTCTGATCGTTGCGAAGGCACTTTGGACGCTGCAGATTGCTCGCCCAGAGAATCACCACCCACGCCCCATAAACGGTGGGGGAGCTGAGTGAGTGAGGAAGGGCAGCCTCAACATTTTAGAAGGCTCCAAGTTTTGACTCTTGGCAGCTAAAGCCAGGGCCCTTTTTCCTCGTTCTTTCTTTTGTTGCCTTTCAGTTTACTCTCTGGTCGCTTGCAATTATTTTTTTAGGCCTCACCCAAGGATATTTTTTCCATTGATATTTTAGAGAGCGTGGGAGAGAGAGGGGAAGACAGGGAGAAATATTGATGTGAGAGAAACACATCGATGGGTTGCCTCTTGCCCATGCCATGCCCAAGGCTGGGGAGGACCTGCAACCGAGGCACCCGCTCTTGACGGGAATCGAACCTGGGACCCTTCTGTCAGCAGGCTGACGCTCTATGCACTGAGCCAAACTGGCTAGGGCCATTTGCAAATTTTTGAACGAAGGAATCAGCGTGTGTGTTCCGGTGTGTGTGTGTGTGTGTGTGTGTGTGTGTGTGTGTGTGTGTGTAGCATATCTGGGGCTAAGAGGATGGGGATGAGAATGGGATGGCAGAGAATGGGAGAGTTGTGGCTTTGGCACTAGGAAGAGATAGTGGAGGTCATTTAGCTCGTTCCCCTCATTTTACAAAGGACGAAGCTCTGAGAAGAAGCGACCTTGGCAGGGCCAAGGGTCAGCCCGCTTGGCAGCAGCCCTGGGTGTACAACCCAGGCCTTCATCAGGCTGCAGGGTCAAGGTCAGAGGTGAGCTCGGGTATAAAAGTGAGACAAGTGCTCAGAAACGAGACACGATCATATAGCCAGACCATAGCAGTAAGAGATGTTCAAAGCGGTTGGCTCCCACTGACTCTGGCTGGGAGAGGGAGCAGGGTGGACTCCCTGCAGGGTGGGGTTGCCTCCTGCCGGGCACAGCAGGTGCAGGGCAGGGCCTGGGACTTGGAGGGGCCCACAGAGGTGTGTTCATTTCCTCTCGGATCAGAAGAGAAACATCCGTAAAGTAATAACAAATGACAGGGAAGAATTCCGCCTGGACTCCATTCATTTGTATGCCAACCCAGTTGTGAAATAGAATTTCTAATACTTTTATGGAGGAGGGGGCGCGCCAAAGTCTGGACGCAGCCCTGCCTCCAAAATTCCTAATCAGAGCTCCCCTTCCTCGCGGGCCGCTTCCCAGGGTTCCCAGGAGTAAATTCCTTCATGAGCCAGCTGGACACAGACCCACCGGGAGAGACGGACTGTGTTTCAGGTTATGAAGACTTTCAGGGGCCAGCAGCGGCAGGTTCATTTCGATTGGCTCAGGCATCAGGTGCAGCTGGGACCAGGTGCTGGAGTGATGATGTTTAGAATGTGTCTCCCCACTAAGTGCCGTTGACCTTGGCATGGACCTTGTTCTCTGCCAGTCTCATGGCGCAGACAGACCAACTGGCAGCTCCGAGCTTCTCTACTAGGAGCTGGCGCTCTGTGCTCCTGCGCATGTCCCAGGAATTGGCACCTGCAGTATTCCAGGCACCAGGCTGGGCTGGGTGCGGATCATCTCATGAAACCCTGAGCTTCCGCCTGAGATAAGATCTGGTCTTCCTCTTGTTAGTTTTCTTTTTTTTTAAAGATTGTTTTTCTTGATTTGAGAGAGAGAAGAAGGGAGAGGGAGAGAGAGAGAGGAACATCACTGTGAGAGCGAAATGTTGACCACTGCCTCCTGCAACCCCGCACCTGGGTACATGCCTGAACCTGGAATTGAACCAGAGACTCTCTGGATGGCTGAGCCACACTGGTCAGGGCTAGTCTTACTCCATTTAGACTTTACAGCAGCGGTTCTCAACTTGTGGGTCAAGACCCACAGGTTGAAAACTGCTAGCAAGGTCGCCTAAGACCATCGGAAAACAGATATTTACATTATGATTCATTAGCAGTAGCAACATGACAGTTATGAAGTAGCAACGAAAATAATTTTAAGACTGGGGGTCACCACAACATGAGGAACTGTATTAAAAGGTCACAGCATGAAAAAAGGTTGAGAACTACTGGTTTAGAGGCAAAGACATGGAAGCTCCAGGGAATTGACTCAGAGGTGGTCCCAAATTTATCCGACTTGAACGGAGCCTGCAGGCTCAATGTTCCCATTAGCACTGGGTGCTCTGGCATGGAACTACCACAGTCTCTTCAACTTCAGGGTCCAGTCTTCCCTCCTGCTCCCCCAGCCCTCTGCAGGTTCAAGTTCTCAGGACCTAGGAATCTGCGTGAGTCATCCCTGTTTCAGACTGCCTTTCATCATGTCTCTGCTCAAGGGACCCAGACCCAACGGCTCCAAGCTGCTGGCACCCCGGGGGAGACTGTCACCTCAGTGGTCCCCCACACTGGCTCCTCTGCTTCTCCTGACCGTGGGCACGTTCGCCTGTATGATGACACCATCACCTAGATGCGATCTCCCCTGCTCAAGAGGAAACTTCTGGAAAGCTGAGGCAGGAGTGTCTTCACGCCCCTGTCCATTCACCCCATCCCATTCACAGGATCTGCCATCCAGACGGTGCTCATCAACCGTGAGCTCATGAATTAATCATGTGACTTACTGGGCCCCCAAATTACATGAGTGCCATGGGCTGCCATGCGGGCAAAGACGCAGGCATGCGGGCTGCAGACAAGGGCGGCGCGTGTAAGAGCGGAGGCTAATAGAACGTGAAATGCGCCCAGGGCATCGAGCATTCTACTCCGGCAAACTTCCAGTTTTAAAAATCGGAGCTATTTCAACGACGCTTTCTCCTGCCATTTCCCGTAAGAAGAGGCGACGGTACAGACAGGTGAAAAAGACGCGCCCCAGTTGTTATCAACCGAGGAGCCTCCGTTGATGCCAGGCACCTCCTGCCTTACCCCCAGTCTTCACAATAACCGGACCGGACAGGTGCGGAAGTAGAAGGGCGGGAGGATAAAGGCCAGCATCGCAGGGTCACGAGGCCCCTAGACAGGGACCAAGCCAGGATCTGAATCCCGAGTTGGACAGAGGAGAGGTTCATACTCTTTTTGTTGTTTTTTTGTTTTTTTTAACTGATCTGTACTGTCAGATGTACATTGGGGAGCACCCTGAGTTCAGAGCCTTTGAAAGCGCTTGATGCTGAAGCCCCCAAGTGAACGCCCCATCTATTAACTCACCTTCTGTGGCATCTCTACCCATCACCGGGGGCCATTCGGGGCCTCAAGTGTTCCTTTCACGGGTGAAGGTTACCTTTGGTATAAAAAGAAAGACAAATCTTTATTATCAAGAAATAAATGCTAATTGTAAAGCAATTCAAATGTAGAATCAGGAAAGAGAGGGGATGTCGTCCGTGTGTGCTGAAGGGGAAGACAGCATAGAATCTCTGACCAAGGACCCCTTTCATCAGTCCTTTCTCCTCAGTTGTGTACCCTGCTTCCCATTTGGTTTATCATTTACCCCCCCTTTTTTTTTTTTTAAAGAAACTGGCAGCAAAAGACTTTTGCTGTTCCCTGGAACAGAGCAATGCAGTTTGGGAAGAGGCGGTAAGAGGTGGGATTGGTAAATGTGAAATTGTCGAGACCAGCTGAATTTCTACTTTCCTGTGAACCAGCCTAAGGTAGTGCCTCATGTTTTTCTGGACCATCGTGCTATTTTCATGATTATTTTATTACGCTCAGCACCATTTGAATCCACGTCATCCTTGGTTTGCTTGCTGCTTTGTTGTCTGTCTCCCCTTTAGAAGGTGTGTAAACCCATACTTCTCAGCTACCATGTTCATCCCCAACTCCTAGAACATCCCTTGGCATATGGTAGGTAGTGAGAGAATGAATGGATTGTGGTTAAGTGAATAAACAGAACTGAAGTCATCACTAGAACCCACAGTCTAGAATGTCTAGACAGCATGCTGGTTTGTTCTGGCTCCTACTTTGAAACAGATCTGATTTGACATGGCCGCTGGGAGCTGGACTCAAAAAATGACCAGTTCTCTAAGGACAAAATAGAAGGATATCCCAGTCTCAGGAGTGACTATAAAAGAAAAAGATGCCAGCCTTGTATCTCGTTATTGCCATGGCTTTGAAAGGCTCCGTGGAAAGTTCGGAACGTGTCATCCAGCGATTAGATGGGACTTCTTCGAGAGTGGCAACTGAGCATCGACTTATAGATGATTGAAAGTGGATACCTGCCCATCTGGTGGGATCCCAGTCGGGCTGAACACCTCTTTAAGTCAATAGAAATTGGCATGACAATCAATGCTTTGCGCTGAGTGTCAATCCCTCGGTCAGATCACTAGAAGTGATCGATGGAACTGCCTTTTTGATGTCTGCTTAATCAATGGGGAAAGTCTCCGGCTTTCCTCAGTAAACTTTGGATTCTTTGGCGATTTACCAGTTGGGATGATAGACACAGACTGCCCAACATGAATAGCTTCCTCTTAAGAAATCCTCCCAGTTCACTCACCCATCTGGGAGGCCTCTTGGTTTCCGCTGGCAGCACCTTACAGTATAGAAGGAATGGCCTGGTGTGTATGAGAGGGAGCAGGTCGTTTTCCTTTCATTTACTTGCAATCATTTAAAGAGAGAGAGCAAAGAGAAAAGAGCACCTCGCAAACACCTTCCTGCTCATCAGGTACCTTATATAATCACCAGAGCCCTGAAGCAAAATTGAGCTGCTATGGCTGCCTCTTAGGACCCACAATCAGAACACGAGTTTTCCTGATGAGCTTAGTATTCAAAGTAATCCAGATGCTTCCTTAGGCTAATTAGGACCAGATAGGCCTGGGGAAATGGAGAGGTTGGTCGGGGTATAATGGGAGCCTCGTTTCTGAGCTGCCTCAATGGTGATGCCTTGGCACTTGACCTGCGGAGAGGTGTGGCCCATCGATGGTTGACCAGTTGGTTTCACTTGTCGGCCAGCAGGACCGAGGATGTAGGTTTATTCTGCCTGTGGTTATCCTCAGTTGCTTTGTAACCAGGGATACAATCTACATTTTGTTTTAAAAAAAAATATATATATATTTATTGATTTCAGAAAGGAAGAGAGAGGGAGAGAGATAGAAACATCAATGATGAGAGAGAATCATTGATCAGCTGCCTCCTACATTCCCCACACTGAGGATAGAGCCTGCAATCTGGGCATGTGCCCTGACTCGGAATGGAATCATGACCTTTTATATGTTGACGCTCAACTACTGAGCCAAGCTGGCTGGGCCACCACCTACATTTCTTATTCTGCTCCTCCCAGATCCATCTATTAAGAGATAAGGTGTCACTATCCCATCCCTACCCCTTACTAGCTGAATGACTTTAGCAAATAATGGTGATGATGATGACTGCAACAGTAACGCCAACAGTATCAGCGGCTAAGACATATCAAGCACTAACGGCATGCATAACATGTCTAAGTGTATTCCATGTATTTACCTATCTATACTATCAGTGTCTCAGTTACTACCAGTGCCTCCATAAGGAAACTGCAACATGTACAAGTCAGTTACCCAGTTCAATGTCACACAGCCAGTTAAGACATGGGGCCCGGGCAAGATTCTGGCTCTAGAGCCCAAGCTCATCACCAGCAAGCCAATCCCCTTCCGGGTCCCCATCTCCTTGTTTCTTCAGGAGGCCTGAGTGAGTGTAGATGTATGGGCTTTTCCTGTAAACAACACCAATAGAAATGAGTAGGGTCACGCCTTTGGTATCAGAGTGTTGGACTGACTGAGAGCCTGTGCTCCCTGCCCCAACTCCTGCCCTAACCCTGGAAACCTGCCTTCTGATGGCTGGGCCGGTGGGTCATTCTGATGTGTAAAGGAGAATATTACCATCATAATCTTTCAGCGAACTGACCCTTGGTTGAGATGATTATCTGCTCGCTCAAGGCAGTCACATGTGGCAGTGACAGCCAGTCTGGCATGGACAGATCCAAAACTGCACTCACATGACTATTGTCTTCATGACCTTGGATATGTGTTTCTGTACTGCCTTACATTTCTCAGTGATTATTCTGCCATTCTTACCTTTTTTTGCAATTTGATTTTTCTCCCTATGGATTATGTCCTTTCTGCTACTGTGTACCCAACACTCAGCATGGTCCCTAAAAAATACTGGGATGACCCTTCCATTGGGTTTGAATTTTCCTTATGTAATGTCAGCATCATCCTTATGTATGTCAGTATTTTGAAGTTCTGATGAGGTATCTTTCTATTTTGTCATCTGCCAGTTAGCTACCCTCCATTATAACTTTTGCAGATGGCCAGAGCTAGGTTCCATGACATGATGATTGATATGTTATAAAATGTGTTAGGATGAGCTAGGTTGTGCTGTTGTAACAAACATGCCCTAAATCTGACTGATGTACAAAAGGCTTCCTTTATGTTATCACCACATGGAGTGGCTCCATCTCTTCTCACCATGGAATCCTGTATGAGAGACTAACCACCATCTCAATGTGCTGGTTTTATGGAAGAGAGTTCTGGAGCATCTGGCACCAGCAATTGGAAAGGAAATGTGTAACTTTCCTTCAAATTATGGGTCAAAATTAATCACTCAGCCCCACACAAAGTCAAGAAGATTAGGAAGTGCAATCCAGAAAGTGTTGGGAAAGACAGCTGGATATATCTGGTAGGCAGCTCTAAACACTTCCATGTGATCCTCAAGAAGTCAACCTCGTCTAAACTACAAGAAAGAAACCCATTCATCCGGAATAAAAGAGGAAAAGTGATGAGTGCTTTTAATGTCAAAAATCACCAAGGAAAATGAGAAAAAGAGAATTAACCTTTTTGCACATCTTCACGTATGGGTCTCTATCGACCTCTCAACAGTCTTATAAGACAGATGTCGTTAGCTCCAGTTTTCCCACCATAGAAACATTAGAGAACTTAAGGTTTATGTGAGGCCTGTTGGGGCAAAGTCACTCTCCACTTTCTTTCTGATGTGGGCGAGTAGAGGGACTGATCTTTATCTTATCCCCAAGAGCCCAAGGACAGAGGGTGGCAAAAAATAGATTCTCAGTACATGATGATTGAAAGCAGAAGCCATTTGAAGGATTGCTTCCTGTTCCAAGAACCTGGTAGACACCCCATATGTATTTAGGTTGGGTCCACAAGTGCTAGCGGGTACACAAGAACTCCCCCACCAACCATGGCCAACTCTCTTCAAGGTGATACTTTATCTCTCTGTCTGTGTGTGTCTCTCTCTGCCTCTCCCTCCTCCAACTTAGAAACACATTCTCATACCTGCTTGGGAAGAATGCACATCTGAAACAACAAGATCTAAGGATCTTTTACATTTTTTTCTTTTCCATATTATTCTATTCCTTCTTTTTCAAAATTCTTACTTTTTATTTCTTTATTTTTCATTTTTTGGAATTTTGCAAGAGAGAGTGCATAGACTACTTTGTATATGGATCTGAAAGACACAACCAGAAAAGAATTTTTCATTGCAAATCTGAGATGTCGGTTTTTCCCTCCTTATTCAGAATTACCTTTTCATGTTATCAAGCAGCACAGCATGCTGAATTCCACCATGAACCTGTGACCATTAAAGACGGTTATTGTAGAAATAACTGAAGTAAGTCTAAAATGCACTTACTCTATTGGTGGGGCAATGCCTTTTTTGGAGAAGTCCAGGCTTAATCATCCAAGGGAAGCAGGAACTAGAAGTGGAGCTGCGTCCATCCAGTGACCATCCGGAAGTACTTTCGAGCACAATTTTAGTGAGAATAGTCTCTCTTCAGTGAGAGACTCAGCATAGTTACAAAGCATTCATGGTTATCTTATTGAATCCTCACTCAACTGCATGGGACTGAACGAGACAGGGAATCCTGCTTCCACCATCACCCAGGAAGGAGATGATCTGAGGGGTGGAAAAGGACTTTTCTACAGTGGATGGCTGCTCATGCAGGCCTGTCTGGCTAGAGGTTTTCCTCTGTGCCCAGTCCTCCTGTGTGCCAATCACACAGTCGTGCTACTCAGAAACAGGCCAACTGCCTACTCGTAGATAAGGGGGAACTGTGGTCCAGGGAGGGGGAAACTCACCCTGCTTATACTTTCAAGTTCTTTGGATGCAGGCTCTGGATTCAGACAGACTGAGTTACGTCTCAGATCTGCCATGGCTGACACACGTGAGGCTCGGCGTCCTCATTGACATGTGGGGATAGTTCTGTGCCTGTGCGTGTGTTCTTCACATCCTACAAGGGTGGAATGGGCTGATACATGGAGAGGCTGCCTCCTCGGTGATGTTTAATCATTTATTGTGTAGTTATTATTCATCTACTCCACTCTCGGCCATGATGATTTTTTTGGTGCTGTGGTGAGTTGCTTTGGAGAGGTTTTTGTTTGAAGCTAATTAGAGTTGAAAGATGAGAGGTTGGCCTTGGCCAACCTAAGCAAGGCATGGCTAAGTCAAGGCCATTTGCATCCCGTGACCTTTATGTCTAGGTCAGGAGAGCTCTGCATTCAAGGAGACATGGGTCTCCGACAGCCGTGCGGTGAAAGTGATTGGTCATTAGCTCGTATGACCCTAGTGGGAAGTCTGTCCAACCGGCCTTCAAGGTGATGAAAGTTATCCTTCCGGAGTATCCGCCTCATCCCGCTGGAGAGAAAGCACAGCCCACAGCTCCACTCAGAGAAAATCCATCACCGAGTGACCCTTTTCCTGTCCCTGAGGATGGCCACAGGTGACACCTCAGTCTGAGGACCCCAAGGGGAGCACGGTGCAGAGGCAAGTGTTTGGGCCAGGGAGGCCTCCAGCCAGCTCCCCCACGTGCCAGCAGGGAACCTGGAAGTCACGCCCCTCTCCCGGCTCCTGAACCCGATGAGTGACAGCGCGAAGGACACCTGCAGCCCTGCTCCTGCCATTCGTTCTGCTTGTGCCGCTTGGCTTCTGTGGGCCGCGGTCTCCTGATCTCGATGGAAACCATGTCAGGCCCCCAGGAGGCTCTGGACACGGTCACGTGCGGGAGCGTAGGTAGAGCTCGGGAACACAGCCTGTGATGGGGCTCTGATCATAGGAATGACATAACGACACCGAAACATTTGGTATATTTACGTGACCGTGAGCTCCTTGAGGACAGGGGCTCTGCTTTGTTATCTGTCTACTTTGACGTCTAAGACCGCGTCTAATTCACAGCGGATACAACAGTACACGAGCCCTTATGGAGCACCCACCATGTCAGGGGTTTTTCAAAGAGCTTGAGGTATGTTCACCATTTTTTTTTCAAACTGTTTTATTTATTTATTTAAAATACATTTTATTGATTTTTTTAGGGAGAGGAAGAGAGAGAAACATCGATCAGCTGCTTCTTGCATGCCCCTTACCTGGGATGTGCCCGCAGCCAAGGTACATGCCTTTGACCGGAATAGAACCTGGGACCTTTCAGTCCGCAGGCCAATACTCTATCCACTGAGCCAAACCGGTTTCGGCTATGTTCACCTTTTGAACCCTTCCAACACCCTCATGATGTGGCTGATGAGGAAATTGGGCACCGAAGAGTGAAGACAGTTGCCCAACGTCACACAGGTATGCTGAGCTCCAGGAGGCACTCAGTAAGGTCGAATGGAGGAAGAAGTGGCTCTGTTGACCTTGACTGTGGTCCTCCGTATGCTCCCGTCACTTGTCTAGGTGGGCTGGGTTCGGCCTTGGCGATGGGGGTGGGGATCACAAAGAAGAGGGCCACGGGTGCTGTCACCCGTGCACAGCCAGAGCGAAAATGACGGGCGATTAATGGGAAATAATGGGATGGGGAGCGGAGCGTTTACGCGGCATTCCTCATGAGAGAGCCTCCCAGCCCGGGCGGTGCAATTAGCCGCCCGAGCCCGGGTGCGGAGGCAGGAAATGAGCCAGGCTGGCGGTGGGGTTATTTTTACACCGGGCCGCCCTCGGTTCCCTGCCTAGTTAGCACTTTGGGAGCCCCAGCTGACTCGGCACTGCCTGCGAGCTCTGATGCGCTGCGGCTCGGCTCCCGCGCAGCCCTGATGTCGAACACGCGAGGCAGACAGCTGCCCGAGGCGTTCTCTGTAGAAGCTCTCATGTCTCCACACACCTCAGCTTCCCACCATCACGTCGCGCCTCTTCCCTCCATCACCGAGCGCGCGTCCCGGGTCCTGGCAGGTGCAGACGCCGTGCGGTGCGGTGGCCATGTCCTCGGAGACACATCGGGGAGGCGCGACGGTCCCTGGATGCACAGGGGCACCTGTTCGTTGGCCTCCTCTTCCAGGGAAACACAGGAAATACCATGAAATCTCTCTTCCGGCATCTCCTGCCTCTCGGACCACAGGAACCTGGACCATCATCTCAAAGGAAATCACCATTGTTTTCGGCACCACCACCCCCTCACCCCCAAACTTCCAGATGTTCACGTGCCCACGCGCTTTGATTTCTCTCCTTATTGAAGATGGACGGCATCTGTTCCCCGAATACAATAAGTGTTTTATCGCCTTGGTTTCTCTCCGGGCCCACGGTCCATTTCCCAAGGTAAACAGTCATCCCCACCTTTAATAGACGAGATGGAGCCCGCCCGCCTGGCTGAATGAACATCTCAATACCTCCCGACGCACAATGACACCGTATCAATATTTAAACTCATTTTATGCATGTATTCCAGGTTGTCCAACTTCATTAGGGCCGTTCATCAACCCTCTAGCTGGAGTGTATTCCCGTCGGACTTGTAGGCCTGGGGGCCTACCAAACAGAAATTTAAACGAACTCGCCTTTTTAATTCACATTATTCTCAAATATTCTCTTTTCTCCCTCCCTGCCATGACTAAGGCGTTTAGGCTGGGTCATGATTCGGTACATGTCAACACGTACCTGACACGAGCCCCATTAGTATGTCAGAATACGTGAGCCCCAGTAAAATACGGTATCCCTTCCTCCCTCCTCATTGATGAATTGCCCTCCGGTTCTTGCCTGCGCTTGGCAATAATTTGAGTTTATTGCGAGACGTTTCCGTTAAATATTTACAAACATTTTAAACTATGGGTAAATGAAATCTTCCACGTTTTGCAAATCTCATCGTCTCCCTCAACTCCAAAATAATAAATCTCTCGATCTATTTTTTTTTTAAATATTTCTGCACATTGGATTCTGGGGGAACGGGGATATTCTTGCAAATCAGATCAGCCCCTCTCCCGGCCGCATCTTGCCGATGGGGCCGGGTTTCTTTCCTGAGGTGAGCACTGGGTAACGGACGCTGAGAGCCATTCTGCAAAGCCAATAAACAAGGAAGTCCATGCCGCGGGGACGGCCATCATACGTTCTCACACAGGGCGGCGACCCGGAGAAGGTGGGAGAGGAACCTCCCTCCACGATGCCACCACACCTGGCAAAGTGGGCGAAAGGCACAGTCACATTTCCGGGGCAACCAGGCGTCGGGGAGTGAAGTAGCCAAGTGGCGTGTAGGAGAGACGGTCATTGCCTTCGTTTCCGCCAGAAGAAAATCTCAGAGAACGGGGCTTTGAACCACACACGCACGGTTGTGTTTCTGGAGGCCGGACAGCCAAGGTCAAGCTGTCAGCAGGGCTGCTTTCCCAAGGCCAACCCATCTCCTTGGCTTACAGACGGCCACCTTCCCGAGGTGCCCTCACCTGGCCCTTCCTATCTGCACCCACTCTCCTGCCTCCCCGTGTGCCAGACACACGTTCTATTGAGTGAGGGCCTACTCTAAAAAAAGGCTAACTTGAAGAGTTTTTGTGGACTTGCTTTTCTCCTTTTCTTAGAAAGAGAGAAAAAAACATGGATGTGAGAACACAACCTTCATCGGCTGCCTCCTCCATGGCCCCGCAGGCATGGAGCTGGCCAACCTGGGCATGGGCCCTGCCTGGGAATTGAACTAGAAACCTTTCGGAGCACTGGATGATGCCCAACCACTGAGCTACCTGGGCCAGGGCTAAAAATATGCCTCATCGGGGCAATCCCCTCTTTAAAGGCTGTGTCTCTACAGACAGCCGCACTCTTGTTGGGTAAGTCTTCAGAGCTGGGAAAATCAGTCCTTTTTCGGTTCATCAGGCATGGACCATGCTCCCTCTCTCTGATGGGGCACTGAAACAGTGTGCTCCGAGGTTCTAGGACGTTCTACGACCAGCATAGCTGCTATGAGTTCCTGCTTCCTTGGGGGTCAAGGGGAGAATAAAGGCCACTTACATTGCAGAGTTCATTGGAGGGTTCAGGTACCTAACGAGTGAGAAGCTGGCTGTCTGGTGTGGGCATTCAATGTACCTCAGCAAATGGGAATTGAGTGGCATTTTTTGGGGTGGAGCCACACCAAAACTTGGGGTTAAAAATGCACCGTGCTGGGGAGGAAAATGGACTCAGTTTTGTGCAGGCAGGAATGGAGGATCGCCTTTTCTCTGCCCCCACCCCCTCCAGTTCGGGGACTCTGCGGGCATCGTTTCATATGGGGTGATGGTGTTTTCATATCCATGGCGCGTTCAATGTGGTGAGAGAGCGCACGATTTGAGTTATTTCCAAAACGAAGTGCTTCTGTGAGAAAAAAGTGGAGGAGCTCCTAGTAAGTGGTTCTGGACTGTGCGTGCCCAAACCCTCTGCGCGTTCCGGATTCAGCACTTAGCAGCTCTGAGAGCCCTTCATTCTGGACACGTGCACCGTGGCCCATTTAGATGCCCTGGATGGCGCACAGCCCCGGCCTGCCCCGGCGGAGCTGGCGTGGGACGGGCCTCTGTTGCGTGTCTGTGCCCACAGGGGCGCGTCTGTGCTGGGCACCTCCAGACCCAACTCCGGGGCAGCGTTCTGGTTCCGGTTTTGCTCCGAGGGCTGGGTCCCACGCAGAAGGGCCTGCTGAGGTCGGGAATGTTAGCTTCCTTGCCACAGGGCGCACCCCACGACTTTCCTGCAGAGCCGAACTGCCTGTGGCGGGGAAGACAGACCCACAGCCAGGACAGCGCCCCCTGTGCATACACGGACACCTGCGTGGTCTGTCTCCACGCACCCACCGGAGGTGGGGGTCACCCAGGGTGCAGGCTGCAGCTCAGAGAGCCGGGGACAGACTTCCATCACCAGCCGGAGCAACCCCGGGCCGAGGAGCGCAGGCTCCGTGTCTCCGTGCCCTCTCCACGGCTGGCAGGCGATGTGGGGAAAGTGCCGCCTGGGGAATGAGAAATGGAGCTCGGCCTCGCGCCAAGCCTTCCGACGGGAGGCCCCGTGTGGCTTGTGCTCACAGGAAATTGGGACCATTTGCTGATAAAAAGAAGATTCTGGGATTGCTGCAATGTCAGGTTCAATGTCGTTTTCCTTCACGGAGAATACACAGCTTAGGAAAAATCAGCCGCGAGTTCCCGCAGCAAGTTCTGCCGAGAGGCAGGGCCGCACGCAGGTGGAGAGGGAGGGACCGAGGCGTGGGGGCCGCGCGTGGCTGTGGCAGGCGCCGAGGGAGGCTGCTGCCGGCTCACCTCCATCCCACTGGTCCCAGCCCCCCTGACCCCCCGCATTCTAAATTAGACACCTGACCTACTCTCTCCACCTGCCCTATTTTCCTCATCGCTTTCTTCTTCCTTCCTGACTTGCAAAGATCATGCTACGTACAGCCCACGCTCATTGCAGGGACTTCGTTTCATATCTGAAACACCCGTTTGCTCTTCTCAAGAGGGTGGCGTTGGCATCTGTTTTGTGGGAAGGTTAACTTAGGGTCTAGCACAGAGCCTGGAACATGGCAGAAAGTCTACAAATATGATTTGAATGAATGAATGAATGAGAACAAATCTCTTTATTTCACGTCTCAGGGGAACTGTTTTTGGACTGACAGTCCGGACTTGCATTAGTATTGAATGGTTTCCCTTCTTTCCTGGGTGAGCATGAGCTAGTCTCTTGATTCTTTGGGTGTTGATTTTCTTGTGTCAAAAGGGGATAAAACACCTGTTTCCAGGGTTCTGTGACGATTTAAAGAGACAGGGTCTGTAGCTGTGGACTCGGTACATAGCTACTAGTTTGCCAACTCTGTCCAGGGATCTCTCCTCCAGCGCTCGCTGTTTCCCGAGTCCAGCCTTCAGGAGGGAAGGGGCTAAGGCAAAGACAAGCCTTTTTTTGGGGGGGGGGGTGGTTGGTGGTGAGACAGTGGCCTTTGGTGAAATGAACACGGTGATTGAGTTTCCTTAGGTGATATTCCAAGGGGACCCTTCACCAAGTCCGCCCTCTCCCCCTTGGGGTAGCAGCCACGCACGGGCCAGTCATTGGTGGACACAGATAAAGACGTAACTCTAGCGACAAGAGACTCAACATAAAGATTAAATAAAAGGGAGTCAAAACAGGTCAAGGTTAGTATTGACCTCAGCCCACCAGTGCTGCCTATAGCAGCTCATGCTCTCCGCTGTCTACACCTTGCTTTGTTTGGCACGAGCTACCTCTGAACACTGTAAAAAATCAATAAAATAGCCGAGACCGGTTTGGCTCAGTGGATAGAGCGTTGGCCTGTGGACTGAAAGGTCCCAGGTTCGATCCCGGTCGGGGGCATGTACCTTGCTTGCGGGCACATCTCCAGTGTGGGGCGTGCAGGAGGCGGCTGATCGATGTCTCTCTCTCATCGATGATTCTGACTTTCTATCCCTCTCCCTTCCTCTCTGTAAAAAATCAATAAGATATTTAAAAAAAATCAATAGAATATATTAAAAAAAAATACCATCTTGCAGACTTTGCAAACCGTTGCCTTTCCAACCCAGCATGCGCGTGTCGGTGGCTCCTGAGACCCAGCTCCCCAGGGCCGTTCATTTCGCGGTCTGTTCCGGTACATGAAGCCTGAGTGCGGACCCATGTTCGTTAGGGTGTCTTAATGGAAAACCAACGTCACCATGGATACAACGAGCAGGATTAGAAAAGAGGCGAGCAGGCCGGTCCGTTTGCCCTTGGGTTTTGTTGGGTTTCGTTTTCCTTGTTCCGGAAGGCGGGTGCCGCGGCCTCAGGGTAAGAAATGGACGCCCTGCGGTGGGCGGGGGGGTGGGGGTGAGTCTGTCCGCATAGCTCAGGGGGCTCCGGAGGGCACACTGTGGTCTCAGGCTCACCCAGAATGGGCGGGGGTGCTGCCCGTGAGGGACTTGGATCCGCAGACGGCCACTCGAGGGGTGCCCCGGAAGATGGTCTTCGGGGAGCAATACCTCCCTTTTGGCTGCTCTCTTTCCTTGACTTGTTCAAAGGACAGGGTTAAAGTCCCTGCCGCTCGTCTGGGTCCGAGGCCTCCAGCACTGCCAATGGCTGCCGCCCGGTTCTGCTCGGGATCCCGGGGTGACAGAGGGACCCCGAAATCCCATCCAGGACTTCCGTGGGAGAGGTGTGTTGTGGATGCCCCTTCTCTCGGCCCCTCTCTTCCCCTCTATTCTGTGATTAAAGTCTTTTCTCTTACTCAGATCCCCCATTAAGATGTCTGGGTGTCACTTAGGGTGCTAATTGAGAGGAGGTTGAAGCTCATCAAAGCAATTAGGAGCGATGGTTAAAAAATGTCTATCTGTGGCCGGCGCCGGGATGGGCCCGGCGGGGTGCCGATTTCTTTCTTTTATGCAACCGGCGTTGGTAAGGCTAGATGAAATTATTACTGAGTCGCAGCCACAGAGATGACATCATGATTTCTGTGCGTGCCATCTTTGATGGAAAATTAATTTTTGAGAGGGGGTAATTGACAGGGATTCAAAGAGCGTTCTCCTCAAGTCCTTGCCGGTAACTCACGGCTCTCCCGTTAGAAGGGAACGCTCTGCAGCTGCATCTACAGCAGCGGTTCTCAACCTTCCTAAGGCCGCGGCCCTTTAAGACAGCTCCTCATGGGGTGGTGACCCCCAAACATGAAATTATTTCCGTGGCTACTTCATCACTGTCATTTTGCTACTGTGATGAACTATAATGTAAATATCTGATAGGCAGGATGTATTTTCATTGTTACAAATGGAACATCATTCAAGCAGAGGGATTAATCACAAAAACAGTATGTAATTATATATTGTGAAATATTTATTTCTAATGACAAATAAATGAAATGTTGTCTTGAATCGTGGTGTAGCATGGGCAACAGTCTTCATAGGACAACAGTCAACGACATGGCTACACGTTGCTACACCGAGGAGCGGTGTGTTGGTTCCTAAGACCATGGGAAATAGGTGTTTTCCGCTGGTCTTAGAGGATCCCTGTGAAAGGGTCGTTTGACTCCCAAAGGGGTCGTGACCCACAGGTTGAGAACCGCTGGTCTAGAGATACCTACCGACCCATCACCGCCCCGGGAGGGACAGCGCCGGGAGTGGACTTCCTTTGCCCGCACCAGGGCCACCGAGGGGAAACCTTGCCATCTGATGGGACCTTTGTTCTTCGAGGCCCAAACTCTGTCCTGTGTGTGTGCAGCCCCTCCTCCACGCCGGCTTCATCATCTCTAGACTGGGGGCCCGGGGCCCGGTGAGTCTTCATTCCTGAACCACAGAGAAGTGCACACGGGGAGATCCCGGGTACCTACCCTGTTTCCCCGAAAGTAAGTCATTCCCCGAAAATAAGACCTACTTCCAGTTTTGCCTCTCGCTATAAGGCAGTGGTTCTCAACCTGTGGGTCACGACCCATTTGGGGGTCGAATGACCCTTTGACAGGGGTCGCCTAAGACCATCGGAAAACACAGACATTTACATTAGGATTCATTAACAAGAGCAAAATGACAGTTAGGAAGTAGCAACGAAAATAATTTTATGGGTGGGGGTCACCACAACATAAGGGATGGTATGAAAAGGCTGTGTGGCATTAGGAAGGTTGAGAACCACTGATATAAGGCATTCCCCCCACTGAAAATAAGACTTCCCCATAATAAGGCCTCCCCTGAACAGAAGGCCTCCCCGGAATAGAAGGCCCCCGAAGCTACCGTCAGCCATCTGCCTCCTGGTTTAAAGAGACCTCGCCCTGCCTGAACAGCTCCGGCTGCGCTGCGGCCCATCTGCGAGCTGGTTGGTGATGACAATGACTATCTGACCGTAGACAGGTCATCCATTTCCTTTTTTTTTATTTTTTGTTCAACAATACATGTGTACCGTCTTCTTCTTCATGGGAAAATAAGACCTCCCCTGAACATAAGGCCTGGCGCCTCTTTGGGAGCGAACATTCACAGAAGAGCCTGTCTGATTTTCGGGGGAACAGGGTATTTCTGTGGTGCTTCCTCACTGGCTGGGTCAGAGCAGATGGAACCTTCGCAGCAGGTGGCTAGCCCAGCCCTGGTCCATCCCCACCAGAGGCCCGACGTCCTTCGAAACCCGCTTCTTGCATCACGGCGACCAAGGGGTGCTAGCGAGAGGGCGGGAAAGAGACGGTTCTTCGCGCCTCTCTTTCCGCTCTTGGTGACGGGATGAGGAGGCGAGGGCCCGGGGTGAGTGTGTGAGTGAGTGTGGGAGTGTGGGAGTGTGCCCGGATGTGTCCTCCACAGGAAGACCCGCAGGAGAGGTGAAGCAGGGACATACAGGGACGTGGAAGCAGAAGAAAAAAAATCAGCAAGGAACCCAGTGACGGGCCGCTCCTGAGTCTCGGGTTCCGCTTTCCCGGGGGGGGGGGCAGCACCCTGCTTTTGGACAGCTACATAGCAACCGGGTTCCCTGGCATTGCAGTTCTACTTGGTCATCCCCGCCCCGCAGTGTTTGGGGTTTGGGCTGAGAAGGTGGGGGCTGGGGAAAGGGGATGAGTCAGGGGAAAGAGCGGGAGGTGGAGAGGGAGGGGGGGAGGAGAAATGACATGCGAGCTGCGGGAGCCGTAACTCCGGGGCCTGTTCGTTAACACGGGCTCCTGCTCCGCTTCTGCTGTGGGTGCAGTTTTATTCCCAGATGCAGACCTCCTCCCGATGCTGCCACTGGGGAAGGGAGGCAGAGGGTGGGGGGAGGGGGAGGAAGGTCCCTGAGAGAGAGAGAGAGAGAGAGAGAGAGAGAGAGAGAGAGAGAGAGAGCGCAGCCAGGCCCGGCGGGGGTGTGGCGTGTGCACCTGGGAGCTCGCAGAGCAGATAAATCAGATGAGGGCCCCGCCCGCTGCCCGGGGACCGTTCCCTCCGCAGCCCCAGCCTGGGGTCCCCCTGTTTACACCTCACTGGCCAAAAGGAGGGGCCGTGGGGCGGGCGAGGACGTGCCCGTGCAGGACACTGAAACTGGGGCAGCCGAGCCAGGTTGCCTGCCGAGCCACGCCACGAGCCACCTGCGTCTTCCTGTCCGTCCGCTCCGGTGGATGCCCTGTGCCAAGTGCACGGCGGGTGTGAGCTCGGCCACTCCTGGCTGTGACGGTGGTGGCCCTCGGCGCCCTGCCGTACCGGGGGACAGGGAAGCTTGGGGGATCAGCAAACGGCCACCAGGCGGGGACCGAGCAGGCCCTGTTCCAAGGCGGGCCCCACGCTGGCCCACGCTCCCCCTGCCCCCCCTCCCTTGCCACAAGGCTCTTCCCAAGGTGGGATGGGAGGGGGTGTGGCCCCTAAAGAGCGCAGAGGAAGGCAGGGGGGCCAGCGTGGACTCTCCCAGCTCTGCTGCTCCCACACCCCCCGCCACAGGGTCTTGTTGTCTGGGTCTGGGGCTCAAAGGACAGCTGAGGCCCGTGGTGTTGACGGGCAGATCGCCAGCACCTGGCACCCGCCGGGGACCCTGGAAGGGGCCCAGTCCATGCTGGAGCCGGGGGCCGGCGACCTTCCTTCCCGCCTGAGCTCCGCGAACACGCAGGTCCTTCCTCTGGGCTGGGATTTCCGATCCTGGTCCCCACGGGCTTTAGAACAGAGGCGCACACTGTCCACGCTGTGCAGGGCCAGGCCTCGTGTCACCAGTCTCCTGTGGCGGGCGCCTGGGGCCGGGAGTCCCTTGCCCGCCAGGCAGGCCTCGCCACCACCCGGAGCCGTGGTAGCAGGTGCAGCGTCCATGGCGTCCCCATGGCATCCAGGTACAGTGGTACCTCGAGATATGAGTGCCCTAACATTCGAGATTTTTGAGATACGAGCCGTCGAGCGAGCGATTTTTGCTTTGAAATACGAACAACAGTTGAGATAGGAGTCATCGCGGCTCGGATCGGCCGGCTGCACAAGACCCACCAGTTTACCGCGACTCGAGCGTCTCATCGTTTCCCACGTCTCAGGGTTACGGAAGGAATTAAACTCGTATCTCGAGGTACCCCTGTATTCATATCCTGAGAGCGGGTCAGGGCTCTGGCGTGGAGGATGCAGAGCTGGGAAGACAGTCCCTCCTCGCGCATGGCTCCTGGCCTGCGGGACAGAGACTAACGGAGGATAGAATGGATGAATCCATGAGTAGGCAAGGAAGGGATCATCCCTGATGAACCGAGGGGGGCAGGCATTGGCACCTTCCTCCAAGGGCCAGAGGAAGTGCCTTAGGCTGTGCGGGGCCCTAAGACCCAGCCTGACCACTAGTCCCTTCAAAGCCCCCTCCGTCAGCAAATGGAAGAGCCTGTGTTTCAATAAAACTTTATTTGCAGACGCAGGCAGGGCCTGGACCCACGGACCACGGCCTGCCTACCCCCCCTACTCCCCCCCCCCCCCGGGGCCCCAACCCCCCCCCCTGTGCAGCCCAGGCTGGCGGTGGGAACTGCTGGAAGGACCAGAGGGGGAGGGGGGGGTGGGCTTCCGATGGCCCCCTGTGACTCAGGGCTGGTGGCCCCTCTGACCATTCTTGTCTGGAGAGGAAACGATGGTGTGGGTGGTGGTGGAGGCGCTCATTGGGCCTCCCAGGCCCCACGGAGACGCGCAGGAAGGCTCCTGCTGGCAGGGCTGGAGGGCGAGGCCGCGTGGGCAGAGGGAGCACGGAGCCAGGCCCGCCGGCAGCCCTGAGCCGCCGCCTCTCCGCCAGTGTCCCCGGGAGAGCAGCCAACACGCCGCTCGGAGGACCTCAGTGCCGCCCGCCCCGTCCCGTCGGTTCCCAGTGCCCCTGCCTCCGCCGCCCCCAGCCCGTTGTGCTCAGTGCTCCGGGCCAAGGGGCCAGCCTCCTCCTGGGAGCGGGGACGGACCTGTGCCGCCAGGAGAGCCGCAGCTGTCTAGCAATGACTCACCTCGCCAACTGTCGATGAGCCGTTTTCTGACAGACCCTGGGAACGGGATGGAGCGAGGCCGTAAACAGAGACGATGCCCCGACGGGTCCATGACTCAGAGAAGAGAACGTTCTGAGAACAGATCAAGGACAGGACGGGCTCTGACTGGGCAGCTGTGCCTGTACCCGGACCCCCTCCGGGAGCGTTTCTCAGGGGCGGAGCGCTGACCGGTCTCCGGTCCCCGGAGTGGGCTGAGCTGTTGGTCACCTCACAGATTAGCCACCTGCTTGTCAGACGCTGAGCTCCGGAAAGCCAGACTGCAGACCCTCCCCTCCCCTGTCCCTCTTACGTCTCCTCCCTCGTGCGTGGATAGCCAGCCCGCTGGCCAGGGTGGGGGGCAGAGCAGAGCTTTGTGGGAGGCCGGCTGCTGTCCCATGCCGCCGGCATTCCTGGAATACACGCTCACAGAGGACTCAACCCTCTCTCTGCTTCATGGGCTCAGCCGGACCCCGTGGCGGTCCCGTTACACCCCCGGACACCCACCTCCACCCGCCGGCTGGTCGTGGCCCCGCATGCAGGGCCAGCGTTCCGGAGTGGAGGCCGGGCGCAGGGACTGGCTTCCCCGGGGGACCCGGATGGTGCTGGGGAAGGGGACCCGGGTGGTGGACACTGTGCTCCAGGGGCAGAGGTGGCTGTCCAGGTGGCCTAGCAGCTATAGGTCCTGCTGTTTCCGCTTCACGGGCGAGCCCATGAGGGTCAGAGAGGCGAGGCAGCACCGAGATGGCCTGTCCCCACCCCGATCTGTGCCTGCCAGGCTCATGCACACTCAGGTGCAGGGTCCATTCCTGTCCCTTCCAGGTGTGAGTGGCTTTAGCCACCCTCCAACACTCTGTTCATAGGACACCTCCTTCTTGAAGCCCTCATGGATTGCCCCCAGGTGCACAGGCCTCTTCTCACCTGAGTGACTGCCGACTTTATCGGCACCTGTCAGGCGTGTAGCTCACCCTCCCTCTCAAAGAGGCTGAAGGCCAGGAGCAGGGGCTTGTGGGCCCCTCCCAGCACCCCCCAGAGCATGCGTGTGGGAACGAGTGATTGAAAGACGCTGGATTAAATCGGGAGACCAAGTAGATCACGGTCTCCTTGTCATCTCAGGTCCACAAGAAGGGGACTCCTCAGAGCAGAGTGGATTAGCAGGGGCGGTGGCCGGAGTAATGGGCCCAGGTTCACAGCCTGGCTCTGCCCCTGAGCTGCTGGGTGGTCCCCTAACCTCCCTGAGCCTCGCTCCCCATTGGTCAGGAGGGATCACGCCCACTGCAGGTAAAGGATGCAGTCTGTGAGGGACCGGACATCACTGCCACTTCCTGGAGCTGTGGGCTTGTCTCAGTGCTCACGGGCCTTGAGTGTGAGCTCCAGGGAAGGAGGAAATGTGTCTCTCTGGCCACTTCCATACCCCGGACCCCAGCATTGTCCCGGCCTTAACCAGGGCTTGTCCCGAGTCCAGGAATTAATGAGCTGCTGTTTGTGTGTCCTGGAACCACTGGCAGGCAGGGCGAGGCGAGACTGGCATGTGCTCCACCCAGTGCCCCAGGCAGGCTGCATGGCCTGTCGATGCCCAGCTGTGCACCCCAGGTTCTGCCCCCCCTACTTCACGGAAACAGCCCTGGGAGAGGGGTGGGCTGAGCCGGTACAGCTCCCTCCTCCCCCTCCTCCCCCACCCCGCTCCCTGGAGGCCTCCCCAGACTGTGAGAACCCAGCTAAGGGTCTGGCAGGGGTGGCCTGCAGGATCGCTGCCATCTCGGGCTGGCTCCCCAAGGCAGGAGCTGTGCCAGCGCTCAGGTCAGACCTGCCCACACAGGCTGGGCCCACCCTGCAGGCCTCCCACTGGGCACGGTGTCTGCCTCTTGTTTGGCTGGGCTTTTAAAGGGGCCACACCGTGAGCTGCGGCGGCACCGTGACCCATCTCCAGCCCTGGGGGCCCGACGGGGATGCGCTGGTGCAGGCCTCCCAGGACCCGCGTGGGGTGGGGCCCAGATGGGACCAGAGCCCAAGAGGGCGGTTCCTTGGAGCAGCCCTCGCCCGCCAGGGCAGGGTGACTCAGGCTGAGCCATCAGGGCGGCCGAGGGCAAGCTGGCGGCTGCTTGCCACCGTGGCACCCGCTCGCCCTCCTCTCACTCCCAGGATCTGTATCTCCCTCAGCTAGGTCCTGGGATGGGAGTGGACCTGAATGGATGAGTAGGACTTCAACAGGCGAGGGTGCCAGAGGACACCAAGGAGGAATGCCCAGAGCAAGGGACACCCAGAAACTACAGCTAGAGGGGGACTCTGTGGGATCAGGCTGTCTGTCCCTCACAGGGGACATACCTCCTCTCACTCTCGCTCTCGCCCTCTGTCAACCGCCTTCCGGGCTGGAACCCGGTGCAGGAACCGGTGGCGGGGGGGATTCTGCAACTGTGTTCTGGGGTCGATTGGAAGGTCAGACGCCTGTGGGCCTGGGTGGAGCAGACCAAGGGTTAAGTCCAATCAAGGCCACGGTTTTTCCAATGCTGCTTGCTTCCACACAGGACCGGTGACGGAGCATCCTGGGTCTGGGTCTGTGGGAGCAGGACCGCCAGCTTGGTTCCGTGGGCACTTTCGGCTGTGCTGCTCTTGGTGCCATATTGTAGAAGAGGCCACAGCCCTGGTCCCTGCCCCCTAGACGCGGGTAGCATCACCTTCCCATCTGCGACCACAGACACGTCTGCGATGTGCCCGCTGGGGGAGGAGCACTGTGGTCCGCACTCCTCAGGAAGATGCTGTGGGGCTGGGAAGCGGACTCTGTGGGATCAGGCTGTCTGTCCCACACAGGGGACAGACCTCAGAGACAGTGTGTACTCTCCCCTCCAGCCACCCCGCCAGCCGTAGTTTCTGGGTGTCCCCTGCTCTGGGCGGTCCTCCTTGGTGTCCTCTGGCACCCTCGCCTGTTGAAGTCCTACTCATCCATTCAGGTCCACTCCCATCCCAGGACCTAGCTGAGGGAGCTACAGATCCTGGTGGACGGCACCCCTGCTCTCCTCTCTCCCTGCCTATGGAATGGCCTTGGGGCCTGGGCTCTGGGCTCCCCTGGGTCAGGTCAGTGATTTTCCTGATGGGAGCCAGCGTTTCATAGTCACCAAGGAGATGAGCCACACATGAGCTGTGAGCTGCTCGGGACGTGAGTCCCTCCTCAGCATGTATGACCCAGGAGACCCTGAGACCAGGGTTCCAACTCTCCAAGCCTCAGTTTACTCACGTGTCAGACAGAAGCTGAGGAGAGATTCCAACGCCCCCTGTTTCTGCCCAGGAAAGACCCGGCATATGGAGACTGTTGGGTTGGTAGGAGCTACTGCTGTTTGGTGGCTGCCTGAGACAGGAGCTGATGACACCCCGGGGCCAGGGTTAGCTCTTGGTCTAGCGATTGGCCCCTAATATATGTCCAATGGTACATACAAAGTTGAACCAAGTTATGGGTCCTTCTGAGGTTTGAACCTATGCTTTTTTCTCCACCAATGGCCGATAAACTGGGCTAGAAAGATGGAGCTCCTAGCATCATTCTGAGAACCAATGAAAGGAGGCACTGTGGTGGCCGGAACCTGAGATGGCCCTGGGATCCCCATCCCCTGGTGGACATGCCCTGTACAGCCAATCTGAACCTTTCTTTAGATGTCTTACCATGGGGTTATTGTGAGGCGCTTCGGATCCGTACATGGAGGGGCGGGGGGTGGGGGAGGGTGAAGGAATGGAAGGTATCATCTCTGAAGTGTGAGCAGCTAAGCCCGGAATTGCTGACAGCCATGGCTTCAGCCTCAAGGAGATGGGCAGCATGAGAGCAGGAAGCCAATTTGCTGAGAGAATCAGAGGAAAGAGCGAATTCCTATGGCGCTCTTACCCCTCATTCTGGTTGCACTCCCGGATGCCCCTCTTCAGGGTGATGTGAACCACAGACCCCCTGTTTTGCCTCAATGGTCTTGGTTGTGTTTCTGTTGCTTCTGGAACCGAGACAGTCTTGACTACGCAGGAAAAAGGTCTCAGCATCAAGTTAGTGCCACGCCTCAGACAGACTAGGTTCAACCTGATGCCCTGAGGCTCCATTTATCATCTGGATGGCCTTGGGCAAGACGCTCTACCTCTCTGGGCCTTATTTCCTTGTTTCAAAATGGAAAAATTAATATAATAAATTCCTTTCTGAATTTGGAAGATGTAGATTGGCATTTTTCTTCTTCTTTCCCCATAATCAGTATCCAGAAATTTTGCCTGAAAGCCAACGAATTAAGCTCATGCTGCATATTTATAGTTGCATATTTTTGAAATTCTTAATTCCATGAAATGCATTGCAGATATCTTATTACAGGACTTCCTTCCCTTGACCAATGCATGTGTTACCAGGATGAGGATGTGGTGCAACATAGTCCTTGCCAGGACTCTTCACGCTAGAGGCCAAGATGTCTTGCCTTATTGGTCATGGAGCATCCACCTTCCCTGACACGTGGACAAAGTGGATTTTCTAGGAGAGAAGGGTACTGAGCAGCAGCAAAGAAGAGAGAGGGACCTCAACAAAGAGTTTGATGATGTGGAATATCAACATGATTGAATCTAGCTTCATCCTGAATCAATAACATGCTATATATATCTTCTTTCTCCCTCAAGCTAATTTATTTATTTTTTAAAATGTATTTTTATTGATTTCAGAGAGGAAGGAAGAGGGAGAGAGAGAGAGATAGAAACATCAATGATGTGAGAGAATCATTGATCGGCTGCCTCCTGCAAGCCCCCCGCTGGGGACCGAGGCTACAATCTGGGCATGTGTCTTTGACTGGAATTGAACCTGGGACCTTTCAGTTCGCAGGCCAACGCTCTATCCACTGAGCCAAGCCCACTAGGGCCAAGCTACTTTATATAGAGTGCTTGTAAAAGGGCCTAAAAAGGATCTCCTCATGGATAGCTAGGTGTTCTGATTTGCCCTGGGGTCTTATTGTTGTGCTTGTTTTTATGGTGTAATTATTGATGTCATCTAACTTGACTCTCAAGAGCATCCTAGTTGAATGATCAATTCCATGCTGCTCAACTCGGTAAACAGGCACCAACATGAGAGTTCCGAATGGTTAAGAGAACCATAATATTCTGGGAAAAAGTTACAGTAAAAAGACTAGAGGAACCTAAAGATGCATTACAGAGAGGTGAACTACTGCTTTCCCAGTACTCAGAAGGAAGGAGAGAGTGAGTGGAGGGAAGATGGAAGCAAAGAGGTCACGAGAGAAGAGGATGGACCCATAGTGGGCCCCTCGCTCCCTGCCTTTAGCGGGGAGGACATGGTCCCTGCTCTGCCATCTATCTCCTTGATGTCTGTTCCATGTCCAGTCCCTTCCTGGGGATTCTAAGTCCTGGAGAACCTCAGAGATGCAGTGCCTGGGGCATAACCAGAATTGCTCGTCACCCTCAGTCTTCACCTTCTGGTCAGAAGCGCTGGCTGAGTCTCTGAGGGGTGATGGGATCCCCCTCCTCTGTGGGAGCGTTTTCTGTTCATGACCTGCTTTACAGGAAAAGCCAGGGTGGACCATTTGCCAGAACATTATTTTCCTTGTGGTTTTGCTTAGTGCCTTCCAATTCACCTGCCTTCCCTCTTGGCAGGGGTCAAGGTGACTTTTGTATTCCTCCCAGTGGTGATAAATACCAGCATCAGATTAGAAGTGAAGGGACCCAGACTCTGTTTCCTTCCGAGCATAGGGTGCCCAGACGGATGACGCCCGGAGAGGATTGTGCAAAGGCCCGAAGCAAGCAAAGAAGGCTCCAGGACATCTGCAGCCCGCAGAACTCCAGGGAGACGGTGCCCAGCCTTGGAGGGAGTGCCAACGTGAAGCAGTTGGAATCAAGAACTACTCAGAAATAGAAAGTGCTCTGGCAGAGTTGAAATGCTCTATCAGTGCAGAACGACTGCAGATGAATGGGCAGGATTCGATTTTGTTCATATCCATGCTCCGGCTCTGGCAAGGGGAAGGGGCAGGGGCTACCCCCAGCGTCAGGAGGCACGGGTTTTCCTGACCCGTCTTCCCCCCACAAATTAGAATTTAGAGATGAGTCGAACTGGAGCACTATGCCTATTACGCAAGTATGCACGTATTAGGACAATGGCCGTGACCAGGGAGGGACACTTTTGACAGTATTTAGGTCTATGGCACATTGCCTGAGGCAACATGTAGACCAAATTATTTCCCGGCCCACATCAGATGTTGTGAATGCAGAATAGCTCCGAGAAGCCTGTCTCTCTGTCTCTATCTCCATCCCCATCTGTAGCATCTGAACATGACTGTGCCCCCAGATGTGCAGCCCCAGCCTGGGCCCAACCTGTGCTCGCTTCCTGAGCACGCGCTCTGGCAGGCAGGACCTGGTGCCAGGCTCTGGGGCTCAGTGAGGAAGATGCCCGGTTCTTTCCTCCATGTGTTTACGATCTCATTTATGCTCAATAGAGGAGTAAACACACCGTCACTTTGGGAGAGCCCGTTGGCATGCTCAAGGCACGTTCACATCCAGCAATCTTGTAAAAGTGTAAGAAGCTGTTCCAGGGATGGGGAACTCGACTCAGCAAGGCCCAAGGACAAGTTCAAGGACGCACAGCCCTGTGAACTCACTTCCCCACCTCCTTCCTCTTCTGTTACTTTGAACCATCTCCCCTTTCTATTTGATGTTTTAAATGCTAGTAGGTGAGCGACCCCAAGAATGGATCTGGTGGTGAAGAATTGTTTTAAACAAGTTGACCCTTTCAATGTTTTGGACGATGAAACACACAAGGACAAGAGGAATGAGAGTCTCTTTGCCTTGGGATTTAATGCTATGACTTTGGACCCTTGGGAATATTTTAATTGGAATTTTCCTCTCTTAAACTTTCCAAGACCACTTTATTTATTTAAAAAATATTTTTATTGATTCCAGAGAGGAGGGGAGAAGGAGAGAGACAGAAACATCAATGGTGAGAGGGAATCATCGATCGGCTGACTCCTGCATGCCCCACACTGGTGATTGAGCCCATAATCCAGGCATGTGCCCTGATGGGGAATCAAACTGTGACCTGGTTCATAGGTTGATGCCCAACCACTGAGCCATGCCGGTGGGACTCTAAGAGCATTTTAGAGGGCCAATATCTTGGTTTAGTTTTCCCTTTCTCGGTTCTTGCCTTCCTCTATTTACTTATTCATTGAAATTCTTGTTGAATGAGTAACAAGGACAATATAAGAGGCTGGTGGGTCGGGGCGGATGAAGCACACGCTGTCCTCACTCATGGTCACACATTCTCCTTGGGGGAAGACAGGCATCATTTTGAGAGGCGGTGTGAGAAGCACCTGCCTGGGCTGTGCAAACTGCCAAGAGAGAGAGAAGTGGTCGACCGTCCCCTCCCAGGCTCTGGAGGGTTTCCCAGAAGTAGCGGTGAGCGTGGCTTTCCGAGGGGGTGCTGGAAGGGTCCACCTGGACCAGGTGGACTGGCACACCAGCAGGAGAGGCTGCAGGAGAGTGATGTCATGGGAATGAGCAGCTCCCAGGGATTGGTAGGCACGCTGGCTGAGATGGCTATGGAAACAAGCAGTCATGCTAGTAACTGAGGCCATGCTGGCTGCTGGGATGTACAGAGGGCACTGAAGCTATTTGGTGGGCAGCCCAGCTCTGCCAATGAGCGGGCACACTCAGCCTGCCCGTCTCTGCTGCTCTGTCCCCTCCACCAGGCCAGCCCTGGGCCTGTAAGCTTTCCTGGAAGGCCGTGCGTTGGCTACCATTCCAGGACTGGGCCTCTCCTCAGTCCCCTCTTCCCGGAGACTCTCCCTCCACCTCCTGGCTCCTCTCACAGCTCCATCTGCCTTTTCCTCAAAGAAGTAGAACTTGTGCCCCGAATCTAGCACCTGCATCACACAGACCCTCACGCACACACTCATACACACACCCTCACACACACACTCAAACTCACACATTCATACATACATACTCATCCTGCTCACACACTCACACACACCTACACTCACTCACACACACTCATACACACACTCACTCACACACTCATATCCACACCTCTACAACCAGGTAGGGAGGTGGATATTTGAGCCCCAGGTTAGCATAGGATGCACACTGTTCCCCATTCGGCTTTTGGTACTGAGTCATCCTTCTGTAAGGACATCTCCACCAGTAATCTCAGAGCCACCCATTGAATAGCTGTAGAGCCTGCCAGAATTCTCTCGATGGGGATTAGTTCATGTCCAGTCTCATGGAGATGATGGTGACAAATGCCGTAGGTAGTTGTACTGTCCACTTATATTTAAGAACCTCTTGCACACCGTCTAATACCAATATCCTCACTTGTCTGAGTTTCCCATAATCCCTTCACCTCCATGGTCCCCACCCCCAAACTCTGCCTTCCACAGTCAGTCGTCAAGCCTCCTCTAAACGTGACCTCTTTGCCCACACTTCCCTGGTCTTTAGAATAAGGACAACGAAGTACCCACTGATGGTGGTGGCTGAGAAGACTAACTGGGTTAATGTTGGCAGAAATCCTAGGTCAGGACCTTCATGTGGGAAGACTGGGCAGGCGCTCGCCATGTCCCAGGGACGGCTCCCTGCCAGGATGCCGAAAGGCTGGGAACTGTTGCTTATTACATGATTCCTTGAAATATGATTCTCTTGGAAAAATAATCAGTGAACCTGCACTCTCGGAGGGGGGGGGCGGGGGGAGAGGAAGGGGAGACGGGGGCGGGAATGGGGCATGGGTCTCCTCTCAGTGTTTGACAGGAGAGGTCTGTGGGCAAGGCCTCAGGACTGGGAAGCAGAGCTTCTATGTTGACATGACGATTGAAATCGCTCCTCCCAGATCCGGGAGGGATGGCATTCAGGAGGCAAAGCTGCCACTGCGCTCCCCCTCCCCGAGCCCAGATGATGGAAGCCACAGCTTCCTTCTTCCCCAAGGAGAGGATCGCAGGGGTGCCAAGTCTGCGCCTCAGATTCCTGAGTTTCCGGAGAGGGAGGTGGGAAATGCTGGGATCCTGTTCAGAGCTTTCGTGATGTGCTCGGAGAAGCTACTAAATGTTTTATAGCATTTTGGCCACGATACAGCCACACTTACCTCTGATTTGAGAGAAGCTCAGAATTTCATTAGGCCTCGCCTCGCTTCCGGATGCCCCCTCCTTCCGACGCTCTTCTTTCCAGATTAGGAAAGAGCTGTCTGTTACGATTTCCCAGCCCAGCGGGGGTGGATTCTCCGCCACCCTCTCGCCCAGGTGTGGAGGGGATATATGCATTTTCCTAGGGAAATCAGATATTGCACCTTTCCTATTTTAAAAAAGTCTTCTCTGAACCACACAGCAAGGCTTTGACCAGTCCACAGACCGTCAGGTATCAACACTGAGCCCAGGTATCCACATGTTATAAAATACCCATTTGATGTAGCTTTTATTTGCCATCAAAGACCGCTATCTCATAACACAGAGCCAAATCCCGTGGCAAACTTTGCTTTGCTTCAATCAGATAAGTGTGAATCCTGGAGAACGTCAATTATCTAGCCTCTCCCCCACCACCGCCCCCGCAACCTCCAGTTCTGGGGCTCATTTCCCTGAGAATGCCTGTCTTCTGAAGAGACCCCGACTGTCAGTCAGCTTACAGGGAAGGGAGACCATGGTTCTCTCTGCAGCCAGACCTCCATTCCCTCTTCCACTCAGCGGACACATGCTGACCAATGGCTCTTCTGAGCAAGGGCGACCAGCCCCTCTGTTGGGTGATGGGGTATGAAGACGAATAGGGCCTGGTCCCCATCAGGAGCTTCCAGGCATGTGTGGAAGAGAGGTACATGGACCATGGTAATAATGGGCTGCCTGCGGGGAGAGTTTCAATGACAGAGCTCTAAGAGAGCTTCCCAGAAGGCTGGTGCTGAAGTTGAGGTGTGATGGATCACTACGTGTTCCCTAGGCAGACAAGAGGGAGAGCGAAAAGGACCCTTGTGATCCAAGGTATAGAGGAATGGGACCCAACAGTGGGTTTAGTGAACACATGTTCAGCAACACTGGACCACAGGACACTGGGGGTGGCGGGGGTGGCATCTCCTCTTTCATTAATGGGTTCTCTCCTCTTCCATCAATGGGTTCCTCCTCAATGGAAGACCATGAAGGAGCATCAACACTCCGCTGGCCAGGCCAGAATCATCCCGGCTTCTCACGTGGCATGGGATCTGGGAGCTGCTGATTAGAGCTCCTTTAATCAGATCTTACTGCTTCGGCCCATGTCTAGCCCCTCAAGTCCCACGGGAGGAATAAGCAACCTCCTTTTTGCTCTCTGGGTCTTAGTCTTGCTTTCTCAGTCTACCTGCTCAGCCACATTGGAGTAACTTGTCTAAAACAGGACCTTCCATGGATCCCACATGTCAAAGCAATGCACCCTGCGATGCGGTTTTGTATCAGAATCACTTGGGGTGTGGGGTGGGGGAAAAGCTTCAGTAAAATGCAATCTTCTTAGCCCCACTGCAGACCTATAGGACCAGGATTTGGAGATGGGGCTCGGTGAGGGCATTAAACACACACACAATCACAACACACTCGGACATGCTGTATTGACTGATTGAGCTGGATGATTGATTGGAATTTAAAAAGCACAAACACGATATAAAAAGCAAAAAAAAAATCTCTCTTATTCGTGTATTGCAGTCATTCATTTTCTTTATTCCAAGAAGCGTCCTCATATTTATTGCATATACAAATGTATAGTTATAAGCAATTTTAACACAATGGCAACACCAATATCCTTCTTCATCTTGCTTTTGTCATCCATCCATTTTGAGACTATTTTCATCAGTCTATAACATTTGCCTCATTTTCACCGCTGCACTGTATGTCCTTGTATGGGCATAAACTATATTTAACCACATCTTTTTGGTGGATTTTAGTTTGTTTCCAATTCTGAGAAGGCAGCATTTATAACAATCTTCTTAGGTCATCTTGTTGCCCATTCCATGCTGCATACAGACTGAATCCTTAACTTGGGTCACCCATCGTCTCTGTGGGTTTATTTCCCACAGCATCCCCTCACCCACCTCTGGGACAATTCAGAGTTTCTCTGACTACATGGTTTCATGCCTCGTGCCTTTGCTTGCAATACTCCCTGCATTTCCGGTTCCTTTCATCCTCATCCTCAACTCCAGTTCTTGGCTTTCCCCTTCCATGTGCTGACTGTCATCTTTCATCTTCTGCCATAATCTCATCCTTCAGTTGCCCTGGTGTGCAGGTGACCACTCATCATGTCTCAGAAACAAAGGAAAAATAAATGTTGCCAAATGCAGAATTCAAAGGTCACATCCAAGGTGCCCCTGGATATCACAGAATTGGTCCACTCATGGTAGTTTCACTTTTGCGAATAAAATCAGCGTGACAGGAATGACCAGTACCTACTTTGACAAACAGACTTAGTATTTGTCCTTCTTGCGCTGACTTTTCTCTAAGGTTCCATTTCTCTTGCTAATGAAGATACCTCCACGGATCATCTTTCATCTCTAATGCTAGTTTTAGTACGGACCTTCAGTGATCTGGGGAGTGGAAACCATGGACAATCATGTGTGTTTCTACATGAACTCCCACACTTACATGTCCATCTCTCCCTTCCCCTCTGGCTCTGAGTTTGTTATAAAAAGACTTAGAAAAGCCATCACTTCCCATCTTGCTACCCACCTCCCCATTTCAAGTTTCCCTCCGTAAATGACCCCTTTCAACTCCATAGTGCTCTTGCTTAGACCAGGCAGTTTGGGGATATTGACTTTGGCTTCTTTATCACCAGGATTCTAAGGTTGGGCTTATGACAGTAAGAGCCAAGGAGTGTACCTCACCCAACTCCATCCACCTGATTGGTTTAAAGATGAACACGTGATCCAATTCCTATTCAGGGAAGACATCATCTGATTGGCACATTTAAAGTCAGGTGTCCACCTCTGGGCCAATCAACTGTTGGCAAGATGGTTGAAAACAAGGATGCCCCGTGGATGCTGGGGGTCAGGAAGCTCTCAGTGAAAGGGAGTTTGTTTTCAGCTGGGCCGACTTACCCTAAAAAGTTGCATTGATAAGCTCAGCTCAAGATTTTAATTTTGGAAGGAAAGAATCTTTTGCATAATCATGAGTCTTTAATGACAGTGTGTTAAAATTGAAAGTGTTCAGCAATGTTTAGTCCAATCACCTCATTTAGCAAAGCAGAAAGCAAGGCCTCCAGCCATGCCTGCCAGAGAGCTAGCTGCACTGTGGTGCCGGGGGCCAGGTCTCCTGATTCCAGCCCAGGGCTCCGTCCATTACCCCAGGCTTCCTCTCTACGTCAGGTCTGTGGTTTCCTAAAAGGAAGGTGAAGAAGGAGCATTAACTTGAAACATAAGAACATCTCAGCCTTCAAATCCATTACAGAGCGAGGCAGCTTGCTGGACCCGGCTGGATGGTCATGAGCTCTTCTTGGACCTGACTGTGGCCGACCGGCTGGTGCTCCCTCACCCCGAGCCTTGTTCCCAGACACTTTCATTACAGACTCTGCCCACTGCGACACGTTGGCGCCATGCCATTCCTTGTGTACGTGCCAAAGTGCTTTTATAAAACCATTAAGAGAAACCTTTCCTAAGGGGAGTGGTGTTGAAAATGAATTCCTGAGGGCCAACAGGCCTGGGATGTGGGTTTGACCCTAAGTGGGAACCCCTGAAAACCTGCAAATAGATGGTCATCAAAGGGAGACCCAATCAACTCCACCTTGCCCCATCGAGCCTATCCTTCACACCCGATCACCACCACCACCACCGTCACCTCAACAACAACGCCAAAGGGGAAAGATGGTCAAGAGAAAGAGCAGAGGTCCTCTCACCTGCTGGGGGAGCGCATGACTAGAGTCTCACCATTTCCAGTGGTGTCTCTGGTGCTCAAGGTACATGGAGGAAATTGTCAATGGCCTTGCCTTCTTTGGAGTCACTTGTGGTCAAAACACTGTCTTCCTCAGTATTAAAGGTCTGAGGGAATAGAGGAGACATTGCTGGCCCTTTGATGAGAAACTTAAGTTCAAGGCCTCTGATGAGAAATAGAATTGGTTGGAACATAACAGACAGCTCAGGCCATGCATCTTGGCTATGTTCATGCTGAAACTAGAATATGCGAACATGAATAACGCTTCTCTTTGAGCAAGCATCATGAGTATGATTTTATTTAATCTGTAACCTTTATTGTATTCCTGCTTTCCTGCACATCTTCATAATAAGTCCCTGTCTGCAAAGGTGACCGGCCGGCGTCTCTATTCCTTGAATTACTCAGACTAACAGATTTCTTCTAGGAACTTGACCTTGGATGGACACTCTCTCTCAGTGGTGTTCTGGTTAGTGCTTAACAATGGGTCTTCTAAAAAGTTCTCTGATGAATAATGTCTGCTCATTTCCCTGGTGTAAACACTCCCATTGTGGCCAATTTCAAACCCCCAATGTGATGTCGCCGAATGAGGATTTGGGAAGAAATGGGTAGTGGCACATATCAATAACCACCAGGGCATAGATGAGAGTAAAATATAGAATAGTTAACGGAAGTGTCAGCTTGCAGTATTTATAACTTTTGTTTTTAATACAGTTCATTTGAATATAAGTTTTTATACTTTAATTTTGAGTAATAACTGTGTTTAATGACTGGATCATACAATTTATAAGAAACTTCTATTTGGCTCTCCTGAGCCAGATCACAGCATGCCTCAGTTTTCTCATCTGTTAGATGGGGGCAGTGTTGGTGGCTGCCACATGATGTCATTACTGATGAGAGGAGTGGAGAAGTGTAGAATGCTCTGGCCAGAGGAAGTGCTCCATCACAGCTGTTGTCATTGGTTCCTCGCTCTACAGAGGCAGCCACACAGCTCTCCATGGCTGTGACAGCCCTTGCTTGGGGCTTTGTTCCTGGACCTGAGGCCAGAGTGCTTTCAAATCACAGCATTTCTGAGGGGCTCCATGGCGACCCATTGCGAGGTCATTGCAGAGGATGTGCGGCGTGAAGGGAAGTACACAGACATTCAACTCAGGCATTGCTGCATTGGAGACCTGGCCTTAGGCCTTTTCCTTTAGCTCATGGAACCTTGGGTTTCTCATCTGCAAAATGGGCTTTGGTAATAAGAAGAAACAAAGGGGTAATGTGGGTAGAGCATGGTGCACATAGTCAGTGCTCAGTGAAGGTCAAGGGTATTCTGCCTTACATATATACATGTGTGTGAGTCCGTGTGTGTGTGTGTGTGTGTGTGTGTGTGTGTGTGTGTGTGTATGTGCTCACTCCCTACTTGACTATCTGAATTGTTGCACACACAGACCAATTCTTATATAGACTTAGAGTTTCCAACCAATCGCACTTTGCAGGCTCCCGGCAGCCCCATTTGAAGCATTTGGCACCATTCCTCCTATTTCATTTGTATTAATGAGGACAGCAGTCTGGGCCCCATTATCAGCTAAACATCACGGCTTGCCTTATTAATAAATACCATATCAGTGCACGACCTTACACCGGCCGGGCCCTCATTAGGCAATCGGAGCCGCATGGAGAGAAGGTAGGTGTCTGCATCTCCTGTGAGTCTCATTGCTCCTTTCTTTCTCGGTTTTTCCTGCTCTTTGCAACTCCGACAGACAATATACCTTGAGATCTGAATATTCTCTAACCGAATCCCGTTTAATCTTTAGGTGCATTTCCTTTCTACCTGTCTTCTTCCCCCTCCTCCCCTTTTGTCCTCCCTCCTTCCCTCCTCCCTTCACTGAGCCAAGAGACAGATACACACCGATGCATGCGCCTCTGATTTTCATCTGGAGTGGATTTTCCTCTGTAAGGACTGCCACCATTCTGGGCTCACTGGGCTCACACTACCCAGCACTTCCAGCCCCAACACAGCAGACTCACCCCTGCCTTCAGCCCCTTCCGTCTTCTGGGCACTCTCTGTCCCTGCCCCTGCCCCTGCACCTGGCTGGCCTGCCTTGTCTTCCAGGTCTCAGGTCAAAAGTCTTCTCTTTATGGAGGCAGACCTCCTGGACCACCCTGGTTAAACTAACTCCCCCCGCAACCCCTTGCCCTCTGGTGTCCTGCGATCTCACCTTACCTCCTGCTTTCCTCCCAGCCCCTACAGCATCTGAAGTCCGGTTCTTTTCTCCATTTTATGTTTTTGACTCTTTCGTCCCATATACAAGTGATTTACTTCTGGGCTTTCAATTCTCTTCCATTGGTCTGTGTGTCTGTGTTTTTGCTGTTTTGAGTATCGACACTGTATTCAGATATAATTTGAAGTCAGAAAGGATGATACCTCCAGCTCCATTCTTTTTTTTTATCAAGGTTGCTTTGGCTATTTTTTCTTTCTTTTGTGGTTTCATACACATCTGGTGATTATTTTCCTATGTCTTCAAATACTGTCATTGGCAGCTGGATGGGGATTGCATGGGATCTGTACATCGCCTGGGTAACATGGGCACCTTGTTCTCCAGCACTTTTCCCTTTCATTGTCTCTCCTCCACCAGGAACATGGGCTCCTGGAGGCAAAGGACCCTGTCCTCCATCCTTTCCTCTTCCCTTCACTGAGCCAAGAGACAAAACGATCCATGCACCTCTGATTTTCATCCTTACATGCTCCAAGCAGGTGCTCAGTAACTATTTCACAGATGACGGCTATTCGGGGCAGTCACGCATGCGCACCAATCTGCTAGGCCCGCCATCACAAAGCAACACCGCCTGGGTAGCAACAGAAGCAACAGACCTTCATTTCTTTGCAGTTTGAAGGCTAGAAGTCTAAGACCCACATGTCACCGATTGATTTCCTCCACGGCCTTTCTCCTTGGCCTGCAGTTGGCCCTCCATCCCCTCTGTCTTCATGTGGTCTGTGTCTTGCTCTCCTCTTTCTGAGGTCACCAGTCCCATTGCATTAGGCCCGCCTCTATACCTTGTCCGAACTTCATTATCCCTTTCGAGGCCCCGTCTCCAAATACTTCACATTCGGAGGTTCTGGGAGGTTAGGACTTCAACAGGTAAACTTGGAGGGAAACAGTTCAGCCTGTATCACAGGCGACTGGACAATGACGAACCTTCAGTGACCTGAAGATGAGCCCCATGCGTTTGAGGGCCAAGCCACACTGCTCTACTCCTTCACTGTCCCTCTTCCTCTTTGTCTTGTGGAAGAAATGCACGCCTCATGCTGTTTCCTTCACCATCAGTCACATGCTCACCTGGGTAACTACCACTTCCTTTCCCTAGATTCAGCTCAGCTGTTGATCCAGGGCCAAGTTGGCAGCCTGAACCCCAGCCCAAGCCTGTGGGGCTCACCCTGCCCCACACACGGGTGTCCCCGCAGGGGCCCCTGGCACAGTGCTGACTACGTCCCATTGCCATCACCTGCCTCCCCTTCCCCTTCCTAAACCAGGACCGACCCTCCAGCGCCTGGGGCTCTCTGGGGTTCTCTTCGTGCCGCCCGCCTGGATTGGACCCAGTCTCCTCCACAGAGCCTTCTGTGCATCTGCAGGATTTCATCAGGGTGCCTGCGGAAAGAGCGATGGGACTGGCATTCGCTGCCAGGTTTATTTTGGGATTTATTTACAGTGAGATGGTATTTGGGATCGCCCTCTGTAATTTCCCCACAGACTGGAACTCTTGAAGATCATAAGCTTTTAATTCTGTAATTTCTGGAGTAACTTGGTAGGCATTGAATAGGAGTCCACTCTGTGGACAACTGAAATTGGAGTTAGTTCTGAATCTGAAGGTAGTTTTCAGGTGTATGGGTCAGTGTTCTCCAGAGAAATAACTCTAAAAGGAGGATCTATTTATTAATCATCTATCAATCATCTAATAATGGTCTATCTATCTATCTATCTATTTATCTATCAATCACCTACTATCTACCTATCATCTATCTATCTACCATCTCTTTCCCTATCTCTCTCTCTCTCTCTCTCTCTCTCTCTCTCTCTCTCTCTCTCTCTCTCATCTATCTACCTGGTTATTAACTTAAGCAATTGGCTCATGTGAATATGGAAGCTTGGTAAATGCCATATCTGCAAGGTCGGCTGGCAGGCTGCAGCCCCAAGGCCTAGCTTCCCTTTGAGTGTAGAGACTGTCTGCGGGCAGAATTTCTTCTGGCTCTGGGAGGGTCAGTCTTTGTTCTAATAAGTTCTTCAGCTGATTGGATAGGGCCCACCCCCATTATGGGGTGGAATCTACTTCACTCACTATTTACATGTTATTCTCATAAAAAAAAAATTTGAGCAAATTTCTGGACATTGGGGTCCGCCAAATCAACGAATAAGATTAACCTTCGTACCAAGGAAGACCCTCCCCTCGTCTCAGTTGTGTGAAAGGCCACTTTACGTGGCCAGCCTTGCTACTGGTGTGAACCGAGTTGCTCCACCATGACACTGTCCAGAGACTCCACCACGTTTCTCTGAAGCGCAGGCCTCCTCCACCAGCGGGCGTGGGAGGCGCCATCTGCAAACAGCTCTGCCTGTTGTTCCCTTTTTGTGGATAAACTGAAGGGCTCAGTCTCTGGACACCCATCTGGCAACCTTTCCAAGAACTAAATTTGCTTACCATTTCAAACAAAGCCTGGGAGACATGCCGCCTCACTCCGCCGCCGCGCTGCCTCTCCTAAGTACACTGTTAAATAATGGATTTGTGAGATGAATGAGAGGCTCTGGTGGCCGGGCCGGTCAGGAAATGTGTGTGGGCAGCTGGAATGTGAGACAAATCATTAAGCAGATCTCCCTCTGGTTTGGGCTTGTTTGTTTGGGTTATGTCTCTCCCCCGCTCCCTGACTTCTCCTTTCCTCCCTCCTCCCCGGACTTTGGGGTTCGCCGGGGTTGGACAGAAGACACCAGAGAACCCAGGTGTGCGGGATGCTCTGCCCCAGACCCCCGGTGGGAAGGTTGAGAAGTAAGCGGCACAGATGGGCTGGGGATACAAATGCCTTTTCTTCAGTCGCGTGAGAGAGAAAATGCATTTCTAGGAATTGATGAAACACCCTCCCTTGAAGACACCCGTGCAACGCTTTTCTACACCAACATGGCGGAGAGTCTCGGGCCTTGTCAGAGCGCGCAAGACCATGCTCTTCCTCCCAGGCCCTCTCAGACACGTGTGAGGGGTGACAAGGGGAAAGCCCCGGAGGACCTTGGGTACGTGTGTGCCTTCACGGTCGCCGATGTCCTATCGGAGAGACGTGGAGAAGGACTTCTCACCCTCTTTCTTGGGGGGAAGCCCCGATTTCACTGGGGGGGGGGTAGGGGGACAATGGCCCCGCTTTAGCATGAACACATGAATAATAAACTCTCCCTTCCCCGGTTTCACGTTTGTCTGGGGGAGGTCATGTGACAGTTCCAGCCTATGTGACCAAGTGGTTGCCCCTGCATATGGCTTTGTGACGATTTCTTAATGAGTCGACTCAACTGGCACGTGTACCTTTTGCTCCTGCGCTCGCCTCTTCTTGCCATGGGGCAAGGGATGTTACCTTCAATCAGTAGGTGGTCTTAAGACCTCATCCATGTGCACATTTATAGCACACATGCATTCAGCTATGTGAGCACACTCACGTTTATCACATGAACACATCCTCATTTACACAACGGCCTGTAAACCTATACAGACGTACACAAGCACGCCAACATTACAGACCTGCTGCCACATGCGATGCACACACAGTGAGCACATATGCTTGCTCAGTAACCATGGATGGAACGGCATTCTTCTGTCTACCTTAGTCAAGTGCATCTCCATTTAGGTGTTAGCACCCTCCTTGTCCACACAACGGCCAATGAGAAATGCGTTGCTTTTTTTTTTTTTAATACATTTTATTGAGTTTTTACAGAGAGGAAGGGAGAGGGATAGAGAGTTAGAAACATCGATGAGAGAGAGAGATCTATCAGCCACCTCCTGCATGCCCCCTACTGGGGATGTGCCTGCAACCAAGGTACATGCCCTTGACCGGGATCGAACCTGGGACCTTTAGATCTGCAGGCCGATGCTCTATCCACTGAGCCAAACTGGTTTTGGCGACGCGTTTGCTTTCTAAGGGGCCATCTGAAGAACAAGTAGACATTATACTTGGGGAACTGTAGGTCACTACTACGTGTGCAACTTTGTGCTGGGTGTGCCAATGAGGTGGGATGGCTAGTTCAGTTCCTAAGGAATTTACAGTTTCCAAGGAAAAATGACATGTCTGCCCGATCTCCGGGAAAACACTGACACCGATAGAAGGATGCCACGCAGCCATGGATAAGCATCCTCCGGGTGGGCAGGGCTTTGCTGGGCCGGCAGCCAAGCAGAGGCCAGGAACGAAAGCCGCGCTCACCGCCCGAGGTGGTCACACTCAGCTGTGCAGGGGCAGAGTCAGGACCACGCCCATTCTGTTCTCGAAGCCACCGTTTGCCAGGGCTCTGCACCCCAACAAGAGAGGGTGTTTTCTAACTGGCACCCTGTGGGCTCTGCCCTGTGGGTGGCTAGAGCAGCTGCTGGCCATGTCTGTGGTGCCCTGTACAGGCCCCTGGGTACAAGCTCTCAGGAGCAAGTCGTTGGCTCTGAGCGGTTCTATGAGAGTTCCGGACCAGCACTCAGCTTTGCCTCTGCGCTCTGCACGCACAGCCTCGAGGGGTGTGGGGTTGGTTTGAGGGTGAAGTAGACAAGGCCCACCAGCCACCTCCAGCCAGCTCGGAGCAGAGAACTTGATGACAGTCTGCACCCCCCGCAGAGCGGCTGCTCAGGCTGGAGACTAATTCATGCAAATAGTACGCAACCGAAACCGCTTTTGGAAATCTTCTTCGAACAGGAACTGAAATGCTCACCTTCTTCATGCATTTGCCGGATCCCTGAGACTGGAGTTGCCCCTGCTGCAGGCACCCATGCAGGCAGGGGATGGAGGGACCACGCCTTCCAGTAAGGAGCCGTCTGCGCCTCAATGCGCCTGCCCTGGGCCCGCCCCGCCCCCGGCTCCCATCACAGGGTTCCTTGGATGTGCAGGCCGCGGCCCCTTTCCTCCAGTGCAAGTCCTGCCACCTGCCTCTTCTTAGTCCATCGTAGATTGACTCGTAATTCCATGCCTGCTTCCCACAGAGCGGGTGTGGGAGACAGATGCACAGGCAGGGCAGGGGCAGCGCGGGCACCTCATGGAGATGTGGCCAAGGTGGGGCCCGGAGAGTGGGCGCCAAGCCCGGTGGGGGTAGGGGACAGGGGCCTGGCTGAGAGGGTCAGTGGGGAGGGGCAGGCTGTGTGAAGGGTAAGAATAGGGTGAGGGGTGTAGGAGTGTGTGTGTGAGAGAGGTCACATCTGCATGGGTGAGTGAGAGTGCATGTGGGTGAGTGTGTGCAAGTGTGTAAGTGCCCGGTTGAGTGAGTGTGTGTGTGTGTGTATGTGTGTGTGTGTGAAAATGGGGTATTGCATGTGCATATGTGAGAGGGCATATAGATGAGTGTGTGCATGTGTGTAAGTACCCAGGCGTATGAGTGTGCGCTATAGGAGTGTGTGTGTATAAGAGTGTAGTGTGCAAGCGCACGCATGCCTGTGCTCCTCTGTGTGACTGTGTGAGTGTGCATGGATGTGAGTGTGAGTGCACATGTGAGTGTGGGGGTGAGATGGGGGGACCTGGGCGGAGGCGGGCTTGAGCGAGTGAGGATGGAGCTGGGGGAGGGCAGCGCTGCTCGAGGACACCGCCGCCCGCCACCGTCCTCTGGGCGCGGGGAGGGCGAGTCTGTCCAGGAAGGCGCCGTCCCATTGAGGGGTCCTGTGTGTTGGGCCCGAGGGAATTAGCTTTCTGAGCATGCTCACCACGTGTCTCTCCTGGGACTGGCCAGGCACTGCCCCGCGGCGGCACTGACACTCAGGGCCAGAGAGTCCTCAGGGGGAGTGCCCTGGCATTTCCCCCTCAGATGCCAGTGATGCCGAGCCAGCCTGTCACGGACGTTGTCAACGTCCCCTGAGCCTGGAGAGGGCAGCGGGCGGTGAAGAAGGCAGGGAGACCACGTCACCAAGGCCACGGGCACGCCGTGTGGCCCGGAGCCAAGGCCGGACTCCTAAAACCCAGAGCGCGGCCAACAGTGCACCCCTCTGAGCGGGCCTTCCTTTGACGTTTTGCCTTGTGTACGTTTTGGATTCACACATATTTCCTCAGCCAAGCTGACATGGACTATTAAAATAAGTACTGTCTCTTTAAAAATTATAATGTTAACTACTTCACTCTTGCTTGCTGGGAACGGGAGGGCAGGGGAGTTTTCATTACAGTGGGACCATCTATCTTGTTATATTATTTCCTCAGTTGAGGTGAGCTCATTTAAAAATTTAAATTCCTTTGATCTCTTTTTCAAATAAACTGTGATAAGATAAACCTCACATTTTAATAAAAAACAAACTCAATTTCTTTTATAGTTTATCATTTTCTGGCATCCAGAGAAACGAGGAAACTGTGGGGCTTGGGGGGTTAGGTGGCCACCAGCCTCATTCAGGTTCAGGATCTTCCAAGTTCGAGTGGAGCCCCGGGCAAGTCTGTACAAGGGGACTCTCTCGACTATTGGAGAATCCAAATAAAGTCATCACCATCACCATTGCCATTATCACCACCAGCACCACCATTGTCACCATCATCACCATCACCACCATCACCATCATCACCATCACCACCATCACCACCATCACCACCATCACTATCATCACCACCATCACCACCATCACCACCATCACCACCATCACCACCATTGTCATCATCACCACCATCACCACCATCACCACCATCACCATTATCACCACCATCATTACCATTATCACCACCATCACCATCATCACCATCATCAACACCATCACCATCATCACTGCCATCACCACCATCACCATTATCACCACCATCACCACCATCACCATCATCACCACCATCATCACCATCATTACCACCATCACCATTATCACCACCATCATCACCACCATCACCATCATCACCACCATCACCATCATCACCAGCACTGTTGTCACCGCCATCACCATCATCACCACCATCATCACCACCAGCACCAATGTCACCACCATCATCACCATCACCAGCAGCACCGTTGTCACCACCATTGTCCTGCTCACTCCTGTCTCTCAGGAGAGAAATGGGAAGAACAGAAGGAAGTAACTGGCCCCAGAAGACAAGGCAGAAGTCGGAGCTGGTCTTCTGAGCAAGCCTCGCGGCAGTGACCCTGCACCATCCTCTCTCTTCTCCATTCGTCTCTTTGAGGAGAGTGTCCTGCCTTTTCTGGTTTCTTCCCAACTCCCGGCCACTCCGGTTTCCCGTGGAGACCAGAGCGAGGCGAGCCCTGCTCTTGCTGGTGTCATGGCCACTGCAGCGGCCGGAGGTGCCTCAGAGATGCTCTGGGTTCTCATGTACAATTTTTTGCATCATTAGAAAGTTCTTCGCTCAAAAATAACCCCAGCACATTTGTCCACTGCTACAGAGAGGCCCCGGCACAGTCCTGACCACGCCTGGTGACAACTCCTGGCTCCTCACTGCTGCCCTCCAGTTTCCTAATGACTGGCCCTAGATCTCACAGTGACCTGTCCCTTGACCCACCCCAAGGCTGGCGATGCAGCAGGACCCGCCTCCCCTGGAGAAGCATCCATCAGGTCCAGCCCCTTCCTTCTGGTGTCCACAGCCTGCCGGGAGCTGCCAGGTCAGCTGGAGGAGGCAGCTGCCTCTCTGAAACCTTGCAGGTCCCCTTCCTCCTCCAGGCAGACCTCCCCTCCCTGGGAGCTGGACCCACGACCTCCACTCCAAGGCTTTGCAACAGCGGGACCCGGGCTGGGAGCTTAGACCTGGCCGCTTGGCCCCGATGGACAGCGGCTCATGCCTCTGACCACGTCTTCCTTTTCCTGGGAAATACGGAACACAGCCCGCCTGGTCCTAAAGAGAAACTGAGGCATGCTGGGCTGGTGGGCGTGGCCTCTCCGCGTGCCGGCCTTGTACCCAGAGCTGAACCCCTCCTTTCGTGCTTTCCACCTTCACCTCTCCCCTGGCTGCCGGCCCTCTCCCTCATCAGCACCTCTCCATGGAGACATCGCGAAGCACACCCTGTGCTCACCCTGTCCCTTAGCGAGAGGTCCGGGGCGCACAGCCTTCTGTGAACTGGCCTGCTCAGCCTGACAGCTCGCAGCTCAGCCGCCCCAGAAATTGCTGGGATATTCTCAGCTCCAGCCACCCGGACCTCCAGCTCAAACCCCGACACAAGCCACACACGCAGCTCCCCACAGGAGCCCTAGCACAGTCTTGAGCATGTCCCAGTGACATCTCCTGCTCCCTCTTCCCCTTCCTCGGACTAGGACCGACCGGCCTGTGGCTCTCTGGGTCACCAGGTGCTCTTAGCCCCACCCGCCTGGACCGGGACCCCGTCTCCTCACCAGGTTCTGCGCATCTGCAGGATTGATCACGGCATCTCCGGAGAGAGCGATGGGACCTGATTCACTGACGGGGTTATTATTGGAATTCATGTATTAAAAAAACAAAACAAAACAAAAAAAACTTCCTATATTTTATGATCTCAAACACGGCATTCCAAGACATTTCTTTATGCCAGGCCTGACAAATGGATAGCTTTCACCAGATTTTTTTTCCCCCCTTTTAATTATTTGCATTCATTATCTGTTTCAAAGACATTTTAACATTGGGCATCCAGCGGATGGCTTAAACAGACATTATTAATGGGAATATTAGAAAAATTAGACCCAGAACTTTTCATGTAAATGGAATGAAATGCTCAACCACCCAGCCAAATGGAACGGCTGCTGATTGGTTCCCCGCCCTGGAGAAGGTGAAGGGGAGGAGACCGGAAGCGAGGCTGTCCCAGGGTTGACCTTCAGGAGCTGGGTGACCTTGGCCCATCCCCTGACCTCTCTGAGGCTCAGATTTTCATGGAGATGTTGACGGGGGTGAAATGAGGCTAGAGGTCAGCAGCCTTTCTCTCTGAGGTCAGATGGCAGCGCTGAGGGCACTCCGTCTTCGTCACCCAGATCGCTTTCTCCCCTTGTATCCTGAGACGAAGGAGCGTGTCTATATTCCTTAAAAAACTCCGCGCCGAGACCGGTTTGGATCAGTGGATAGAACGTCGGCTTGCGGACTGAAGGGTCCCAGGTTCGATTCCGGTTGGGGGCATGTACCTTGCTTGCGGGCACATCTCCACTGTGGGGCGTGTAGGAGGCGGCTGATCGATGTCTCTCTCTCATCGATGTTTCGGAATTTCTATCTCTCTCCCTTCCTCTCTGTAAAAAATCAATAAAATATATTAAAAAAAACAAACAAAAAACTTCACAAAATGCGGTGCCAGGCCCCGTGCAGCCTGCTGACCTGGGTCTAGGAGCCTGGACACCAGCCAGGCAGCCTGAGCGGACAGGACAAAGCCGGCAGCCGTGAGGCCCCTGCACAGCCCACGGGTCTGGTAGACCGCGGTTCCCAGCCCCCGGCTCCTGGCTCCTTCCCCGGAAAACTTCCTTTTGAACGCAGGAAACCGGCAGGAATGCCCTGTGCAGGGCCAAGCAGGCATAGAGTTCAAGGTCGGGCGTGGGCTGCTGGAGGCAGCTCGGCTCCGAGAGCTACCTTCAGAACCTGCGTCTGCCCCCCACGCACATTGCCTTCGCAGGGGATTTCAAGAGCCGCGCTTCGGCGTCCTCCTTTGCACATCGCAGCTGGAAAGACTCATTTCAGGAGGTGACGTGAGGTTTGAGGAGCTTGTGTCACTTCTAAGTGTCATTTAGGCCTTGTTTCCCCTCCAGAGCCTCCTAGGTGTCTCCTCCCACCTCCTCCTTCCCTCCCGGGGGAGCACATGGTCCCCCAGAATAAAATGACAGAGAACGACAAGCCCACGGGGGTGTTACGTCTCTTTTGGGAAGAGGGGGGGGCTCGGGGAACCTCTGGCTTGATGTCTGCACCCAGGTTTCTCTGGTCACAGACTGGGAAGCCATCCCAAGGGTCCCCAGGAGGGGAGGGGCAGCCGCCTTGTAAACAGGCAGCCCTGCTCTGGCCAGTGTGGCTCAGGTGGTGGGAGCAGTGTCCCCTGCACCAAAGAGTAGACGTTTCGATTCCCGGTCAGAGCACGTGCCCAGGCCTTGGTTTAATTCCTGGTCAGGCTGCGTTCAAGCATTAGCCAGGCTTTCTTGCTTTCTTTCTTTTTTATTTTATTTTTTTAAATTGCTTTGTTGGTTAAGGTGTTATATAAGTGTTTTTATTTCCCCATTACTCCCCACCCCCCCCCTCCCTGCCCTCCCCTCTCCCCCCGGTGTCTGTGTCCATTGGTTAAGCCTCTATGCATGCATACAAGTCTTTTGGTTGATCTCTCCCTCTTTCCCGCACCCTGCCTATCTTCCCCGAGGTTGGACGTTCTGATCGACGTTTCTCTGTCTCTGAATCGGTTTTTGTTCATCAGTTTATGTTGTTCATTCTATTCCACAAATGAGTGAGATCATGTGGTATTTCTCTTTCTCTGACTGGTTTATTTCACTTAGCATCATGCTCTCCAGCTCCATCCATGCTGCTGCAAATGGTAAGAACTCCTTTTTTACCACGGCGTAGTATTCCATGGTGTAGATGGACCATCGCTTTTTAATCCACTCGTCTGCTGATAGGCTGTTTCCAAATCTTAGCTATGGTGAATTGTGCTGCCATGAATATCGGGGTGCATATATCCTTTCTGATTCGTGTTTCTAGTTTCTTGGGATATAATCCTAGGAGTGGGATCACTGGGTCAAATGGAAGCTCCGTTTGTAGTCTTTTGAGGAAACTTCATACTGTTCTCCACAGTGGCTGCAATCTATTTTTATTGATTTCAGTGAGGAAGGGAGAGGGAGAGAGAGAAACAGCACTGATGAGAGAGAATCATAGATCGGCTGCCTCCTACTCACCCCCCACTGGGGAGCAAGCCCACAATCCGCACATGTGCCCTTGAGTAGAATCGAACCCGGGACCCTTCAGTCCGCAGGCGGATGCTCTATCTTCTGAGCCCAACCGGCGAGGGCCAGGCTTTCTTTTAGTACAGTGGTTCTCAACCTTCCTAATGCCGCGACCCTTTAATACAATTCCTCATGTGGTGGTGACCCCCAACCATACTTCATAACTGTCATTTTGCTATTGTTATGAATTATAATGTAAATACCTGTGTTTTCCGATGGTCTTAGGCGACCCCTGTGCAAGTATCGTTCGACCCCCCAAAGGGGTCGTGACCCACAGGTTGAGAACCGCTGTTTTAGTAGCTATTATTGTCAGTATTAAACAACTTTCCCCCATTTTGCTCCCTCTCCCACCTCCCTTCCCCACCAGGCCTTCCTGGCACTATTGTCAGCGTCGTCCACGGGTTATGCGCAGATGTGTTTGTAACCTTGAATCTGGAGGCAGGAGGAGGAAGACGGGCAAAGAGGAAAGGAGCCTCTGGGAGGGGAGCAGAATCTCTTGAGCTCAGGTCTGGGGACGAGGTGGCTCGAGAGGACCCCCGGGCTAGGCGGCTGGGACAGGCGGCCTGGGCTCTGGCCCGGATCTCACTCCTCCCCAGCTGTGTGGACACACTGAGGGCCTGCCCGGGTCAAATGGGGGGAGTGACGCCTCAAAAGGCTGCTGGGCACACTGACCGCCTGCCAGCACAAGGCTCCTGGGAATAGTAAGTGCTTACCCTTGGAAACACGGCCCATCGTCTGGACAGAGTGAAAAGCAACACGTATGAAGTGTGGAGCTGGAGGCTGAAGAAGGGTTGAGTGGCTCTGGAAAGCCAGGGAGAGGCAGCGTTTCTCGGGAGACAGTGACCCTGGCGTCCCTGAAACGTATGTGTTGACTAAGAGCCGGGCACGAAGCTTCTGTGAATGTCATATTCCCAGCAGAGGAGGCAGCAGCATATTCCACGCCTCTCTCAGGAAAGGGGGGTGCCCACTGACACGCAGTCGCTCTGACAACCTGGCCCTCTCGCTCCAGCCCAGGCAGGAGCCCCACTTCCCAGCATCTCCGAAGACTCCAGCTTCCGCTTCAGAGACCCACTCCCTCCGGAGACCCCACTTCCTTGCCAGGTGCACCCACTGGTAGGAGGTTCATCCTGACATGGAGCGGAGATCTGTCTCCTGCAACCTCTTCGCCACTCCTGGTTTTCCATCGGGGGGTCCCCAGAATGAGCCCGTTTCCTCGCCTCACAAAAACAAAGCAGAAAACGAGATAAAAATAAACGAACAACTTCGGAGCGAGCTGGCTGCCGCGGCCTCTCCTCTCCAGGGTCATTGTCCTTGGTCACCGTCACCGCCTTCCCCGGGACCCTGCTCCAGGCCATCCATCCTGCTCCCTCCCCCACCCCCCGCACCCTGACGTGAAGCTGGTTCCCGGGACTTGTGTCTCCACGATCTACAGCAGCGTTTCTCAACCTGTGGGTTGCGAACCGCTAGCAGGGTCGCCTAAGACCATCGGAAAACACAGATATTTATTTACATTATGATTTATAACAGCAGCAAAATTACAGTGATGAAGTAGCAATGGAAATAATTGTATGGTTGAGGGTCACCACCACATGAGGGACCGTATTAAAGGGTCGCGGCCTTAGGAAGGTTGAGAACCACTGTCTAGAGCAGTGGTTCTCAACCTGTGGGTCTCGACCCCTTTAGGGGTCGAACGACCCTTTCACAGGGGTCGCCTAAGACCCTCGGAAAATGCAGATATTGACATCATGATGCATAACAGTAGGAAAATTTCATGGTTGGGGGTCAGCACCCCATGAGGAACTGTATGCAAGGGTCGCGGCCTTAGGAAGGTTGAGAACCACTGCTGTAGGTGATTTCTCTGTGCCATCGAGTCTATGGGAGGCTTGGTGTGGATGCTGTCCTCTGCTTATTGCTATTCCTGTATCCCCAGACCGCCTCCATCGGGGGTAGCCGAGTCTTCCCAGACACACGGTGTTGGCAGATCACAGGAAGCCGGCGAGAGAGCTACGTAATTGTCTTCGTTTGAACGGTGTTCAGACTCACCCGCCCTGGTCTCATGAATGTCTAATCTAGACAAGCCTTGATGAATTGGCCCGAGCGAAATTGTCCCATAATCCAATTCAGCCACAGCGAGAGCGTCACCACGTGAGCCTTATCTCATCGAGGCCCATGACCTTGACGATAATCACGTTGCCCTCTCCCTGCCTCTCTGAGCTCTTCGGGGGCCCAGGAGCCCTCCCACCCCGCACGGTGGTCCTTCCTCAAGGAGATCGGAAGTCGCCCCTCGTCCCCCCATCCCCGTGGCTCTAGCACTGCTTTCCAGGGAGGGGCCTTGGTCAGGAGACAGTACGAGTGGGAACACGTGGCAGCGTCTGCGGCCTCTCCAGGCTGGGTGTTCTCGCTTCTATGTTGTATTTTGATGAAATCCGATTGTCCTTGTTCCTACTGCATCCACTCAGAATTCCTTTTATTTTCACAACCATTTTGAAATTTTACTTTACTTATTATTATTGTTTTTTATTTATTGTCTGAATTGTTCAATTTGAAATTTTAAAGGCTCACGTGTCCTCAAAGCCAAAACAAAATATTTATTTTTAACATCCCTGTGGAAAATATACCACTATGGGATATGTTCATAAGAAATGAGATTTTTTTTATAACTTTCCATGTGGAAAATTGAAGTGTCCGTCCGACCCTTTCGCAGTTACTTAATCAAACGTTGTGCCTTCTAGGGCAGTTGGGAAATTAGACATGAAAGGAATTATTCTTCTGTTAGAGCAAGCATGTCAAACTCGTAGCCCACAAGGAATATTATTGCGTCCCAACCATTGTGACCGTATGTTAGAAACATTTTAACAAAAATTTCTTAATGTAATTTTTACAATGTCCTGTGACACATAATTATTAATAACAAACTACAACCTTCGCTAACGACCGATCACGATAATCATGTTGCATTCATTTCCCTGACGCACCTTAGGCTCAGGCACACCATTTCCCTCCACTAATACCAGCAGCGAATACTTTAGCAGCCGATGGCCACATCACCAGTCTTGGACTGACTGGTTTGGTGTGCGCCACAGAAAATATTTCACTTTTGAAGAACAAGGAAAATAGGTTTACTTGCATTAAGCTTATTAATTTGTGCAGTTATCCAGTGTTTGGTAAGTTAATGTTCAAGAAAAAATATTAATTTTTATTCAAATGTTCTATTCCTATATATATATTATTGAATTTTTACAGAGAGGAAGGAAGAGGGATACAGAGTTAGAAACATTGATGAGAGACATCGATCAACTGCCTCCTGCATGCCCCCTACTGGGGTGTGCCCGCAACTAAGATACATGCCCTTGACGGGAATCGAACCTGGGACCTTTCAGTCCTCAGGCCGAAGCTCTATCCATTGAGCCACACCGGTTTCGGCAAATGTTCTATTACTTTATGTTGACTCATTTATGTCAGCCCTTTGTATCCAGCGTGTCTCTATGGAGATAAACCCACGTTTCTATGAAAATGGAAGCGTTTGTCTGTGTGTGGCCCACATACACTTGCACCTTGTTTATCTGGCCCGGGTTAGCCTCTGAGTTTGACACGTTGTGTTAGAGGGAAAGCGACAGGGGTCCTCGGGGGGTAGGGCATGGACCAATTCCACCAGCGAGGCCTGCAGAGGGCGGGGTTGATGCCCTGTGGGCTGGGAGGAGCCTGCAGTCTCTCCCAAGAGGTTACTTTTCAGAGAAGGAAAGAATCATGGACCCCTTCTAGCGTGGACCCCCATCTTCTCTCCCGCCTCCTGCCGCCCTCTGCCTGCACCGTGTCCTGGGTCCCAGGGACTCGAACCACCACCAGCGTCCTCACCCGCTGCACTGGTCCTGATGGGACTCCAGGGGATGAGGTCGCCAGCCAGCAGGAGAGCAGAGCTGGCAGAGGGGAGGGGTACCCACCTCGGAGCCCGGTGAAGACAGTGCGGGAAGCCACTCCCGCCCCCTCTGAGAGGGGGAACTTGGCTTTCAGCTTTATTTACCTGAGAGCGGGTTTCAGGCTGAAGAGGCCTTTATGGCGTTCGAGGCAAAAGCAGCCAAGATATAAGCAATTTTCAACAAGAGTGCTACACATTTGTCTTTATAACAATTTGTGTGTAACAGCTTTTATGCAAATGACACTAAAGTGGCACCTTTTTTTCTAAATTGGACATTTTTATGGTTATAATTTTCTTCTGTAATAACAGCAAAAAAGAAGATGGCTGTCCCAGCGGAGTTGAACATTTCATCTCCGAGCGCCGTCTTGTGAAGTTGGAATGACAAGTTCCTTTCGTCGACACAAAGAATGACAGGAAAGTGGGCTCCATCTTCGTCTGCAGAGGCCGTGGGACTTGAGGTGCCGCCATCCCCCCCGCCAGGAACCCTCACGTTGTTGGATCCTTTGCATTCATACCTTCTGTTCCCCGAGTCAGACAGGTGACTTTTATAGACAATGGGGTTTGTTGACTGCAGCACAATGGCATTTTATACAGCATGCTAGGCAAACATCCCGAGCTGCTCATAGAATCAGCCACGTTATTGTTGCTTAATTGACCGAAAATTTTTGCAGAGACAACGCAAGAAGGCGTGCATTTCAAACAAGGACTTAAATTTATCCAAGGACTCAGCCAAACAATATATGTAATTGGTGGCCAAGCTAGAAGGTCATGGGTAGGGGGGCTGTGGGGGGAGGTGAGAGAAAGACTCAGCAAGGTCACAGGCTGTGCCCTGAATGACCTTGGGGGAATCATTCTCTCTCTCTCTCTCTCTCTCTCTCTCTCCTATTCCTCCACAGTAAGACATGTTCTCTCCTACAGGTTTTTATATCCTCGTTCTAAGTCAACACTTCATGGGGCTGCTTTAATATGTTCAGAGGTTATGTGCGGTGGGATTAGCTCTGGATTTTTTTTTCTAAATATATTTTATTGATTTTTTACAGAGAGTAAGGGAGAGGGATAGAGAGTTAGAAACATCGGTGTGAGAGAGATATCCATCAGCTGCCTCCTGCACACCCTCTACTGGGGATGTGCCCGCAACCAAGGTACATGCCCTTGACTGGAATTGAACCTGGGACCTTTCAGTCCGTAGGCCTACACTCTATCCACGGAGCCAAACTGGTTTCGGCTAGCTCTGGATTTTTGAGAAATTTGGCGAGTGGGAGAGAAGGAGAAATTGAGAGACAAGAAAGGACACTGAAGCAATTGGATGGTGAGAACTGTGTCTATGTCACAGCAGAAAAAAACTCTAGAATTTGGCTTTGCTACCTCCGGTCTTGAACTAAGAATCTAGAACTTTCTAGGGAGGTGACCTTCAGGAACTAACCTGGCCTTTCTAAGCTCTCCTCTACCCATTTGGAAATTGGGGCTCGTGGATTTCTCAGGAAGACCCATGAGGCTGTGGGCATGTGGGATGCTCACATTTATAAAGCACTGTTTATATGGTTAATGATATGATCAAAGATGCTCTTCTTCTCACCACTGATGAGGTTACAAGGTCACCCAGAAGCTGGCTGCTCGCCGGGTTGTTAGTGCCATCGGCTAAGAGGACTGGGCTTAATGTGTGGCCTGAGAGCATTCACACCTCTGCCAGGTCTCCAGGGAAAGCCCACACATCTCCTTTATATTTAATATAATGTAAATATCTTGGTCCTGGGCTCACACAGTTTTGGTTCAGCTGCCACACTTGTGCAGCTCGGCCATGCTCAGTTCTGGAAGGGCTCAGAAGCTCTGCCATGCAGGTTCCATCCCTACCCACCCCCAACCTCCTGCAGGGATTGGATGGAAGAGAAGGACTTACCTTTAGAGAGGGAGCTGTGTCCAGAGTTCTCACGGGTGAGACACTGGGTTAATTTTTTCTTTCTTCCTTAACCATTTGTGCAATATGTGAACTTATGTATCTATAATAATAAAAGCATCATATGCTAATTAGACCAGACATCCTTCTGGATGTCCTTCCGGATGACCTTTCAGATGAAGCTGGGACTATGAGGGAAGCCTGGGTCCTGGGTGCCAGAGGGAAGCCAATGCTGGCAGCTAGGGGAAGGAAGACCTATTCTTGCACTCATTTCATGTATACACACACACACACACACACACACACACACACACTAGAGGCCCAGTGCATGAAAATTCATGCAGTGGATGGTGAGGGGGGTGAAGTCTTTCAGCCTGGCCTGCTCCCTCTCACAGTCTGGGAGCCCTCAGCGGTGGGGCAATCAGGGGAAGGCAACACTCCCATCACACCTCTGCTGCTGCCACTACTGGCAGCACAAACCTTGGCGGGTCCTGGTTACCTGGTTACTGGCCCTAAGCAGCTGGGCAGTTGATATCTGAGGCTTGTCTGCACCTCAGGCTGGTCCTGGGTGGCTGTGGGGCTGAAGGTGGGTCCAGTAGCACCGTGCACCTGCCACCCCCCTCCAGCTGGGTTGAAAGGACTGGAGGACTCTGGTGGGACTGAGGGGACTAGGCTCTGCCATCTGTGGCTATGGGCTCTGCCATCTTTGTGATGGCATGACAGTCAATTTGCATATTCCCTCTTTATTAGTGAGGATATATATATATATATATATATATATATATATATATAGTAATTTATTTTATTGCTTTAGAGCAGTGGTTCTCCACCTTTTTAATGCCATGACCCTTTAATACAGTTCCTCCCGTTGTGGTTCCAATGGTCTTAGGCTCTAGCAGGTTTGCCTATGACCATCGGAAAACACAGATATTTACATTACAATTCATAGCAGTAGCACAATGACAGTTATGAAGTAGCAACAAAAATAATTTTATGGTTGGGGGTCACCACCACATGAGGGACTGTATTAAAAGGTTGCAGCATTAGAAAGGTGGAGAACCACTGTTTCAGAGAGACAGAGAGGGAAACATCAATGTGAGAGCACAAAATTGATTGGCTGACTTCTGCATTTGCCCTACTGGGGAGCAAGCCTGCCACCCAGACGTGTTCCCCTGAGCAGGAATCAAACTGGCACCCTTTCAGTGCATGGGACAGTGCCCAACCAATGGAGTCACACCTGCAATGACTATCCCACATAATAAAGAGTAACATGCAAATGGTTGTCATATCCTCATGTTGTCATGACCTCACGCCATCGCTCCATAACTGCTCAGACACTCAGCACTGGGGAGAGAGGAATGGGGAGCAGCCAGGCACATATGAGCTCTCGAGAGAGGAATGGGGACCAGCCTGGCTGCGGCCTGGGAAAGGGACAAGCCATCTGCCCTGCGGTCCTGGGAGCCAGCGGCTGCACCTGCGCCTGCAGCCTGGGAGAGGGACAATCTGTTAGTCCTATGGTTCCCGTGGTCTTGGGCACCCACGGTTGGACCTGTACCTGCAGCCTGGGAGAGGAAGAAGCTGCCTGCCCTTCAGTCTTGGGTGCCTGTGATTGGCCAGAGAAGGGAATCCTGGGTCCTGGGTGCAGGGTGAGGCAGAGGCAGTTAGGGGTGATCAGGTCAGCAAGGGAGCAGTTAGTGGGGAACAGGGAGGCAGGCAAAGGTGGTTAGAGATGATCAGGCAGGCATAGATGGTTAGGGGTGATCAGGTAGGCAGGCAGAGGTGGTCAGGGATGATCAAGAGGAAGGCAGAGGGGTTAGAGGTAAATAGGCAGGCTGACAGGTGAGTGGGAGGAGCCAGCAGTCCCAGATGGCAAGAGGCAGTCATCACTCAAGGGGTCCCAGATTGGAGAGGGTGCAGGCGGGGCTGAGGGACCACCCCCAACCTTAAGCATTACTTTCATGTACTAGGCCTCTAATATATATAACATTTTGCAAGGCACACATTTTTTTATACAATCAAAAACGATTCTTCTTGTAAAATGAATAAAAAAAAATCTCTCATGGCAAAAATAGTCCCAAAGGGAAGTTGGCCATTCTTGGTGGACAAGGTTTGGATTAGAGAGGTTTTAAATAATAGATTATGTGTACGTGACTGTTAGTAAAAATATATCCGTAAGTGTGTCTATGTGCATAAGCTGATCCTATAGCCAAACACACATGTCAACATGGAGACACGCCCTAAAAGAGCACTTCTCTAGCTCAGGATGCCAAATGGGCAGAGGGCATCTGTGCTGGGATTCCGCCTTCCCTGGGTCTCAGTGTTCTCACTCTGGTCCTCTGTCCTTTCAGGGAGCAGGATGCCCCTGACAACAGTGCCCAGGGTGTTCCAGTGGCCTGACTCTGGACTCCAAACCACACTTTCTCCCAGGACGGCCGTGTGGGGCTCCCTCCACACTGCTCTTTGCTAAGCTGGCCAATTACTGTTCTTCTCCTTTTAAATACCCCTTTACTGATTTCAGAGAGGAAGGGAGAGCGCGCAATAGCTTCCTGCACACCTCACACTGGGGTCTGAGCCCCCAACCTGGGCCTGTGCCCCCTGACCAGGAACCAAACTGTGACCTCCTGGTTCAGAGGTCGATGCTCAACCACTGAGCCACCCCTGCCAGGCTGGCCAATTAGTAATCTCTTCTGAACTTGAGTCTCCTCTGCAGAGAAACAGGGAAAACAGGATGACTCAGAGACTAACGTGCGGAAGAAAGTACCTGACCCATGTCACTTGTTTTGCAAACATCACTTCCTTTTCCTTTTGATTTCACCTCCGGGAGGAAGGACGGTGACATTTGACCCACCGCTCAGCTCGTTAGTAGAAAGCAATACTTTTTCTCAGGAGTAGTTTGTCCATTGGACAGAGGGGAAAACTGAGTCTCAATGTCGCAGGTGCCTTGGCCGGGGTGACATGGGGCAGGAGGGGTCCCGCGGGGTGAAACTCTGGGTTTTACCCCTCAGACCTCCTGGCCGCTCCCTGACAGCGCCCTCTCGCTCTGCACTCCTCTAGCTGCCAGCTCGGGGGGCCGGGGTGCATGCATCAGCACATCTATACATCCTCACCGAAACCGAATATCGAAGCTTGTCATCGTGCCCGGATTGCCGCCTAAGACAAAGCAATTTGCATGGATCCTCTGCGAGCTTTTCCTTGCAGCGGTGGAAACTCATTAAAATCTCATGAAATCCTTCGACAGAAACGTGAAGCTGCCTCCCTAAAAGTTAATATGTGTGTGTTCGAGGGGAGGGGGACACGGGGGACGGGGGGCATGTGTCTGAAGCCGCTCATCATGGGGTTGAGCCGCCGCCGCTGTGGAGTGGGGGCCTTCCTTAGCATATTTTAATCACCGGCCGGCCGGCCCTGGCAATAAATGAGCAGCAGCTGGAGCCGGGAGCGGGCTGGGGACCGCGGCGAGGGGGCAGTCCCCGCGGTGAGCTCCAAGGGCAGCGGGCACGCGTGGGCACGGAGCAGCCGGGAGAAGAAAGGCTGCCGGCCTACCTGGGATTAATGAGTGCCCAGGGAATGCGGGATGGCTCGAGGCTGGAGCCGGGGCCATTAAATTCCGCCGGTCATTAATCCCCTGGAAGTGCCCAGGGCTGAGGTCATTATTCTTGGGAGATAAAAAATTCAGGACCAAACAGCACGAGAGCATGAAGAGCGCGCCTTGCCCAGATTGGTGGTGTGTTTTTCAATTTGTTGGCAGAGTGCAATTTCAGGAAAACAAATCTCCTCTTCATATATCCGCTGCGGGCGCATTGATCATCTCGGCCTCGCATCGGAGCTCGGCGGGCGTTCCGTGTGCACCTACTGTGTTGCAGGACCTGTTCCCGGTTGCATTTCCTTCGGCCCTCTGGGCGGGCGGGTTGGACGTGAGCAGGTGGATCAGACTTCAAACCTCTGTCCCCGATCTTTCTGAGCTAGTCAGCCAATCGGGCGGTGAGGTCACAGTGGCCAAAACCAGCTTGGGCCCATTGCGAGTGGGACTTGGTGGACAGTTTGCTTCTCGGTGTCTCAGTTTCCCCATCTGTAAAATGGGCCTAATAATTGGGCCACCTTAGAGGCTGGCTGAGCGAGGATTTGTTAGGCACTGAGAACAGTGTCCAATGCAGACGAGGCCAACAGGTAGGTACTTGAAAAAAAAAAAATAAAGTGAAGCAGAGTAAGATGAAGGCAAAATCAAATCAAATAATGTAAAATATAACACAATAGTAAAATAAGCCAGAACCGGTTTGGCTCAGTGGCTAGAGCATCGGCCTGCGGACTGAGGGGTCCCTGGTTTGATTCAAGTCAAGGGTATGTACCTTGTGGGCGCATCCCCAGTGGGGGGCGTGCAGCGTGCAGGAGGCAGCTGATGGGTGTTTCTCTCTCATCGATGTTTCTGACTTTCTCTCCCTCTCCCTTCCTCTCTGTAAAAAATCAATAAGATATATTAAAAAATAGTGAAATAAAATAAATGGCAAGGCTGGGGAATGAGGCATGCTGCAAACACTGTGTGTGAAATGCCTGCATCACTGGCGGCGTCGAACCGTCTCCGCTAGAACTCTGCAGTGTCTCCCTTTGCTGACGTCCGCCCGGTCTTCAGTCACGGCCAATGCTGAGCATCGGCAGAGGCGGCTTCTAAGTGGTCAGTCTTTTAGATACTTAGCGCCGGCCTCGTGTGGTTTTTTGGCTGCTGTTTGTATGCAAAAGAGAAAAAAAAAAAGGTAGAAGAGATTAATGACACTTTTGAGCCCCAACTTTGTGCTAACAGAATTTTATATAAAACAACTCTGAGAGCAAGGACGGGCTTTGTAGGTCAGGTCACAGGCTGGAAGGGATGTGAACCCAGCCATTCAACCTCCGGAGCCGAGGTCTGTGCCCAACCCAGGACAGGGTCCCTGTGACCCCTGCCTGCAGCAGTTGTGACAGTGCTGAGATTTCTAACAGGACGGTTCAGCTAGGCCTTTACGAGGAAGCGTTTAGTAACAGTGGAAAGCACGAGACCAAGAATGAACCTTTTGCTACCTTCCTTCTCTGCCACCAATTGTCTTCGTCAGGGACTGCCCTTCAGTCCTTTGCGGCCCTCCTCTGTATACCCCGACACACTCGGTCATGATCGTGGCCCAGACCCAGGTGAACGTGACCGATTCGAATTACTATTAATCCAAGCTGGGTGCGCCATAGGATGTCACTCATTCTGCAGTCTGTGTTCGGCGGCGTGTTAAAAGAAGTTAGCGATGTTAGGGCCACAGGTGAAATCAGCTCAGCTTCAGATAGCGAGCCATCAGAGCCACGGGCACGGGGTTATGCCCACGGCAGGAGAAGGAGGACCTGCTGAGAGGATCTGCTGCTGGACCGGCCGGTGTGCCCCTGATGCAACCACAGAGGCCCGAACGCTTCGGGGTGCTGGGGCCGGCTCCTCGCCACACGAGGATCAACAAAGATGCATTGGCGACATCTGGGAAATCTCTATCCTCGAACTGATTTCCATTCCGGCAGCCCCCAGGCCTGTTACCAGCAAGCAATGCTGAAGGCCGCTGTCTTTGCTTGAGATAAAGAGCAGCATCATTCATTCATTCATTCATTCACTCATTCAGTTAGTGGATGTTTCTTCAGCATCCCATGTGCCAGTACTTGGCTGGGACACTGCTCTGCTAACTATTATGTGCGGGTGAGCAGGGACAGTGTCACAGTGCTGGCTGGGGGCATGGGCACTGCCAGAAGTGACACAGAAGATGGACAAACAGCCCCTGCCTTCACGGCCCACCCTCCTGGCTGACGAGCCGGAGAATACACACCAACACATAAGCGAAGACTGAAGGAGGTCATTTCAGAGAGTGACCCTGCTGTGAAATCACAGAGCAAGCCTGGACGCGGGGTGCTGGTCATAGAGGGTGTTAGCGACGGCCTCTCTCTGAAGAGGTGACGATCGAGCTGGGACCTGATGCCTGAGAAGGCGGGGGCAGGGGAAAGGGGGAGAAGGGAGGTAGACACGGTGAGCTGTGTCCACGCGGACGGTCAGTGAGGAAGTGGAGAGTGTGGATGAGATGAGAGACTGGTGAGGACGCGGGGGGCGCTCAGACCCTGTAGGGTGCAGCAGGAGGTTGGGTCTGTGTCCCTCGGTGATGGAAACCACGTGGTTGAAGGAGGGTAATGGGGTGCCTGCAATGACCTTTTCAAGGGGCTCTTAACTGTTGTATGGAGGGCTGGACTTCAAGAGAAGGAAGCAGTGACACCGAGTAGGAGGGGGCTGGGCGTGGGGGAATGATACTGTGGTTTGGAGGGGTGGGGAGCAGCAGGACTTATAATCTGGGGGCAGCACCCCCAGGCTCGTCACTCTTTAAAGACCCAACTAACTCGGGTCTGCCCTGCTCCAGGGGCAGATTGCTGAGACCCACCTGGATTAGGGAAGGCTTTCCAACCGGAGGGAGAAAGGGGAGTGAGCCACCCTTTCAGCCCAGGAGCCTGACAGGTGTCTAGGGGTGCAGGAAGGGCTTCATCCTGCCTGGGGCAGCCCCCCTCACACCTCCCCATGTTAATCTTGGCCGCCGACACCCCTCCCTGAGCTGGTCCCTGAGTCCACCTCAGCCCATGAAGGGTTGACCCAAAATGGCAGCTGAGACCCCCATTCGGATCACATGGTTCTATTGGCCATCTGCCTTCCTTCATTTCTGTCTGTTTCTCAAGTGTTCTGTGCAAATCGGGGCAAGTCTTGTGATGGGCTTATCTGAGCAACGTCAGCGGAGACTGAAGAAAGAGACCCACCAGGTTTAAGAGACAGTGGAGTACAATGGGGAAGCCCACGCATCCTCTGGCTTCGATCCTGCCAGCTGTGTGGTGCTGGACAAGTGATTCACCCGCTGTGTGCCTCTGTTTCCTCATTCATGAAAACTGAACGATGCTGTTGTCAGGACCAATGAGGGAATGCAGGTGAGGGTTTAAGGGAGCACCATGACCGTCTAGCCGTTGCTATTGGTGTTATTGCTGCTGCTGTAATTATGACTTTTTCTGGGTAGTTATGCAATGGATCATGGGCGTTCTTCTTTTTTTTTTTCTACTGGATGGCGTGACTGGTCATGGCGCATTTGGGGAAGCTACGAAGGGGAAGAAAGTGGGTTTCAGGGTTCTACAGGTCTACGTTGAACCTCACCTTTATTATTCGCCAGCTGTGTAATTTGCGGGGGAAAGTTGGGTGTTCTGAGCGAAGTCTAAGTTTCCTGCTCTGTACATTGGGAATGATGATATTAACCCTAAAGTTCCAGATGAGGATTGGACATGATGTCTGCTAAGTGACCAGTGTAGTGCCTAGCCAGGGTTGATACTTTATCCATAGCATAAGTAAGCATCCAACAGATGCTGTCACCAGCTCCCAATATTCCGGATGCTGGGCCAGGTGTCAGAAATGTGATGCCAGCAAAGCAAGGCGGGGGGGGGGTCCCCTTCTTCTTGGAGCAGGAAGCCCAGGCAACTGTGCAGGGCACTTCTCAGTGATGCTGGCCTGTCCATCAGGGAAGGGTCCCATGAGGAGCTGATACGCACATTATCATTAGCATCTGCAGTCTCAGTGATGGGCCATCTTGTATTCAGGCGAGCTTTGTGGTCAGTTCCATGAGGAAGTTGAAGATGAATTACAAGATGCCCTTGACCTGTGATGTTGTGAAGGAGAGCTTCCTCCACGGTGGCAGGCACATTGTTTTCAATCCTCACCTGAGGATATATTCATTGATTTTAGAGCGAGAGGAAGGGGGTGGGTGGGGAGACATTGATGTGAGAGACAGACATTGATTGGTTGCCTCCCTTATGTGCTTGACCAGGGATCCACCTTCAAGCTTTTGATAAATGGGGTGACACTCCAACCAATTGAACCACCCGGCCAGGGTGTGGCCGGAACATTTACTGCAGGTCTCCGGGACCTGTGACGACAGGGCCTTCCTTTGCAGATGTGATGAAGTTAAGGATCTTGACATGGGCCTTATCCAGGATTATTTGCGTGGGTCCAATCTCCTTGTGTGGCTCCTTAAAAAGTGGAAATCTTTTCCTGGCTGAGGTCAGAGCAAGATGCGAGGGGCTAATCGGAGTAACCTAAGTTGAGACTGAAGAAATAAATCCATCAGATCAGAAGACAGTGGGATGCAGTGGGGAAGAAATGGTCAGAGGAATATCACGTTTCTCACCTTGGACATGGAAGAAACGGGCCACGAGTCAAGGAATGCACATAGTCTGTAGAGGCTGAAAAGGCAAAGACAGAGATTCTCCCTGAGGGCCTCAGCGAGACCCGGGTTAGGGATCCTCAGCAGCGACAGAAAGTGAAGACTCCCATACACACACCTGTGCAAGCAATTGCTACGAACCCATTTTTCCAGATGAGAAAAATCCAGGAGTCAAGGATGGTAAGCACTTTGTTCAAGACTAGGGAGAGCGTAACCGGGGTCGGCATTTCTGTCCCCAAAGTCCATCCCATCTCCAGCCCACCACGCAGCATCGCCAGGTAGCCTGCTCTTCCTGTAGAGCTCTACCGCGAGAGAGCCTTAGGCCGGTGGCCACCAAACAGGGGGAACGAAGCAGCCCCGGAAACGTTCAGGCCACCGCCCATCTGGACGAGCAGGTGCGTGGAACTCCACTTTCTGACTCCGCTGGCTTGAGCCTGTGGTGCCAGACACAGAGTGTGTGACCTGGCTCACAGGAGCTTGTGCCGAGCAGGTGTCATTTGCTGGGGAGTGTGTTCCACCGCCTGTGATAGATCTCCTCACTCAAGCAGCTGTCTAGCATGCCGGATGGCCTTTCATCTTGTCAAACACTTCCATTCGCCTTTCTACAGCTTTCTCCGCCAACATGTACACACCTAATCAATCTCCACTGTCTCCAGGCGTCCCAACCCAAAAGCACTGCGTGGACCGCTTCCTTAAAGAGACAAGTCTCTCTTTTCATCTCACACTAAGAATGGCTTCTTACGAGGGCGTTTTCTCGGCAGGGAAAGGAAGACCTGGCTGAGATTTTGAACTTGCTTGCAGCTCGACTACCTCGGTCGTAGGAGGCCCTTGCTACAACAGGAAGATACATGGTGATGGCTCTTGCTTTTCTCCAACCTACACTCGTGTCTTGATAAAGCAGGCGGTGTCAATGTATTTCGATGCATTCATTATTGAAAGACGAAGACCTATCGGTGCGCAATGTCTTCCATCTTCCAGAATTAGGGCCCATGTCATCTCTGGTCTCATCAAGAACCTTCCACCTCACCCCGACCTTTCTCTGCGTGCTTCTGCAGTACTGGTCAGCATTATTCGAAGCCTCCCTGTCTGGGTCATGGCCTTACGATGGCCTAGAATACCTGGGTCCTTGGCCTGTTGGATGAGAACCTTCTTATCTTTCAGCCTCGGCTTAGACATCTCCCTTCATAGAAGGCCCGGCTGTACCTTCCGGCGTGAGATGTTCTGTCCTTGGTAACCCAGGGCTCCTGTCTGCTCTTGGATCCCATGTATTTCTAGAATGGGTCTAGGCCGTATCTGTCCCCGGGAAGCAGGTTACAAAGACAGCCCCATTCTCCACCCTTTGCTGTGTAACTTTGCAACGTTCTCCCTCTTTGACTTGGAATCAGCCACGTAACCCTCGGTCAATGAGATGTCAGTGAATGTTGGCAAGGCACTGGAACAATGGCGCGTACCCTCGCCCTCATGTGTCATCCACTGCCACCAGCTTGTGCCCAGGCCAGCCCATGGAGGAAGGGAGATACCTAGAGTCGTTGCCCCACCAACAGCTAGTCCAACTTCGGCATGTAAGCGAGGCCAAGCAAGATCAGCAGAGCTCTCGAGATGCATGAGCACTCACTGTTTCTCATTGGAGGCTGATGAGATTTTGTTTGTTGAGTAGCCTCTTATGTCAATAGGTGACCAATACATACCCCTAGGAGCCTACGCTCCCCTTAATGGCAGACACTGAGTCTAGGTCCTCGGTATGTCCCCGGGGCCCCACATGGAGTAGGAACTCAACACATCATTATTGAATTGAAAGGAAAAGCATTTTCGAATTATGTGCACATAATAGGAGCTCTGAATTACAAATACTTAATCTGGGGCTTTTGTTATCTGGAGGGAAATCTAATTTAATTTTCCCCTGTGACTCCAAGTTACAGAATTTCCGTTAGTAAATTGATCCTTTATTAGTGTGAAGATGCGGAGAAACTGGCTTTAAACGTCTTGCCAATCCCCACGCAGAGCATAACTCTCCCATAAACCACATCTGTGTACAAAATGTTATTAAAACCTCTTACTTTTTACTGTAAATTCATTATGTTACTTGAGGGATTGTGTGCAGTGGGGGAACCACGTAGAGGACAAGAATGTCTCATGAGTTAAGAGTGATCCTTGAACTAGTTCATGGGCGTGGATTGGGAAGAAGGTGATGGAGAAAATGATTACTATTTTTTTTTTAAATCAAAACAAAACAAACACTCTCTTGCTAGCCCTGCAATTTAGTGATAGACCGTGGATTTCTCAATTGCACTTTAGTTTCGCAATATGGCGTTTTCTATTTAAATTTCAGATGTGCAGCAAACAGATCCACATGCACAAAAGGCTCTGAACACATAGGTAGATGTGTGCTCTGCTTTAGTCTTTCTTCTTAAAAATAAAAAAGCAAAAGCAAAAGCATATCTCTATGCATTTGAATGAGTGAGGATGGAAGGAGGTGAGTCACAGCCACCTTTAAACCCCTTTGACATTCACAAGGTGCTAAAAGTCAGCTGGGGTCCCGGTGCTGATGAATTTGCATCTCTTTGAATATGACGCTTGAAAAACCCCAGCGATAGATTAAATTTTGCCAAGGAGAAAATGAGAGAGAGCCTTCCATCGCTCAGGTCTGCCGGGAGGATCTTTATGGTTGATTTACTTTTTTTAAATAAATGTTTCTTTATGTGTATCCCCCAGTTCCTGCCCAGGCGGCCTCTATCAGACAAGCTGCACCTTCTGCCGGTCCCATTAGCCGGCGGACAGTAAGTCACCCGGCTTCTGAGCACAAGGTGAGGGATATTTCAATCTAAGCCGTGTAGACCTTCTGTGTTTTCTGATTAAAATGTGCGAGAAAACCTTGGAATAAACTCTACCTGACAGGACTTCTGAAATAATTTACACTCTTTGCAAAGCTCAGAGGTAGGATTGATTTCAGGGCCTGTCACTACATTTCAGATGATCCAAAATGGATGAGAGCTTTTACATGCATTTAATGGCTGAAGATGAGCCTGTAAAAAAAAAATCAGTGAGGTCAGAAAACCAAAGTTCTTGTCTAACGCCACGGTAGAGTGTTATTTCATTGTTTTCTTATTCAAGTGACACCTAGCCATCACCAACAATTTGAAAACATGCCGAGATAGAGAGGAGCAAAACATCACCAAGAATTAAGCAAGCCAGAGAGAGCCATTGCTGGCGGGAAAGCATATTATCTTCTCGCCTTCTCTCTGCCTCCATGCTTCTTTATGGAGGGGAGCACATAAAACAAGTCCAATTTTGTTTCCTGATGTTTATCACTTGCAATCATAACAATGATATGGATGTTGATGTGATAGTTGAGCATGATTGGTTAGGAACTTCCCAAGCACGAGTCAGCTATTGCCTTGCCTGGTCCTCAGCACAGCCCTGTGAGGGAGGTGTTGTGATATTCTCTGTTTATAGATGTTCAGTAATTTTCTCCATGTCCCCCCCAGAAGATTCTAAAGCTGTGACTCCGACCAAAGCAATTTGATTCCTGAGCCCCATGTCCTTAATCACTGTGCTGCGATCTAAACATTTTAGATGCTCACATAAAGAAGTCACACCTGAGCCTGAATTTTAGTGGTTGTGTCATACACCAGGGAGCATCATTGGCTAGATATTTAAATTGCTTTGGGTGCAGATGTGCCTCCTGGATGTGTGTGTGTGTGTGTGTGTGTATGTGTGTGTGTGTGTGTGCCCACACGTGCGAGAGTGAGCACAGAGCAGCAATCCCATACCATGACATTGTAAAAACATCCTACAATCGTTCAACCCATTCCTCTGTTTCGGGATGTCAGGTGGCATCATTATTTTGTTCTCTGCTCCTTGGGAGAGCACCAACTATCTCACCAATGAGACCTGGGTTTGAAGCTCAGCTCTCAGTTCACTACCATGGTTGTTTAGGAGACTAGTTGCTTATTCTTCTTACACCTAAGCAAAGTAGAGGCGCTATCAAAGTTAAATGAGAGACCAAAGATGTAAGTGGTTTGGTATAGTTGCTGACACATAGAAAGTAATTGCATAGCAATTCCTTTTATTATTAACTAGAGGCCCAGTGCATGAATTCGTGCACCAGTAGGGTCCCTAGCAGCTGCCGGCTGCTGGCCAGGTAGTCCCACCCTTCCTCTAGCCACCTGCCCCCCACTGTTGCTGCTGGTTGTCCATGGGGCCCAATTGCCCTGCTATTGCCCCACTGCTGCCAGGCTCCCAGGCTCTGAGACAGCCTGGAGGCAGCCCCACACCCCACAGCTGCTGCTGATCATTGCCCACCGGGGCCCGATCACCAACCTCCCCCCCCCATTGTCCTGCCATTGCCAAGCTCCCAGCGGCCCTGCCCTGCTGCCACCACTTGTCTCTCACCCTGTGATCAGATTGGCAGGGTGATTGACCAGTGGCTCCCACCCACCTTGGCCTGGTCTTGCCCACTCACCTGCTCCACCACCCCTCCCTGGTCCTGTGCTTGTTGGGGTCCATCAGGGCCTGTAGCATCACCACTGCTGCCCGCTACCAGTGCCACATTGCCAACTCTATCCATCTTCCGTGCCACCCTTGGTGGTCAGCACACACCATAGCAAGCCGTCTAACTCACAGCAGAACTCCTGGTTGAGGGGACAATTTGTATAGTAGGCTTTTATTATATAGGATAATAATTTATGATAATTGTCACATTTTGAGCCGGAATTCTGTGACTGTGGATGATCTTATTCAGCCTTCACAAAGGCACAGTAAAATAAGCACTGTTTGTCCTCTTTGGGAGGTGAGAATGATGATGCTCAGAGGTCAGGAGATTTTCTCAGGTGTGTCTGACTTGACACAGGGGGTCTGATTTCAGAGGCCACACTTTGGTGCTCCTTGCTGTTCTGGGGTCCAGTCATGAAGTGCCTTAAAACCTCTTCCAAGAGGCTTAAGGCTAAATGGGGGCACTGAAATGCTGAAATACTAAACACCTGGGAAAGGAGGCAGGGGTTGGATGCAGGTGTCGGAAGCTCAAAGGCAGAAACTGAGTTAGGTTGTGTGCTTTCAGCAAATTCATGGTGGTCGAGGATGTGGGAGCATATGGCGTATATAGGGGAAGTGGAGAGAAAGGAACTGAGAATGGAACATGGGAAAACCATCATCTAAGGAATGGACAGTGGCTATGCTGTGTATTAGTCAGGATGGGCGAGGCTCTGCTGCATTAACAAATCCTGATATCTGAGCGGCTTAGAACAAAGGCAGCATCTTTCTTTCTTGTGCAAAATGTGACGAGGATTGACAGAGGTTCTCCTCCATTTAGTGAATCAGGGACCTGCTTCTCTCTACCTTGGGGCCCCCAACCTCTCAATAAGTGGCTCCCAAAAGCTCTGATAGGTAGAAAGAACAGACATTCAAGCTCTTAATGGCTGTATTTGGAAGAGATACAGGTCACTTGCCACTCACCTTCTATTAGCCACAACGAATTGCTGGTCACCACCCTACAACTACAGAGGAGGCTGGGGCGGGCTGTGAGCAGAGAACAGAGAAATGACAGACTGGTGGGACACACAGCCTTAAGTCTATCAGCAAGCAACTCTCAGGGAGACTTCAAAAATTAATTATACATTTTAAGAATCTATTCAGGCCGAGACTGGTTTGGCTCAGTGGATAGAGCATCGGCTTGCGGACTGAAAGGTCCCAGGTTCGATTCCGGTTGGGGGCATGTACCTTGCTTGCGGGCACATTTCCACTGTGAGACATGCAGGAGGCGGCTGATCAATGTCTCTCTCTCATCGATGTTTCTGACTTTCTATCTCTCTCCCTTCTTCTCTGTAAAAAATCAATAAAATATATTAAAAAAATGAATTATACATTTTAAGAATCTGTTCAGGCACGATTTCCCATAACTGAGTGCTGATGACCTAGCTCAAGCAGGTATGGCCCTGAGGTGTGATGGGTGCCATAGAGAGAGGTGAGCAACAAGAGGAAAGGAGCTCTAGGGCCGACCCAGCGCCACAGGCTGAGCAGGGGAGTCCAGTGGAGTCTAATGGGGGTGGAGAATTGGGACTAAGGAAGACCCATCTGCTTAGAAGGGCCCAGGAGTCTAAGAGAAAGTTAAAATCAAAATTAAAAAGACTAACCACCCATGATTGTGTCCGGTCGGTTCTGTACCAGTCACGACGCCAGGGCCTCTGGACGTCTCTGGGGAATCAGAGAGCAGGGTGTGGGGACCAAACCAGAAACCCCTGTCCTGAAGGGCAGATACTCATGTCCATGAGGGTCCCGGGGTGACGCCCAATCCAATCCGTCAGATACGGGGTCCGTGCTGTCAGACAGGCTCTGATGACACCCTGAGGTGGGCCAGGCACCGGTTGAGGCCTGCTTTGGTCAGGACCCGATCAGGTGCTGAGCAGGGAGCTGAGTGTGGAGAGAATCCCACTGGGGGCCTGTGGAAAAGGTTCGGTCTGGTCCTCCGAGCCAGAGGTCGGTCCAGTTGGCAGCCCCAGTTCTGCGGGGTCCATGCCGCTGGTGACCTGGGTCTTGCTGGTATAGCCACTCGTTTCTCCTATTCCTGCGTGGGGCGGGAGCCGTGAAATAAATGAGCCATACAGTCTCTTCCCCTTCCAAAGGGCTGATCTGTAGTTAATGGAGCCACTGTAAAACTCGGCACTCGGTACCGTGTGCTGTGCGGCAAGCTGTTATTGCTATTAACCACGGCCAGTTCCTCCCCGCACTCTGAGTTAACGGGCACCGGCTGCAGGTTTAGAAACTCATTTAGAGGGGCGTTCAGAAGCGGGGTGCCCTATCAGGACCACATAAAACTCCTCATGACGTGTCATTGCAATGCACTTCCAGAGACAGGGCCAGAGCTGGTATGGAGGAGGGCAATTGGCCAGCGCATGCTGAGCTTGACAGTGAAACACAGCACCGCTCATGGCCAGGCCTTCAGCCCAGCAAAGCCTTCTCCTCCTCCTCCCTCCTGCAGAGGAGCGTCCCACTGAGCCTGGCAGGTCTGGGTGTCCCCGACACGTGGTGGAGACCATCCACAGTGCAGGGGTCATGGCCAGGAGCCCCCTCTGTCCTTCTGAAGGATGGCATCATTTACGAAGAATCAAATACTCTCTTCTCCCAACTTCTTCCAGTGACTTCCACTCACTTAACCCCAAGCCATTCTCGTCCCTGGAAGACCACGTCCACTTAGCTCTCTGCACCCCACTCTGTGTTTGGGGTTAGGCACTGTGTATCCCCAACACTCTGAGAAAGAGCGGGAGGTACGGTTCCAGCACAAGCTGCGCATAGAGGGAGGTCTTGGGAGAGAAAGACAAAACAAAGGAAGCAAAGACACCCCATGACCCAAGGAAGCACATGGTGGGCAGGCACACCGTCCTCCACCGCTCACCGTGCGCACCCCCATGCCCCCGGCTCGGGCCAGCATCACACCCTCCAGGAGAGGCCGAAGGGACTGGGAGGGGAAGGAGGACCAGAGGCAGCTAGAAGGTAAGCGGCTTGGGAGAGGTCACGCAGGTCATAACAAATGGTCTGAGCCGAAGCCGGTTTGGCGCTCAGTGGATAGAGCGTCGGCCTGCGGACTGAAAGGTCCCAGGTTCGATTCCGGTCAAGGGCATGTACCTTGGTTGTGGGCACATCCCCTGTAGGAGGTGGGCAGGAGGCAGCTGATAGATGTTTCTCTCTCATCGATGTTTCTAACTCTTTATCCCTCTCCCTTCCTCTCTGTAAAAAAAAAAAAAAAAAATCAATAAAATATTTTTAAAAAATGGTCTGAGCCTCAAGTCCAGGCTTCTAGGTGATTAAACAGTAAATGTAATATTAAAGGTAATAGTTAATCTCCATTCCTCCGGCCACTCCTGAGCCCCTGCTCCCTCCCTCGGGGCTGGCGGCCCTCAGCTCCTCTGGCTAACCCTTCGATGGTATTCCTCCCCCTCGGCCCCTTCCTGGGATCCTCACACGGATACCGCTCATCACTTGCATATGGCAGAGCCCCCGAGTGCACAGCGTCGCCCCTTGGACAGAGCTTGCTTCATGGACTCTGTGGGAGGGTAGCCCATCTGTAATGGAGTCACTCATGTTAAAAGGGAGTGCGCTCTCGAATCGAGCAGACCAGGGTGGGAGACTTTCAGCGCCAGATGCTCTTCTAGTTGCATCTATTACATTTTTTTTTAAGTAATGTTAATAATGACGGTTTACTCATGACTTAGTGTATGCCACCCACCAGGATGTCTGCTTTGCAGGATGATACTATTTAGTAGTCCGAAGTTTATAAAGTGCACATGGCTCTTACGCCCGTTTTATTGACATGAAGATTGAGGTGTGGGGAGCTTAAAAATGGCCTCTCAAGGTCACTCAGCAAGAAATGGGTAGAATAGGATTTCAACCTCAGGCGCTCTAACACCAGAGCTTGAGCTCTTAACTTTTGCCCCCCACCCCCTCCGCGACAATCCCCCCATCATCATGTTGCTCAGAGTAACTCCCAGGGCCCCAGGCCAGAGTCCCTTCAACCGCAGATTCCAGGGGCTCGGTCCAGACCCGTGGGAGCTGTGGCCCGTGCGCACACATTTTTTTAAAAAAAATATATTTTATTGATTTCTTACAGAGAGAAAGGGAGAGAGATAGAAAGTCAGAAACATCGATCAGCCGCCTCCTGCACGCCCCACAGTGGAGATGTGCCCGCAAGCAAGGTACATGTCCCCGACTGGAATTGAACCCGGGGCCTTTCAGTCCACAAGCCGACGCTCTATCCACTGAGCCACACCGGTCTCGGCGTGTGGACACATTTTTAATATTTGAGGACCAGATGTTTCTTATAAACACCAGCCATTGCACTCACCAGCTCAGGGCTTCAGAGCCCAGGGTGTGGGGCCCACAGACCTGCACGCCTTGCTGGTCGGGAGCACGCCTCCCTGGAGACCTCCCGTCTCTTCATGGCAGGAATGGGGTGGGCTGGAAGCCCCAGGAAGGAGCTGGGGAGTCTGGCATGGCAGCGACTCAATGACTGCAGTCTCCCGGCCATCGTTTCTTCAAGTCACATGTGGCCTGGAAGCAACATCCTGGACAACAGTGGGAGCTACAGCGCTGGCTTCAAGCCCTCCTCCGCCTCCGGTCTTAGAAAGTGCTCCCTCACACCTCTTACACCTGGCACAGCCTCAGGCATCCTCAGAGGGCAGTCTGGGGACCAGGCCCATCCCTGGCAGAGAGATCACTGCCCGGCTAGCTGCAGGTCCTCAGTGGCTGTTTGGGGTGGCAGGTAAGGGACCCTATTCTCCATGGGGAGACTGAGAACTAAGCAGATAAATACCACTGAGTTTTCGCCATTGCTGAACTTCTTTAGGAAGGTTATTTTTCCTCATCAATCAGTATTCTTTAGAAGCTTTCTACCTCCTCTAGTGGGTCTTGTTCTGACCTCTACCTTGAAGTATTCATTAGGATCTTAGAAGTACTTATAATTGCCCCCCCATCCCTAACTCAAAGCCACAAGATTAACATCTACCTGTGCTCCCTGGGGGAACATTGTTTTAATACAAAAGACATTTAGAGACCACTGTGCCAGAGTCTGAATAAAACACAGATCTTGTCCCAGTAGTCATCATGGTCTATCTGGGAATGAGCAACACATCTGAAATCAAGAGCTAGCCCAGAAGAATATGCAAAGTGCAGTGAGAAAATAGATGGGGCACTTATTTTACGGAGGGAGAGTTATTAGTGAGTTATACATTTTAATCATCTCAACTGCACGGGCATCATTTTACTTTGCACTTGATGTTATCTTGTGTCATATCACCGCTGTGTACGGCACAGGTTTTCCGAAAGAATCAGGATGCTTCCATTTTGGGACTAAGTTAACAAAATCCACCCACACGATGAGCTACTTGAAGGCAGTGGCCTGCCTGAAGATGAGGCTTCTAAATACTGGACACATGCATGAATGAGGGTGTAAGTTCTGCTTGCTGTTATTTCCACAACATATTTGTCCATTTTCAAAGCTAATCACATACATTCGTTTCTTTAATTTTTATGAAAACTCTGTGAGGAAGCGAGTGAGATATTATTTTCATCATTCAAGTTTGGCAGGCAGGGCATTTAGTAGTCTCTAAAGCTTTAATTAGCCCACGAGTATACACCTGGAAGGGGGCAGGTCGGGACTTGGATCTGATCCCACACAGATTCCTCAGTATCACCCCAGGACATTAGAGACGAATATTATTGTTACCAGAACTGATCATTTTTCCAAGGATTAGTAATCTTACTCTGAGATGCAATTCATAGATTTTTATCTTTTTAATCATTTGCCATAATCAGCCAGGGGTAAACCCGAAAGGCTGCTTAGTCAGAATGAGTTCATGAGATTCCAGGGTTTGATGTAAGCATTTGCATTTGGTGGGTGATTCTGTCCTCAGTTGATTTGATCTTTCAGAGCCAGTAAGCACAGTGGGTATTGTAACTCTCTCCTCTCTTGACTCCCTGATGACCAAGTATTGGTTTTCTTCTCTGACATCCTGGCTTCTACACTTAGCCTTTTGCTCTGAGCGCTGCTCCTTTACCTGCAATTTAAAAGGTGTTATTGCTCAGAAGTGGTCCTCAGCTCTTTCTACCTCAAACCCTCTCCATATTTGACATCTACCCTTCATTGCTTATTAATATCTAAATGCTCACAGATAAGATGGTGGGGTAGATAAGAGATCCACCAAAGGACTTGTATGCATGCATATAAGCATAAACAATGAACACAAGACACTGGGGAGTTAGCGTATGCCTGGGAGGGGGGGGCAATGGGAAGATATGTATCCATGTAACACATTAATAAAAAAAAATAAATAAATGCTCACAGATTTCCAATTTTTACCTCTGACCTATTTCTATCTCTAATCGGAACTCTATCCTCACAATCCAAAGCCAGCTTGGAGTCTCATGGATCTTCCCCTTTGATTCACCAAATATTCATTTTTAAAATGGTGCACTATGTACTCTTCTTGGCCTTGAGAATACAGCAAGGTAAGATTTAAGGTAACTTGTCTATTCATAACTTATCAAAATGAAACCTAATTCCTTATCTACAAAACCCATTCCACGGTTTGTCCTAACTTAGGAAATGCACCCCAAGCATCCAATTGTCCTAGCTAAACGCCTAGAAGTTGTTTCATTTCTTTCCCTTCTCAGATCAATCCATCAACAAGTTATTTCCCACATCCTCTCAGTTCCATCCAGTTCTCTTCATATCTGCTCAAGCACAGCTGCTCCAAGAGGATCGCCAGCAGCTCTTGGGGATGACCAGACTAGACTCCTGACTTTCTCTCTCAGACCCTTCAGTCCATTCTCCACACCACCGCAAGTGGCTGTGAAACATCATCGGACCACATCGCCCCGGATGATAACCACAGGCGCCTTTCCATTGTACCTGGGGTAACATCAAAACTCGTGACATTGCACTCCCATAAGTCTCCAGGGCACCATGACCCCTGAACTATTCTTCAAGCTCATCTCATGTCTTTCCTCCCTTATCTCCTTCCTGCAGCCACATGAATCTGGGTGCTGTTTCCTGAAGGTATTGAAACTCTTTCACAACTTGAGGTCTTCACTGATGCTGTTCCCTCTGTATGCAATGTTGTTCTTTGTTCTCTGTGTTGCCTGCTTCTTTTTCAACCCTTTAAGCTGAGGTTAATTATCTCCTTGAGAGAACTTCTTTGAGTATATTCTGTTTTTTTCTCTGTTGGAGTGCTTAATTCTTATTTTTTTTCAATCTGTGATTATTTATTTTTTTCATTTATTTTTTCTACCAGACTATAAGCCCATATGTCATTTTCTTCACCCGTTTTGTTCCAGTGATTAATCCAATATCAGGCATGAGCAGGTCCACAATAACTATTTGTTGATTAAATGATCATTTTGCCATAAAAAATACAGGCAAAAGAGACTCATGGTCCAACTCAAATATTTTTTAAGGATGTTATTGATTTTTAAATAAATAAAACTATGAATAATAATCTATTCTGGTGTTTTTAATACCAAATGAGGGAATTCAAATGAAACATAGAGTAGTCTTTGTCTAAGCATACAGTCAGTTAAATGTTAATGCTGCCCCTTTCTAGAGGACAGGGTCATGTGAAGAAATTTTTATCTTTACGTGGTTTCTGGATTTGTATGTGCTAACATTTATCATCCTCCTGTTGAAAATTTAAGTTAATTTTAGCCATGGGCCCTTTCTGAGAATCTCCTCTGTACCAGATTCCATGTGAAGGTGAGAGACCTGGGTCTTGGTAGAGCATCCATCCCGTAGAAAAAGGCAACTTCAGACTCAACTCAAGGGAGACAATAAGAATGTGGTAGCCTTCAGTGAAGGTATAGAAAAACAGATATTCTTTGAATGCACAGATAAGAAGATTAAAGTTTTCTCCAAGGATGAAAAAAGAGGTTTCATGGTGATGGTGACATTTTGTTGGTCATTCAGGGTGAAACAGTAGGAAGGTGAAAACAGAAAAGAAAGATGATAAAAAGAAGCAAACGATATTGATTTCTTCTTCACAGATATGGAAAGGCATTCCACACCTCATTCCACCCAATAATCCCTTGAGCCAAGAAGGCAGGGCTTGCTAGTGTTTTGTTGTTGTTCTTGCCTGTTTGCTAGTTTGCAACAAGATAATTCAAAATCGAAGGATTGGCGTGGTTTCCTCAAGGATGTTTGGCTCATGGAAGCCAGAGGTCATGCACCTGGGCTTGTGAATCCAGCTTCTGAGCTGGGCTCTGGGCTCGGCTGCCTCATGGATGTTGAATTAGATGTTCGGCACAAGATTCCTCTCTAGTCTTCTCCTCTCGCCTGAATGAGAAATAACCCGCCAGGACTCACTTCTTAGTAGAGTGCTGGTCCTGACTTGTCAAAACTGTCCCTTGTCGAGAAGTCCCCCAAACCCTAAGGAAGTCAAGTTTTAACTTTTCCAACATTCTCAAGAGCAGAGGAAATAGCTATGGTTTCTGCCTCTTGGACTCACTGGGTCTGTAGAATGCCCCCTAAACCCTCTGCATCCACTGGCGGTTTCCCAAAGCTGTGGCTTTCTGTCCAGCAACCCTTCCAGAGCACCATGCAGCCTGAGAGAACCTTCTCTCGGGAATGGGAGCATCTAAGGTGGTGCAAGATTCCTCAATTGTCTGGTGCCCCAGGGTTAGAGAGATGACAGGCGTCTAAAGTAGTGCTTAGGGATCTCAAGAGGAAATATGGCTGCCAGGATGGCATCTGGGGCTGCTCATGATTGCAGGCACCTAGGGTTGACGGAAGCCATTGCGTGGCTCTTGAACAATGTTTCCTGTTGCAATGGAAGTGCAGTATGTAGGGAAGGCAGATAATAGGAAGACAGCAGGAAAAGAGGGCAGTGCCAAATCTCCTGGGAAAATGAGATAGACCCCTGTGTCATAGTAGTCGGTGCTATTAAAGGGCCAGGAGCCCTTCTTCTATCGATATGTATGTATTATTCCATGGATTATTCTGATGCTTACTTTACCCAACCGAACGCTGCACACACATATCCATACACACGCTTCCTGCTAAACTCGTGAATGGCAAGGGCCAGGACAAGAGAAGGGAAGGATGTACAGGGTCTTCTAATACAAATATGACTAACCTATAACTGAATTGACCGATACCAGAAAGATGAGACAGGGCAGGCCAGATGAGAGAGTTTGAAAAGCTGAGAAGAAACATTGAATTTCTCTCCATAAGAAAAGATGAGGCGGTTTGAGACTGGCCATGTCTATTAAAGAAGACTGGGTGTTGTGGTTGCCGGGTTCTCAGAGAATCTTCTAGAAGACAAGGCAACAGGTAGAGTCTGGAGAAGGACAGGCCCTCTGGCCACTTGAGTGACAGCTGAGATTTGACTTCACATCATCGTCTCCTCCATTGTTATCACTAACCCCTGGTGAACCTCGGCCTCTGCAGGCCGCTCACTCAGTCGCCTTGTGTTAGCGGTGCTCTGGGGCATGAAAGCTAAGCAGTGGCTGAGAGAGGGAGCGAGGGATGAGATGGGGAGGCTGGTGCCAGCTGGGCGATGAAGGAACTAGCCAGAGTGGTGATGGAGAGGGAGAAGAGGCTTCGGAATGCAGACACCCAGGGCTCTGGACTCAGAAACCAGACATATTGGAAAAAATGTGAATGCTCCGCCCAGCCTGGAATCAGGATGGAGGCTGGGGCAAGGTCTGAGGGAGGGAGGGCTGAGGAGGCTGTGGACCCCACCTCCACAGAACCAGCAGAAGAACCCCATGGACCACACCAGCCCCAGCCCTGCCCAGCCCAGTCCAGCCCGGTCCAGCCCAGCAGGACTTCAGATTCCACAAAAGGACGTGGGAACTGAGCGAGTGTGTGCTTGCCAGACGCCCCCAGTATCCCCGGAGGCCCCTGCTGGCCACTCCCAGCCTCCCTGCGGCCCATCAGCATCCCACCTCGGTGGGTGAGGTCTTCTTCCTCATCACCTGACCCTTTCAGGCAAATTTGCTGCTGCCTCTGAAACCAGGCAGCCAATAGGACAGAAGCTAAGAAGCTGCTGAGGCCTCCATGCTAACGGGAAACGCGGAAAACATCTGCAGGAAGAGGTGTGAGCGTGTCCCGGAGGAGGGAGAAGAACCCGGTCTAAAACAGGCTGAGCGCCACACGCCACCCTGCAGGCGTTCACCATGGCACCCAGCCCCCCGGCCCCAGCCCTCAGCAGACCACTCCGCTACTGCGCATTCTGTCCAACCTGATGTCCCAATGCAGCGGGTTCTCGGGGCTCTTTCCTGCTGCCCCCCCAGATCTTCATTTGTCCCTTTCCTCTTCTCTTTGCCTTCCCGGGGGCAGTTTTTTATTTTTTTTCATTTTATTATTATTTTTTTTTATTTCAGAAGAAAACTTATCAAAATGGTTGAAATGCACACTACAAAGCGAGACCTTATTATTATTTTTTTTTTATAAAACATTTGGCAGAGAGCTGTGCCCACCCCCTTCCCCCCAAAAGAAGGCAGCGTGTGTCAAAGACACTGCCTCCCCCCTTTGACATTCACGCGGTGCTCCAAGTCAGCTGGGGTCTGGGCTCTGACGAATTTGCATCTCTTTGAATGTGACGCTTGAAAAAAGCTGGAGCCGCTAGATTAAATTTTTTTTTTTTTTTACGTCGAGAAAATGAGAAAAGCCCCTATCTGTCTGCAGAGTCTACTGGGAAGATCTTTATTCTGATTCTTGTTAGAATTGTTTATCACCCTGACAGGCCAGACTCGGACGAGATAAAGGCTCCGCTCCATCACGGGGCCTGACAGTGGTAGGGACATGCGGAAAAATGAAAGGAGCAGGAGAAAATATTATTAATAGATGCCGGCTTGCTTTGCCCGCGCCGCACGTCAGGGAAGGGAGAGGGGCGCCGGGCTTGATTGCGGGGCCTATGAAGTTCTGTCCAAAAAGGAAGCTATTTTTCATTAAGTGATAGAAGGGCCTTTTTCATGTTCTTTCCCGAGGAGCTGATAACTTATGCAGTTTATTCTAACCCTGCTGATTTCTGTCAGGGGAAGAGGGCTCCTGAAAGATAGCTCCCACCCGTCCTTTTTTGGGGGGACAGAGGCTGGGCTGACAGGCACACAGGGGCAGCCAGGAGGCCGGGCCTGGATGCGCGGGAGGCCCCAGATAGGGCGGGGCTGGGCGTGGGTGCCATGCTGTCAGTCTAGGGTGAGTGTGACAGGGAACGGACAGCCCCTGTGACCTCGAAGGGGAGGCCGTGGGCGGCTGTGTGTGTGACTCTCCAAATGCTCACACTTGTGCTCCAGTATGTGGGTGCCTGCCCAGCCGCACCACTGTTTGCTATGGAGTTGGACCCCTCGGCCCGCCCTCCCCCAGAACGAAGTACCGCAGGCTGGGCCACACATGGGATAGGCATGTATTGTCCTGTGGGCGGAGGCTGGAAGTCCACCATCGAGGTGTCGTCGTGGGTCTCTCCTGAGGCCTGTCCCCCGGGCTTGCAGGAGGCCGCCTTCTCTCTCCTCCTCACCCTTAGTTTCTCTTTTTCTTCTTATGAGGACACCAATCGGACAGGATAGGGCCCCACCCTCGTGAGCTCATTGGAAGTTAAACACCTCCTTAAAGTTCCCGTCTCTAATACTGTCACATTTTGAGACACTGGGAGTTGGGACGTTAACACACGGATGTGAGGGGGATGCGACTGAGTTGACCACAACTATCCCATAGTTCCCTCTGCTCCAGCTCCTGGGTTCAGGGGGGGGCGGGTTGCGATGGTCACACATCTTGTGGTGTCCTTAAGAAAATGCTTTCTCCAGGGCAGGGAGATGACAGTTCTCCAGATGACAGATTCCTGCACATGGAAGAGAAGGTCCAGGAGGTTGGACCCAACATCACTTCCTTCCTGGTGGAGCAGCTGTGGGCAGGACTCCAGGAGGCAATGCTGGAGCCCCGACCCCTGGCCTGAGTCCCTGGGTGCTGGAAGGCAGATCACTCCTCTATGGGCCTCATCCCCTCTCCTGTATGAAAGATGGCATTCCTGCAGCTGCCCAGGCCAAAGGGCACTGAGTGGGATGAGGGGTCTGGGCAGTGCCTTCCTTATGCTGGGCAGTCATGTGGACAGTTGGTAGAGTACTATTTAAAAAATATATATATTAATTTCAGAGAGGAAGGGAGCAGGAGAGAAAAGATAGAGACATCAAAGACTGCCTCTTGCATGCTCCTCACTGAGGATCGAGCTTACAACCCAGGTGTGTGCTCTGACTGGAAATTGAACTGTGACCTCCTGGTTGATAGGTTCATGCTCAACCACTGAACCACTCCAGTCAGGCTGGTTGAGTACTACTGAGGAGAGGGCTTGGGGAAGGATGTCCCAGTTTGGTGGACAGCACTCCCATGGGGCGTCCTGAGAGTCTGGGTGTGTGCCTTGGTGCAGCCATGCACTAACTATGAGTCCAGGAACCATCTGTCCCCAGTGGTTGGGAGAGCAGATGAGTGTCCTTTCAAAACTGAGCTCTGCCCCTACTCTTTCCTCTTCCATGTGACAGCATGGCTGAGGGCGCTGAGAAGACATTCCACCAACACTAGCAGACCGCTGGGACTTAGTCAGTGTTACAGTTGGGGTGGGGGTTGGGCAAACAATCTTGGTTAAGCGGGAGGTGAGTGATTGATGAGGGCATTTCTGTCCCCATGGTGTCCTTGGAGCATCAGGAGAAGCCAACGACACTGGGCATCAGGAAATAAAAGTTGGTGTGGTTAAGGTGACACATGCTTTTTCTCTGGCACTTAGTCCTTCTGACCATTTCTTAACCCTCTCGAGCTTCAGTGTCTTTGTGAATAAAGTGAAATAATCCTAGAGAGAATGGTTGTGAATACAGTATTTTATAAAGTATCTGCCTTGCTTTACAACACTAAAGTACAATAAGTACCCAGTTGACAATAGTCTTGATGTGCTTGTTGCTTTTGATGATGATGACATGATGATGATGGTGGAGCCGATTATTTGTTTGATAGCCAACATTACACAACACTTAGCATGTGTCAAACAGTGTCCTTGGTCTTTTTATGCTTAAGTTCATCTAGTGTTCACAGCAACCCTAATAAGTACATATTATCATTATCCTCATTTTAAAATGAGGACCTTGATGTTGAAGACAGGTCACTAACTTGTCCAGCATCATATAACTAGTAAGAGGCACTGTGACAGGCCAAGATGGCAGTAGGTGTTGGTAAGAGAGTTAGGGAGAATTTTTTACTCTACCACATGAATGAGAGCAGATTATTGCCAAAGGGTTGGAGGAGGGGTAAGATCCAAGAAGTGTGCTCTGGATTGCTCTAATATTTAGGTATGCAATCAAACTTTAAGAGGGTGACTGAAATTCTTGACTCATTGTGGACAGAGCCATGAGATGGGTCATGGATACTACATGTAAAAATCATCTCAGGCTGTTCAGCCCCGGCAGCTAAGACATGATGAGCAAGACTGTGAGAAAGAACTGAAGATCCTGTGTGAAGGGTCCCAGCAATGGCTTCTTGTGTAGACTACATGGTTCCTGCAGGGGTTAATCATGTACAGAACTCTCTTGTTCATTCTTCAAGGAACAGCTTAAAAGTCACTTCCTTGATGAAGCCTTCCTTAATCCCCTAGCATAAGAGACCGCCTGTCTGCACAGAAATCAAGCATTTTCAGGTATAATGGCACAATGCAGTGATATGTTGACTTGTGTGTCTTTTCTCGTTGACTCTCCTGCTGGACCAATGGGGACTCTTGCAGCACTCAGGGCTTGGTCTGACACCGCATTGTTCAGTGAATGTTTATGACCAGGACCATGGGAAAGAAAACAATAAGTTCTAAATATATTGAATCTACATTTGAAAGGTGCAGTGAGAAAAGTGGGGTGATATTAACAGAGAGCAGAGATTTAATTTAGAGAAGTGAATTTTAAAAATAGTAACAATAATATTAGGTTTATATTTCATTTAATTCAATGCATATATAACCCATGCCAGGCACCAAAGTGGTAAGGGGTGAAGGGACATAGGGGGCATGAGGTTGGCTCTGAGACAAAGCATCCACCCAGAGTTACTGTGTTATCTCTGAGCAACCCAGGGGTGAGGGTGAAGTTTTGAAACAGAAGGTTGCGTAGTTCAGAAAAGAATCTTTGGGAGGTTTTAAGAATGACTGGGGTTGATCTAGTTCATCAAAAGGTAAGAGACTTCCAGGAAGAATGTGTGTGCACAAACTAGCTGGGAGGCACTGTAGGGGCGCCAGAATAAGCGCTGGGCTTGGTGTTGAAAGAGAGATGTTCTAATCATAGCTTTACCCCCGGCTCCATGCTCCATGGACCAAGCTGGATTCAGATTCCTTATCTCTCAGATGAAGTGGCCAAGTAGAGAGTGAAGACATTCTTCCTCGCCAAGTGAGTCATGTGATCCGTGGGTTGCTCCTTCTCTCTCTGGCTTCATCATCTACCAGTGTCCTCTGTCATCTGCTTCCAGCTGCCAGAAGGGAAATGGAAATCTGAGGTAGACCCCGCTTCTTAAAAGAGTCAATACTTTGGCTTATTCTATTGGCAAGAATTAGCCTCCTGGTCACACTTCATTGCGGGCAGAATTGGAAATGTGGAAGAATGTGTGGAGGAAGAGAAGGAAGCTGACTTCTGGTGACCAGCTGTCTCTCTCTGCCTTGCAGTGTGTGTGTGTGTGTGTGTGTGTGTGTGTGTGTGTGTGTGTTGCATTAAAATTGCAGACATGACAAACACAAACAGGTAAAATAATAAAAATTATTTAATTTGCTGGATTTTCATGAGATCTCTTTGTTGTTGTTTTAGGCATTCTTTAATTATTTTTATTCCTGGGAGGAGAAGGAAATTAATACCTTTAAGGATTGATTATAACTGTAAACTGTGCCTGGTAATTCATGAACAGCCATTCCATGGCTCCTCCCACTAATTCTGGGAGCTGGCTCTATCATTTGTCCTGCAGATAATAGTGTTGAGGCTAACAGAGTCCTTTAACTGTTCCAAGTTCTCAGTTGTGCATGTGCAAAGAGGACAGAACATTTGAAACCAAGTTCACCTAATGCCAAAGTCTGTACTTTGTTCGCTCCACCACCTGCCTCTTGATGGAGAGTTTCTTAACTACCGAGAGGCCATGGAATGCCTGAGACATTGCTACATGTGGCTCATACCGAGGACATCTGTGTACCTGGCTCACACTAAGGACACCTGTACATGTGGCTCACACCGAGGACATTTCT
>JAAGEH010000328.1:1280964-1392176 GCA_011751065.1 Lasiurus cinereus | reverse complement strand
TGGCTCACACTGAGGACATTTCTACATGTGGCTCACACTGAGGACATCTCTACATGTGACTCACACCAAGGCCATCTCTACATGTGTATCACACTGAGGACATCTCTACATGTGGCTCACACCAAGGCCATCTCTACATGTGGCTCACACTGAGGACATCTCTACCTGTGACTCACACCAAGGCCATCTCTACATGTGGCTCATTCTGAGGACACCGCTGTATGGGGCTCACACTGAAGTTCCCATAGCACAGGAACAAAGAAATGTGCTCAATTCCAGTTTTCTCAATACATGCCGCTTGGCTAGCTTATCTTTTAAAAACACTTTGGAAAGTATTTCTTCTTGATAACTCTAGGCAAAATAATACACAGAGCCCCGCCATGACAGCGAGAGGCTCCCTGGAGCCACACTGATGGGAGACCGCGGGCGGTCAGGCTGTGCTGAGTGTGGATTGAGTGTCCCTGGACGGCCCCAGCCCGCCACAGCCCCAGCTACTAAATGAGGCCCATTGTTGCCACGTATAGGAGTGTCGGCAAATCTAGATGAAACATTCCAACTTCAAATGTTGGATCAGATGAAAAAGAAAAATGAGGCTAAGCACATCCCATCCACGGGCTGAATTCAGCACCCGGGACAGAGGGATTGTGACCTCTGCCTTCCTGGCAGTTTCTGATGAGGGTCCGGTCCCTATGGCCGGGTTCCCCTCTCCAGCACAGCCTCTGCTCTTTGTGCCAAAGACAAAGCTGCAGCCTTGCCAATGGTGTGCATTTCTTGGGCATCTGATTGGCAGGCACATGGCAGGCAGGTGAGGGGCATGGCTAACTGCTCACAGTCAGCCAACCCAAAGGACAAAGGCAGTGAGACTCTCTCTGGACGTTGGGGGAAACACAAGTCTCCTGCGCAGAAGATGCAAACGTTCCCGTCTCAGTGTAGTTAGGAGAAGCAAAGGCACGCAGACACGCGCCCCTTCTGTGTTGGCAACTGATGTGACATAACCGCACAAGGCGCAAAAGGCAGGCTGTGCGTGCATCTGTGTGTGTGTGTGCATGTGTGTATGTGCGTGTGTGTGCTTGTGTGCCCAAGTTTCAGAGTGATTTCTAACTTGAAGTTGATGAGATGGGATATTATGTCTTTTTAAAAAATGCAACTAACAACAAACTTTGCTTGGTGTAATTTTAGCTCGGGTGGGAGTTTGCCAAGGTGCAGTATGTTATTGTGGAGCTACTGTTTTGACAAAATAGTCTGTATGTGTGGTTGTATCTGTGAGTATGAACACGGCAAGCAAAAAAAAAATGGTGATATATATGTATACATATATATTTTAAGGAAATGAATGCAATAAACAAGGGACAATAAATTTAGATGAGAGAGTAGCTATTGAGGCTTGTTGTCATCACAGTTCACCATGGAAACTCTTTGTTTGTAAAGAGACAAGCACATTTCCAGTTAATTCTTAAAACATTTTTTTTTCTCAGATGGCTCTGGAGTCTGCTCTGTGCTGGGCATTGGGGTGCCAAGATGTACAGGACATGTCCTTGTGCTCTAGGACCCCACAGTCCGCTGGGGACAGCCACGCAGATCTACTGGGAAGGGCCATTCAATTTCGTGAGTAACCAGAGTGGCCGATATTGTTATTATGCTAATTCATGCAAAGCTCTTTGCACAGGGGCTGGCATGGAGCAGCATGCTCAGTAAATTAATAGGCGCAGGGCAAGGTGTTCTCCACCGGCATTTCTCATTCTCATAACAACCTCAGATTAAATCATATTATCCAGGAGGCAAAGCTTGGTGAGCAGCTATATTGTAGAGCGATTAAAAGATCAAGGCTCAGCTCAGCCACTTCCTTCCTTGGTCATTTCCCTTAATCTTATTGTTCTCCAGTGTGCTTGTCTATGATTTAGAGATTATAATCATGCTATTATATTCGTTGATTTTGGTGCGTCACCAACCACCCCACAATTCAAGAGTTAAATTGCCACCACTGATGGCTGCTTACGCACCTACGATTTGGCTGGGGTGCGGCTGATCCAGGCTGGGCTCACGGAATGGTTCCGATTTCAGCTGGAGCATCTCCGTGTCTCATTCTCACTGCAGGTCTTGGTTGGACCTGGTGGCTCTGCCCCATGTGCCTATCATCTTCCTTGGGCAAGTGGTCTTGCTAAGGTCTGTTCTTCTTTGGGCCCAAACGGAGATCCTAGAGAGCAAGCTTCATCCTGCAAGTGCTGTTGAAGCTTTGGTCACATCACCATGGCTGGGGGCATCAGTCAGATTGAGTCACATGACCAAGCAAAGTTGTTCAGTGGGGAAGGAGACTCTGCCCTTGGACATGGAGTTGGGGCCATGATACACATGCCTGAGTAATAATCTAACCTACCAGGCTACTTACTTCAGGGAGTTGCTTGGAGAATTACAAGTATGTACAAAGCTATGTAACACGCTTAATAAAAAGTTGAGTGCACAGTGAAGGATCCATAAAAATAGGTAATTTGTTATTAATAATAATTGTCTTTATTTGATGGATGATCCAGTTGAGGCTCAGAGAGGTTAGGTAACTTGTCTGAGATCACATTGTGGTGAGTGCAGAATCAGAATTCAAACTCATGTCCAAATTCTTTTCTTTTTACGAAAACCCATGGAGCTGCCTCACATGGGGGCTAGATTTTACCAGGCAAGGTCCTGGTAAAGGCAAGGTATGAATTCTAAATATTTGAGTTGGTCCTATTTATGAAGGCAGATCTCAGACCTTGAGAGTTCAGAAAGGAAACCCAGGTGAGCAGAAGCCAACTTCTGGGGATAAGAAGCATGGCAGTAAGTCTCAACAACAACTGTCCGTCAGTGAGGCCTCTGTGTGCCAGGTCCAGCATTAGGGGATCACGAGCCTGGACCATCCTTGGGTATAGATCCTCCCTCTGCTCTGCCCTCTCTGAGGCTCAGCAGCCCAACCCTCTGGACAGGAGCTGGAAAACACTAGTACATGCTGGCTACCGGGGCTCTCTCTCCTCTATTCAATAGAGAGTAAAAGGGAGAAATTTCCTGTAGATCTCTTCATTTGCTAAGATTTAGTTTCCTCCTCTGATATTTCTTCTCACTCCCTGAGGATCTTAAATTTATAGGTACTGGGTTTTTTTTGTTTTTTTTTTAGAAGCTCTCCGAAAGTATTACATTAAATGCAGAAAAGGGCGATGGATTCCCTAGGCACTTTGTTCTACTTTCTATCAGGACCTTTATATATTGGTTTACAGGATTTGCTTATGTCTTGGAGTCTACCACTTGCCCTTCCTCACTCTGTGCCCTCAATCGCTAGACGGTGAACCCCTTGCAAAATGGGGACCAAGACAATGCCTTCACCAGGTAAGACACTCAGAAAATATTGGTTGAATGAGTGAGTGAAAAATGGAAAACTAAAATTGTGATGAATGAATGAATCAATCAGTTATAGATCAATGAATAAATGGGGAATGAAGAAGTGAGCAGGTTGGGGAATATATGCTTGGTTGAGTGGTGAGGGGGTGCATGAAGAAATGAGTGACAGTGTGACTTGAAATTTCTCATTCTCTCTAAAGCCACTCCTTAAAATTGGGCTTTGTCAACTACAGTATACATCTTGGTCAAGCAGATCTGGCATTACACTCATTCCAACAACTTTAGCTCAGTGGGAGAGAAAACTTAGCATTTTTAACAGTATGGGTGCCTTAGTAGGACAGCTTTGAGGAAAATCATGACATTTGAGACAAAGGACTCCTGGTTCTTCACTAACTCTTCATTAATGTAGCAGTGCAGAGAACTTAAACATGATCTCTGACCTCATCCAGCTATGATCTCTTGTTTGCCTGTCAGGTAAGCAAATGGGACTTGCGGTCTGTGTATTTAGGGGCCTTCTGGAGGGAGATGCTATGGACTGGAACAAGATAAATTGCCATGAAATGTCAATGAGACTTTTTAGACTACTCTGTATCTCTGAGTCAACAGCTGCCAACCATATGGTATTGGACAGGAGGGACCACAGGAAGATATAACCCTAGAGGAGCAGCCAACATGGATGGCCTTGCCAATTCTCGGAGATTGGCCAGCAATTAGATGGTCTTTGTCTCCTTCACCTCCCAGTTGCACCCTTGCTTCTAGTCCTGTCTTGCTTGTTACAAGGGCTGCCCTCAACTCTTATTGACCTTCATCGAAGGCTACAGCCAACTGGAGAGTTAGCTCTGTTTGAACTAACCCCTAGCTGACCCAAAGCACCGCTTTTGCTGCTTCTGAGGATAATAGTGTTAGCCAGTCATTTCCAACCACAGAGGGATGGTCCAGTACTCCAGGAGCACCTCCAGAAAAGTGGTGGGAGATCAGAGAAAGAAGAGACCAGCTGAACAGTCTCTGGGGTGACCAGGAGACACATATTGGCAGTGGTGGCAACAGAGGTGAGCTGTGTGTGATAAGAAAGGAGCACTTCAGAAGGCAGAGTTTGAAGGAGATGGGAAGTGTTTCATAAGTGTAGCGTGTAACCAAAAAAGACAAAGATGGTTTGAGGTATGAGACCTTGAGGCCAATGGGATTACAGTGTGTTTACTTTGTGGACATGAGTGAGCCGCCTAGAGACCACTTAGGAAAGCATGAACTTGCACTTTGTTTCCACGTGGCCTCCTGGATGCCCAAGTGACTTGCCAGGTTTGGTGAACCCAGCCAAGCCCCATCAAACAGTAAGGCCATGAGTTGCAGGCATCATGCACCCTGCTGTTAGAATCTCCTCCACAGTCTTCTCTTGACCACTGGCAGCTCCTCACTCCACAGCTTCCCCTGCCATGTCCTTGTCCATAGGTGCTCCATTCTCTGGGAGGATAGCTGTATCCTGCTCTGGCTGCCAGTTCCAGCTGTCCAGATGCAGGAGGTCTTCTCTTCTTTGGAGATGAAAGACTAGCTAACTGTGTGTATGTTCACTTTCTCTAGAGCTTTCAAATTATCCACTCGTGTAATTTACATTTTTCATGTCTTTGATTGCCATGATAGAAGCTAGCAACCTTAGCCATCAGAAATTCTGAGGATACACCAGCATCTGCGTAAAGTTTGTCTAACATGCAGAGGTTAAAGACACACCCTTCCAGGTCCAAGCCCCCTATGTGTACATTGAGTGTTGACATAGAAAAACTATAGGAGACCTGACTAGAACGGTAAGTCAGAAATAGATCGCTAATGACTGAATCACAAGTATGGCTAAGATCTGGACCTGGTAAATTGTACAGAAAGTTGGAATATTGGAACATTTTCTTGAAATGATGAAGTCTAAGTATAAGGTGTCCCAAAAATGTATACACAGTTTGAATGGTTATAAAGTCAGTGTTGATTAACATACAATTTATTTGCAAAATGTGAAAAAAATCTACAGAAATGAATACTTTTTTGGTCAATGCCTGTTTTCAAACTGATGACCATTCTGATCTGGGTGCTGCTGATAACTCAAAGCAATGGAATTGCAAACATGAAGAATCATTTCATTCTTTATTTGTGCACCCTCAATATGTCAACTGTTGTGGGTTTTGTACCGTCAACTTTATCTTTTATGTACTCCCATAAAAAGGTCTAGTGGATACATTTTTTTTTTGTTTAAAGTTTAGTCTAGCTTCACTCATTATTTAAAATCAGTGAAATCTAAAAAAGAGTGAAAATTAAGTGAGTTACAGCTGTTAAAGTGTGTATATATTGCACACATTTTGAATAATTATAAAGGCAGTGTTTATACTTCAACTGGGTCTTCAAACTTTCAGGAGCATTTTAGGATGAACTTGCTTTGTTCAAAGCTTAGTCTGGCTGAAAACACGGAAGCATCTATTGAGTTATTAACTGTTAAAGTGTGTATCCATGTTCTTGAGACACACTGTATTTTTACCTGGCTTCGTGGGAACACCGGACCCAGTCCTGACTTTGAATTTCATCTCTCATCTTTCTCTCTTATGTTATTCTCACTTGAACTACAGGAAGATGTCCATCATTCCTTGATTGTGTTGAGAATGTCCATGACTCTGAGCCTTTGCGACGTTCTTCCTGCTGCCTAGCTGACCCTTTTCTCCACCATTTCCATCTGGAAAATCCATAGGCCAAGCTACAAACAACCGTCTTGATAAAATACTTCTTTACATTTCCTCTTCATACATTGTTCATGGCAATGCTCCAGAGTACTTTATTTTGTGTGGCACATCATACCTTATCCACCAATTCAGGAACCACTAGAAGGCCAGAATCCACTGCCACATTTGCAGTGTTTCCAGTCCTCAGTGAATGTTCAAAGGTGAAATGGATGGAGGAGTCAGTGCATCAATGAGCACCTAGGTGAAGCAGTCACACAATGAATGGAATGAGTTAGTGTAAATACATAGTGAACAAGTGGGCCAGGGAACTGGTGTTTTGTTTTGTTTTATTTTCTTCTTTTGATAGAGAGGAGGAACTGCTAACGATGTCACCACGCTTAATGAATGCATCAGGCATATCAAGAAAGATTATGAATTGCTTCGTATTTGGGATTTTCCAGGTAGTCACCCTTAAGCTCACCTAGCCACACACTCCATTTAAGATGACTCTCACAACAGGTTGGGAGGCAGGGCAATAGGTCAGAGAGAGGTCAGACTGAAGGATGTGGTAGTGATCACAGCTGGCGATGATGAGGTTCGAGGTGAAAGTCATTGCAGGGATGCACTGGTACACATTGATGGTGGGTTGGGGTTAGGATTAGGGCTAAAAGTGCAGAACACTAGGAGGAGTTATTTGTTAAGAACACAGAAAAACACCATAACCGGTTTGGCTACGTGGCCAGAGCGTCGGTCTGTGGACTTAAGGGTCCCCGCTTTGATTCCAGTCAAGGGCATGTACCTTGGTTGAGGGCACATCCCCAGTAGGAGGTGTGCAGGAGGCAGCTGATCAATGTTTCTTTCTCATCGATATTTCTAACTCTCTATCCCTTTTCTCTCTCTTCCTCTCTGTAAAAAATCAATTATATATATATATATATAATTGAAAAAGAATCACAGACTATCTTTCCAACCTTGGGGTACATAATCAGTGGAGACATGCCCACAAGTAATGTCTTCCACTTGCTTTGATGGTTGCCACCTTAGTTAATGTAAACAAGTTTTGTGGATACTAGTAGTCATCCTTTAACTGCTCAATAATGTAATTACATTAGTATGAATTTACTAGAAATCATAAGTGTTTGGGGATCTGAGAGAGTTGGCTTTCAGCTTTCTCTTGCCTCTGGTAAGAGGATGATGATAAGCCAACTACTGACACTCTCAGACCTTTACTTTCCTCATCTGTGAAATGGGATCATGAGAACAGCTGCCTCCTGGGCTGCTGTGCACATTGAATGAGGGAAAAGATATAAACTCTTAGTCCAGAGTCTGAGACATAGAGAGTAGCAGAACCAATGCTCAATTGTCAAAGTGATCAAAATGTATTTTCTATGCGCAATATTATTGAAACAGAATTAAAACTGAAATGACAATAATTTTTGTGCATATGGATTTGAGTTTCTTCTTTGCACAACCAGCCAACGGTTGAGAACCATGGCCTTAATATATCTTGCAAACATTAATTATAGGCTATCATTTAAAAACCATCAGGACGGTTCTAGCGACACTGTGACAATTATGTGTGTGTGAAGACCAGATTGCTGAACCATCGCTAAGTCAACCTTGCCTCTAATGTAAAACTCAATTTTTATTTGGATTTTAAAATGTCTCTAATTATCCAGCCAATATTACATGCATATTCAAAGACTGGATTTCATCTCACTGGAGGTACATTCTCCCGTCCCACTCTTTATTTATGTATTTGATGAATACAAATGAAATTGGCTCCATAAATTCCAGGTATAAGAATGAAAAATAATACTTCTGTGTGTTTCTGTCACCCACACAGCTTGTTTGGACTTCTGAGATAGACAGCCCAATACTCGCCATTCTTCAGCATTTCCACCTTGAACTTTATCATAAGAACGGAGGCTTAATATAGAAATAGTCAAAACTTCCTACTCCTAAGTCAGCCTGGAGAAACTCAACTTAAAATGAGTATTTAATAACTCCTTTTGATGAGGAAAATCCAGCTGAAGGACTTGATGGTTAAGCCTGCAGTATTGGTTAACATTTACATTCTTAGATTGCATTGTACATTTTTTTTTGCCTAAGTCATGTGACTGTGAATGATCACCCTTAATCTTCCATGCTCATAGCTTTTCTCCTTCTCTGAAATAGCACTTCACAGGGATAAATGTGGCACCACCTTGCCTCCCATTTGTTTTAAATTCTTTGTTAGCAGAAAAAGGAAATGGCTACCATGGAGCAAGTCTATGGCTAGGTGCTGTGCTAAGCAATTTGTACAAATCATGGTGATTAATTCTGTAATCTGACAACATCAGTGGGATATACAGACTATTATTCCCTATTTGAGAGGAGGGAAGGAAACCCAGAAAATTGAAGAAATGTATACAGAGACACCCAGTGTAGGAGCAGAAGTATATTTCTTCATGGCCATATGGGAATAACTGGAGCCATTTACAATCCAGATAGAAACTGAGTTTTTGCATAGAGACAAGGTTGGCTAGTGGTCCAATTGCTATGGGTACAAACAAACTAATAATGACAGCACCTGGGCTTAGAAGACCAACAATTTCATATATATTATCCTGTATGAAGGTATCCTATAAAATAAAGAGATACTATTCAAATTAACCCTCAGGCCCTCACAAGATTGCTGCCTATGACCAGGCCAGCAGGGAGGTTAGTGAGGGATGACCAAACAACTAAACAAGCAGGTTGTGTGGGGTGACCAGGCCGGCAAGGAGTTTAGTGAGGGACGAACAAACGACTGAACAAGCAGGTTGCATGGGGCCCGTGAGGGGCATTCAGGCCAGCAGGGGGGTGAAGTTGGGGTGACAAAGCCAGCAGGGGGGTTTTGGGGATGACCAGGCCAGCAGGGGAGGCAGTTGGAGGCAACCAGGCTGGCAGAGGAGTCAGTAAGAGGCAACCAGGCCAGTGGAGGGGAGGGCAGTTAAGAGTGACCAAGCTGGTGGAGGGGTGCAGTTGGGGGTGACCAGGTCAGTTGGGGGGGCACTTGGGGGAGACTAGGCTGGCAAATGAAGGCAGTTGGGAGTGACCAAGCAGGCAGGCAGGCAGGTGAGTGATTAGGAACCACAAGTCCAGGATTGTGAGAGGGATGTCTGACACTGCCGGTTTAGGTCTGGGAAATGGGCCTAAACTGGCAGTCAGACATCCCCCAAGGGGTCCCAGATTGGAGAGGGTGCAGGCTGGGCTGAAGGGACTTCCCCCTCCCTGTGCATGAATTTCATTCACCGGGCCTCTAGTGTGTGTGTGTATCTATATCTATATCTATATCTATATCTATATCTATATCTATATCTATATCTATATCCATATCTATATCTGAAGGTATGAAAATAGAGGCATTATTAGAAGGATCAGTGGTAACCACCTTCTGAGAGATCCCCCCTCCCCCACCACCTAGAGTATGGGTAAGACCTATGACAACTAAAACAACCAAGGTAATGGGACACAACTCTGTGGTTGCACATAAGACACGAATATCTGTGTTGCTGAGAAACATTCTCCCTTGCTGGCTATGAAGAAGCAAGCTGCTATGATGTGAACTGCCTTCCAGTGGGGACTCTGTGGACAAGGTAAAGAGGGCAGCCTCCAGTGGCACTCAGCAGGAAACTGAGGCCCCAGGCCAACAACCTGCAAGGGACTGAATGCTGCCAACAACCATGTGAGCTTGGAGGTAGATGCTTCTCCAGTCAAGCCACTGTAAGACCATGGCCCTGATTGACCTCTTGACTGTGACCTTGTAAGACCCTGAGCAGCAGACCCACTTAAGCCATGCCCAGATACTGACCCACGGAAATTGTGAGATAATAAATGTAGTGTTCAGGCAACTGCATTTGGGGGTAATTTGTTATGCAGCAATGCAGGCAACTGCATTTGGGGGTTTTTGTTAAGCAGCAATATCACTAATATGAGGTCTTTCAAAACCACATCACTGAATGTATAACTATTGGGAATCATTACTGTCTTATAGGAAGAGCAGTAGACTTGCAGGGAAAATGCTTGCATTGAAGTCATGTAAGCCCAGTGACAATTCTAGTGTCCAACTTAGAGGGCCTTGGGTGGGGACATATAATCCTATTGACCACTCTCTGTTGAAATAGTGTCTTTTTTTGCCTCTATGACAATCCTCACAGGATTACAGTCTATGTCTCTGCCTATTACTCACCAGCTGTGTTTGTCACGTGCTCCTTCTCCCAACATCTCACATGTGGAGCATCTGATGACACACTGCTGTTTCTCTTCTCATATTATATGCTCACTTGAGGCCCGATGCACAAAGATTCATGCAAGAATGGGCCTTCCTTCTCCTAGTTCATAAGTTAGGAGACAACTCTGGCCAGGAACTGCCTTTCTACCTTTCCATGCTGCCCAGAGGCCTAGAGCTGCTGAGGCAGAGTGGAATGCCTGCATCATTGCCATGGTGATGGCGCAAGGGTCGCGCCTTGCCCCCGGCCACTTGGTGCTTGCATATGCAAATTAACCCATCATCTTTATTGGGTTAATTTGCATACACACTCCTGATTGGCTGGTGGGTGTTGCGAAGGTACAGTCAATTCGCATCTTTCTCTTTTATTAGCGTAGATATCAGGCGATACTATGTATATGTTAATTAGCCTCATAGCCATGCGCCTCCTGTCCTGAGCATCTCCTGAGCTCCTGACTCAGGGACCTGCTGGGTTTTTCATTTTGCCTGTTATGTACACACTTCAAATCCAACTGTACTCCACAGTTCCTTATCTCAGAGGGTGAGGCCACTGCTTACTACCCATCCCACCAGCAACGCAAGCCAGAAGATGGTGGCTGCCATCAACTTTTCTGTTACATGAAACAGCCACTCACTGGATCCTATTAACTTTATCTCTGAAATAAATCTCAAGCCATACTCCTCTCCCATTCTAGCTCATGACAACTACCTCTTTCTTGCTTCAGGTTTATATCAATTCAGAGTGACTACTGAGATGTTTTTCTAGGCAATCTCTCCTTCTTGTCCTCCTCAATCCACTCCATACACTGCTACCAATAATATGACAGAATAACAGAAGAACAGAGAAGAAATTCAGCAGGAAACATCGTGAGATGCTACCTTTTCTCTATTTTGTCACAAAAAGACTGTGGACCATGAAGCTGAGGATGTGGAAGTTCACAGCCACTTACTTGCAGGGTTCCTTCCCAAATCACTTCTTTCTCATTTCAAATAAATGTTTATTTTTCTATTCAACTGTATATTCATAATTATGTGTCCTTAAAAGAAAGTCCCCAGGAAATACTGCTTACGCCCTTCCTTTGGTTCTGGATCAACTCTGAGATAAAGGTCTTAATGTGACCTCCATGATGTGGTCTAGTTCATTAGTGTCATCCAACATGCCTGTCCCACATTTTATCTTCAACAAACAGGACAGATCTCACATTTACCGTATCATGCCACTTTATGCCTCTGTGCCTTTGCTTATGGTATTCCTTAAGCAACATCTTCCTGCTCCTTATTGACTTCTGCCCATGTATATCCAACCCCAACTTCCATTGAAAAATGCCTCCACAATCTACAAAGCTCAGCTCATGTGCCTGCTGCCCAAGGAGCCTTTCTGGGCACCCTTCCCCAACCCCAGGGGACCACTGAGCTTCTACAATGCCAGGTTTTCCCTTTGTCACCATACTGATTAATCTTTCCTTCATCACCTGGGTGCCTGGCAGCAAGGTGCAGCAGAAGGCTGTTGAGTTGTCACTCTATTATCTTGTGTCACTGGGACAACTTACTTGACCTTCTCACATCTCAGTTTCTGTCCTTATACAAGGGTTGTGCAACTACCATATAGAGTGTGGCAAGATTTCAATTAGATTATGTAAAATAAAACTACTTGGTGAACGTCAAGTGTCATAATTGACACAAATGGAGCTGCGTGGCATTAAACTATCTTTAGAATTGCAGAGCGACTGCCTTAAATGAGGTTGTACATTTAAATAAAAATCAGAGTCTAGGTGTCAGATCAGGAAATAAAGTGCAGATCATAGGCTGGTGGAAAGCATGGGCCTTGGGACTCAGCTCAGCCTGGGCATGAACCTTGGATCTGCCAGTGACTAGATTTTAGGACTTTGCTCAGATAACTATCCTCTCTGTGCCCCAGTTTCTCCACTTGAAAATGGAGATAATGACAGGGTAGTTGCAGTGATTAAATGTGTTAGCGCATTTTTTAAAAAAAATGTATTTTTATTGATTTCAGAGAGGAAGGCAGAGGGAGAGAGAGATAGAAACGTCAACAATGAGAGAGGCTCATCGATCGGCTGCCTCCTGTACACCCACTACTGGGGACTGAGTCTACAACCGGGCATGCGCTCTGACCAATCGGTGACCTCCTGGTTCGTAGGTTGGTGTTCAACCCCTGAACCCCACTGGCCCAGCATGTTCTCCCATTTGTAACTCAGCACTTGGGGAATTCTCAATAGATAGATTAGGGTTAATAAAATTTGAAAAATGACCCTTTGGGGGGCTCCCAGTGAAACGAAGCCTGCCCAAAGGCTGGTTCAGCAGAGATATCCAGAGCTGCACCATCTCACGGCTAAGGGAGACGGGGGCCATGTTTGTGTAATGGGAGAATAAGGATCGTGCATAGGCTCTGAGGCATCAGGTTGGGACGGCACCCAAGGAATAGAGGGGTTCTGCTCAAGGAAACACTCTGATGTCCTTCTCTTTAAATGCTGAACGCTTTCTACATCTGGAAGCAAGGTCACACGAAGCCTTGGTGGAATTCTAGCGTGTGGACCAGGAAACAGAAGGCAAAGAAGAGGGATGCCAAAGCACAGGCTTTTTAAACATCCGGGAGTTAGTCTCTCCCCACGTCGAGCTCTGCTGGATTGCCCGATTTCAGAACCTTCACTCCCAGCAAAGTCCTGCCGAGAGCAGAGGGAAGAAGCCGCCTGCCATGGGTGGCAGGGTGGAGGCAGGCAGGTGAGAGAGAAGCACAGAGACGCCAAAGTCCCACCAAGCTCCTGTTTGGGAACCGAATGCCCGGTGGAAACCAGATGCTGGAATGGCACCCAACAAACTGGTGAGAATATGGTTGGCTGTATCTCCAAGTGGAGACCTCCAATATGTACAGTTTATTGTCTATCGTTGAGAGCTCCGTGATCTGTTCAAAATAAGTATTTTAATGTGTTGCAAAGTAAAAGAAGACATGAAGAATGTCAGGTAAGATCGGTAATGGGTAAAATTAAAGAAAAAGAACTATAGAAAATCAAGAAATAAAAAAAAAATAATACTAGAGTAAAAAAACTCAACGGCTGTGTTTAATAGCAGATTAGACACACCTAATGAAAATATTAACGAACTGAAAAATAGATCTGAAGAAACAGTCCTGAATATACCTTAGAACAAACAGGATGAAGGAGTAGTTGAGAAATACAGAGGACAGAGTAAGAAGGTCTAAAGATATATGGGGTGTCCCCCCAAAATGTACACACATGTTAATAGCGGAATAGCTCACTTTTGAAAATGAAATTTATTTTGGTAAGCACTGCCTTTATAATTATTCAAATCGGGATACTGTATGTAATTCGAATTCCAAAAAGAGAGTGTGAGAGTGGCAGGGGTGATAGTTAAGAAATAATAGCTGAGAAATTTTCCTATCTGACAAAATTTACCTGTATGCAAATTCAGCAAATAAAATAAATCCCAAACAGTTTCAATGAAATAAATTCATAGATATTTGAACACATTATAGTCAAAGGCAGGAAACACCAAAGACAAAGAGAAAATCTTAAAAACAACTAGAGAAGATAGTTTTCCTTTAAAATTTGAAATTGTCTTATTAAAAGCAATAGTGGAAGACAGAATACGGTGAATGAAACTGAAATAGAAAGGAATGAAGGTAAGCACAAATAAAAACAACAGAGAAAAGGGAGATGATTATTACTAAGCTGAAGAGATTTAAATGATAATAACAGGTCATTATAAACAAATTTATATGATGAATTTTAAATTTTAGGTACAATGGAAACTTTCTCAGGGGAGAAGACTAAAAGTGACTCAACAAAAATTAAACAACACACGAATAGTCAGGATATTCGGTCAAACTTCCCAATTTACACAACTTACTACAAACCGCAGAATAGAAGAAAAACACATCAACCACTTTGGGGGCCAGGTTAACCTCAATACCAATAATTCCATGAGGCTTTCTGAGAATAAAGGTTACCGTCCCACCTCCCTGTGAAGATTCCAGTGTGGGAAAACTCTAAAAGAATGATGAGCAGCCTGAACGCAGCCCTGAACAACAGGGCGGTCTTCATCATGCCCAAGGGGGCCATTCTCAGGCCTGAAACTAGTGGGAGAGCTGAGTAAGCTTTCTGGACTCAAATTCAATCTACAAAACTCAATCATCTGTTTATGTACAGACAACAGACAATAGAATTTAATAAATACACGAGTAGCCCTGCGTGTGAATCCGTGTACCAGTAGCTTGCCAGTAGCTTGCCGCTGCCCTCCAGTAGCTCTCTGCCTGCTGCCTCACCCTCATGCAGCTCCCTCCACCCCCTGCCCTCCCTCATAGCTGGCTGCCCTGCCCCCTCGTCAGCCACCTGCTTGCAGCCAGTACCTCACTTCTGTCCTCCTGTAGCTCCCTTGACTCCCCCTGTCCCCCTATACCTTCTGCCCTGCCCCCTCCTATAGCTCTCCGCCTCCCGCTTGTAGCTTACTGACCCACCCTCCTGCTGATCCGCGATCCAGACGTTATGCAGTTGGTCGTTACGCTTCATGATGCAACGGCCATTTGCATATTACATCTTGACGGTATAGGGTGATTACTAGTCACATCAAAAAATAAGGAGCTTAGGAATACATCTAATAAAAGGTGACCAAAGTCTTTATGAAGAAAATGGTCCCTGACCAATATGGCTCGATTGCTTGGAGTGACATCTCATGCACCAGGGCACACGCCTCGCTCCAGGTTTGAACCCTGGGCAACCATGAGCCACCAGGCGTGCATGGACTGGAAGACTCAGTGTCAGGCACAGGACAGTTCTCTCCAAATTGAACACGGAGTCATGGCAAGGCAAACACTGTCCCGGTAGATTTTGTGGGCACGTGGGTATGTGTGTGAGAAGTGACAGGCTGATTCTAAAGTCTGCATGGAATTGCAGATGGCAGGGAAAGGGAGATTGTTCTGAATGAGAAGGACATGTTTGTATTGCCTGGCCTTTGCAGGTATCAATAATACTTGAATAATAGTCATGAAGGCAGTGTGATATTATTCTCGGGCCAGACAGTCAACCCATGCAACAGATTGAGTCAGAAATGAATTGTGTGTGTGTGTGGATATGTGTGTGTGTGCGGGTGCACGCGCGCATGTGTGAGTGTGTTTATTTTATGAGCAGACTTGGCATTATAGAGCAGAGGCAAGAGCATCGATTTTCAAACACAGAGTGCAGGACCATTTATGCATTTGAAAAATAAATAAATGATGGCTCTGTACCCCAGTATACACAAAAGTTGCGTTTCAGGTTTAAAAATACACGTGAAAGGTAAAATGGTAAAAGTGATACAAGAAAACATATGAAAATATATTAGTACATTTGTGCGAAGGAAGATTTCTTTAATAAGGCCCAGACAGTAACATCTGTCAAGGAAAAGATTGATATGTTCAAAAGACAGCAACATAAAGAACGCATAATGTTTAAACACGGAAGAGGTTGGGTCGTGCCACACAGGGGAATGGACAGCAGAGCCACCGGGAGCTGCTAATTCACCCCCAGACTGGACCGCGACAGTCTCGGCAATGACAGGGAGCAAGAGAGAGACCCTGGGGTCCACACAAACTCACCCTACAACCCCCCCAAAATAAAAAGCCAGCAAGAACTGCAGACCAGCACATTGTGAAGAGAAACCATTCGTGATGATTCCAGTTACATCAAGTTCCAAATCACGCAACACCGAGCAATAACTTGACGTGCACAAACAAGGAATACAACCATCAGAAAAAGAGGGGAGCCGAGATCGGTGTGGCTCAGTAGATAGAGCGTCGGCCTGCGGACTGAAAGGTCCCAGGTTCGATTCCGGTCAAGGGCATGTACCTTGGTGGCGGGCACATCTCCACTGTGGGGTGTCCAGGAGGTGGCTGATCGATGTCTCTCTCTCATCAATGTTTCTGACTTTCTATCCCCCTCCCTTCCTCTCTGTAAAAAATCAATAAAATATATTAAAAAAAAAAAAAGAAAAGAAAAAGAGGGGAGTGTCCAATGGAAGGGCAGAAGTTGTCCTGCGGGTGAGGGCTGGTGCCAGGATGGGGTATGACTCGGGTCGGACACAGGGGTTGCGCTGCATTTTTATTTTTTTGTACCTTATAGGTTTGGGGGAAACATGTATTCACGCAATAATTTCTAAACACAATCTCATAGGCATTTATAACGGAGTGAAAAGCAGACACACGCACCGCTGATAGCGGGAATGACTCCAGGGTTGATGCGTACGCTGCAGACGTACACGGTGGAACCACGGGACCTCGGAATTCTGGAAGGCCACAGGGGAGTGTTAAGCAGGAGGGGAGCGCACCTGCAGGGCGGGGTGGTGGTGGGGTGGTGGTGTGGAGGGTCCCGTGGCCTTCTCATTGTGAGAAAGATCCCATGAGCTGCCCGCTGTGCAGGGTGGCCGGATGGGGCGGGCATGGGGACGCAATGGCACGGGCATCTGGAGGCTGTCCTGGAAGGCTTCCTGGAGGAAGGGGTTAGCAGCATGCAAAGCTTTGCTGCGTCCATGGTGCAGAAGAGCTTCCCAGCTGATGCCAAAAGAGGGGAGAGGGCGCACTGTGTATGGGCACAGGTTGATTTGTACTTGGCAGGAGGTGTGTCAGAGTCGGGGAAACGGGGGCGACCTGGAGAAGAGTTGAGCACTAGATGGGTCACGGGGTCAGGCACCTGGCCTGGCCATGCAGTGGTTGATAATGGCCTTGCGTCTGCTTCTTCCGTCTGCCAGCTTCCTCGCTGTGAGATGGGAGGAGGGTGTTTCTCACCCCGAGGCTCAGGGGGCTCCCCCAGGTAGGGTTAAGACACGTGGATTGGCTGCCTCCTCACAGTGGGCTGGTTTGGAGGGTTAAATCCAGGAATGCTAGCGCGTGTCTGAAATGTTCCAGGGGCCAGAATCTAGTTGATAGCGAGCGTGGACCGCTCTTTTATGGCTGTGGTTGTGGCTGCTGCCGGTGTGGATGGATGTAAAGGACGACAAACGCAGGCATCCGGGCAGGAGGGTGCATGCAGGTGGGGTGAGGGGAGCTCAGAGCTCAGAGCCTGGGGGCTGGGAGGCGGCAGCAGCTGGCCCCCCACATCCTGAAGGCTACGCCTCCAGCTGAGAAGTTACAAAGCGAATGGATGACAAGGAGCCACAGAGGGATGTTCGCAGGAGGGGAGTGCGCCTGCGGAAGGGAGGAGGGGAGGGACCTTTTCATGGTGAGAAAGATCCCACGAGCGGCCCGCTGTGCAGGGTGGCCGGGCAGGGCCAGCACGGGCATCTGTGAGGCTGCCCTGGCCAGGCCAGCACAGCTGAGGACCAGTCCCTAAATCCGGGCGGGGGGAAGGGGAGTGACACAGGAGGGGCCTGAGAGGAGCCACAAGAAAGAGTGTCTTTGACAGGCCCTCCCAGTGGCTGGGTCTCAGAGCTCCTTCTCAATGCCCAACAGGGAAATGGGGTGCATGGTGGGGGGGGGGCGCAGAGAGCAGGCAGGGCTCGGATATTATCTGGACTCTGTTTGCCATCCTTCTGAGGGGTGAGCGCAGGAGGGGCAGAGCCGGGCGTCCTCCGAGTTCGCTGTGCCAGGCACACACAGGACGCCATGCGTCCTTCAGGGATGGCCCTGCCCTGCGCAGCTCATGCGGGTCACTGCTGCCACTCAGCCCCTGTGTGAGGACGACAGACAAACAGGACGGAAGCCTTCGCAGTGGCCTCGCTGCTGGGGGATCGCAGTCACAACAGGAAACGGCGCCCTTGCAGCGGGAAGGTTCGGAGACAGCCAGCCAGCACCGCTGACCTAGATTCCGGGCCCGGCCCGGCCGCCCTCCTCCAGCCCAGAAGTGCTGACGCCAGGCGGGCGCGGAGCCTCGCTAACGGTGCCGCTCTCCGTTCCACGAGCGCTCAGTGACACGAATATCTGGTGACCCCGAAACCTACTTCTCACTCTGCAGCCCGCTTCCCCAAGGAGGCGGCCCAGCAGGCCCAGGTCCCACGAGGGCTTTGCAGGGAGGGAGCAGGAGAGGCTGGCTGCTGTCATCACGTGACCCAGCGAGACGGTGGGGGGTGGTGGGCCCCCCTCTGCCCTGGAGCAGTGGTTCTCAACCTTCCTAAGGCCTTGATCCTTGCATACAGTTCCTCATGGGATGGTGACCCCCAACCATGAAATGTTGCGACTGTGATGCATCGTGATGTAAATATCTGCATTTTCCCATGGTCTTAGGCGACCCCTGTGAAAGGGTCGTTTGACCCCCAAAGGGGTCGTGACCCACAGGTTGAGAACCGCTGCCCTGGAGGGCCCTGTCTCTCTGCAGTGCCCAGGGGCAGGGTGGACAGCCCGCACCTTTCCGATCGGGCCCCGCACCTGCGTGGCTGACGGTCAGGCCTCGCCCATGCTGGCTGACTCCGTGACGAGCACATCTGTCACTGTGAGTGGCTGCTTTTTACTTTTTGGCAGTTACGCCATCTCGCCAACGTTCTCAGCCCTGGGCGGTGGCCAGTGGCTCTTAAGGGCCTGGGGGACGTCCCCTCGGTCCATGTCATTTCCACAGATGAGCTCTGCTGGACACAGTGGCCAGAGGGCGTGGAGCGTAGCTGATGGGTGCAGAGTCCGCTCAGCTGGCCTGGTCCTTCCCACCCCGATAGCACGCACCTCTAGGCCCTGTTCACGCATGGTTCACGCTGTTAGCAGTCACTAGGAGAGAGTTTTGGCCTGGCTACATCTACGTAATTTCTGATGTTTTTTTTTCACAATTGGAATTCCACTCTGCATCTTGTCCTACAGCTGAGTGTCACCAATGGAGTTTGGATGTAGCCTTCTGTCTGCTATTCCACATCTTGTGTACACAGTCACTGATCCCATCAAGTCCATGCAGCTTGCTGGCGGTTTTTAACTACCATCCTTGCCCACACAAAGTTGCAGCAAGCAGCCTCGTGTCAGCCTTGCGTACGTAGTATATAATACACAGGATAGGTTCTTTTTTTTTTAAGTATATATTTTATTGATTTTTTACAGAGAGGAAGGGAGAGAGATAGAGAGTTAGAAACATTGATGAGAGAGAGACATCGATCAGCCGTTTCCTGCACGCCCCCTACTGAGGATGTGCCCACAACCAAGGTACGTGCCCTTGACTGGAATCGAATCTGGGACCCTTCAGTCTGCAGGCCGATGCTCTGTCTACAGATCCAAACTGGTTTCGGCCACAGGATAGGTTCTCAAAGGTGAAGTTCTCAGGGGCTTGCTCTGCTTGTGAAATTCTCACCTTCATTTACTTTGCCACACAACCATAGGAGTAGTTTGATGCCGTTATTCAGGTTTAGTTGTCACGAGAGCCTGTGGCCTGCAGTTCCTGAGCAGTGCTGTGGAGAGCCCTGGCCTGAGCCCTCCTGGGGAAGAGGGGGTGCAGGTTGATCTGGAAAGTTCCCACCTGCACACCTAAGCGAGTCACAGACCTTGCAGCACTCCGGCTAACCCTGCTGGCTGTGTGCATCCTCCCCCCGGAGCCGGCAGAATCACTAATGACCGTTTCTCTGTGTTTCGTGTTAAATGGTAGAAATAGGAATTCTAGTTCATGCAGGGGCACTTTCTTCTTAGGAAAGTACTAGAGGCCCCATGCACAAATTCATGTACCAGTGGGGAGGGACCATGGAGGGCTCCAGGGCGTGTCCAGCCTGTCTTTGCTCAGTCCCCATTGGTTGGAACCCAGCAGCAAGCTATCCTACCAGTTGGAGCGTCTGCCCCCTGGTGGTCAGTGCACGTCATAGCGAGCGGTTTAGTGGCCTTAGTCTATCATTAGCATATTACACTTTGATTGGTTGACCGGACAAACAGATGACCAGACACATAGCATATTAGGTTTTTATTATATAAGATTGTAAAGGTGGAGAGAAATCAATATTTTTGCTGCATCTCCATATGGATAAATGACATCTCTACTATGTTGCATCTCCCCATCCATAAACATGGTATGTCTCTTCATTTATTTTTCATATTGTATGTTTTTTAGCATACACATCCTATATAAGTTTTACATCTAAATAATTTTTTTTTTCCTGAGAGATCATACATGCTGGAGCAGCTGGGCATCCAAAGGCAACAAACAAGCAAACACAAGCAAACACTGAGCTAAGTTTTGGACTATACTCACAAAAATAAATAAAAACGCGTGCGAGGGCCTTACATGTAAAACTGCAAAAGTTTAAGCAAAATACATAGGATCTAGGGCTAGGCAAAGTGTTCTTAGACTGAATGTCACAAACACCATCTTTAAAAGAACAACTGATGGTTTGAACTTCATCATCAGATTTTTACTTTTATTTTTTTGGCTTTGAAAAATACACTGGGGATGAAACAATTAGTTACAGTGTGGGAGAAAATACTTGCCGACCACATAATCAACAGAGGCCGATTATCTGGAATATATAACGGACTTTCACAACTCACCAATTAAAACAGTCCAGCTAGGAAATGGTCAAAGACAGGAAGAGACACTTCCCTAAAGAGCATCAGTGCAGGGTGGGGCAGAAGCAGGCTGGCCGTGCGTATGTGGAAAATCATACAGTAATTGATAAACGGAACCAATTCTGGGCTTATCATACAACTGTACACCTACTTTTGCCCCACCCTGTATGCGCAGTAAATAAGCACCTCGAGAAATGAAAACCACAGTGATATTTATCACTTATCACATGTGGGGTATAAAACTGAAACTTCTGCACACACACAGCAGAGGGAAGGGGGTGGGTGGAGAAGGGAGCCCTAACAGGAAGTGACAGGAGAAGACGTAACTTGGGGTGGTGGACACACAGTGCAGCATACAGATCTTGTCACGTGGAAACCCACACCTGACACCTGTATGTTCACCTTGACCAGTGTCACCCCCATCAATCCTATATCATAAAAGCCTAATATGCAAATTGACCAAACGGCAGAATGGCCGGTTGCCATGATGCACACTGACCACCGGGGGGGAGGGGGGAGAGATGCTCAATGCTGGAGCTGCCCGCCCCCCCTACCCTAGCACAGAGGTGGTGGCAGGAGCCTCTCCTGCCTCTGTGGGTTCCAGGACTATAAGAGGGCACAGATTGGGCTAAGGGACCCTCCCCCCCACCCTGAGTGCATGATTTTTGTGCACCGGCCTCTAGTTTAATAAATAAAATAAAATAAAATAAAACTTTACAGAATGGCCTGTCTGGAAAACAGGTTCTCAGCACTCACATGCAGCTATCAGAGGGCGCAGCCTCAGCCAGGGCACTCCTGGGCACTTTATTCCCAAGAAAGGAAGGCTTACGCTCACGCAGGAACCTACACACACGTGTTTATAGCTGTTTTACTCAGAAGAGCCCCACCCAGGGGAACCACCCAGCCCTCCTACAAAGGGTGAATAGCTACCCGGTGGAACATACATACTCCATGATAAACTCAGTGACGAAATGAACTATGTGCCAAAACACGGAGTCATCTCCATGGATCGCCATAGGATGAGGCTGGAGGAAGAGAAAGTGAGTCGCAAGGGGTTACAGCGCTGTGTAGTGTTCTTACAGACAGTCTTGGAATGAGAAAGCTAAGGGGAGGGAGACCAGGCTCGGGGCTGTGAGGGGCTGAGGAGTGGAGGGAGCAGGAGGGGCATGGGTGTGGCTGTGCACATTCACCTGGGGCAGCTCGGTGATGATGGGAACCTTCTGTACCTGGTGGATGTACCAATGCCAATATCCTGGTTGTGATACGGTTAACCTACCAGTGAAATGTTAACATATCAGTGAAATGTTGCCAGCTGTTAACACTGAGTGAAAACTAGGTAAGGTGTATATTTCTATTTTTGCCCCGTCTCCTTTATGATTTCCTAAAATTGCATGCAAGCCCACCATTATCTTAAAGCAAGGAGTTAAATAAGCAAATAATTTTCATCTATATTCTATTCACAAGGGACACACATTCAAATAATGGCATGGAAATGTTGGAAGTAAGATGATTTTTAAAAGACAGTGAAAATACAATGCAAAAGAAGGCAGAGATAGCAAAGCATTAATATCAGAAAAGCAGGGACTTTCGGGTCAGAATGCATTAGGGACACATAATTTCATTAGGTGATCATTATACAACAATTCTCTAGGAAGATTTAACAATCCTGGCTCTGTATGTACCTAACAATACACTCTCAAAATATACAGAGGGGAAATGGGCAGAAGTGTAATAACAGCAAGTTTCAGTTATTACAGGAGATTTCTCATGCCTCTCAGAAACTCCTAACTCTGGCAGATAAAACTTCTAGCTGTCAAAATAAACTTGACCCTGCTGAGACCGGTTTGGCTCAGTGGATAGAGCATCGGCCTGCAGACTGAAAGGTCCCAGGTTCCATTCCAGTAGGGGGCATGTACCTTGCTTGCGGGCACAACTCCAGTAGGGGGCTTGCAGGAGGCGGCTGATCTATGTCTCTCTCTCATCGATATTTCTGACTTTCAATCCCTCTCCCTTCCTCTCTGTAAAAAAATCAATAAAATATATTAAAAAAATATGTTTAAAATAAGCTTGACCCAATGACATGTCCAAAAGAAATAATGAAAAGGACAGAAAACTGGGAACTATAAGTATCCTTGTCTAAGAGTGTATGTAGCATATATGTTTGTTAGCTGTTTCATTAAAAAAAATTAAAGAACGGAGATTGAAAAGTTAGAAAAAGAATATATATATATATATTCTTTTATATACATATATATAGCACAACATTTTGGGAGGAGGTTGTCTAGGATCTGATTTTTTTTGTCAAACTATGCAATGAGTTTTTCCCAGTTTTATTGAGATACTAGAGTCCCAGTGCATGAAAATCCATGCACTGGAGTGGGAGGGTCCCTCAGCCTGGCCTACCCCCTCTCACAGTCCAGGATTCCTCAGGGGCAGGAGGGGACCCAGCGATCAGGGAAAGGCAATACCCCCATCACACCTCTGTTGCTGCCACTGTTTTTCAGCACAAGCCTCAGCCGGCCCTGGTTACCTGAGCCTCTGGCGGCCCTGGGTGGCTGGGCTTAGCACCACCTGTGTCCCCTGACTTCTAACTCCAGTCCCCAGTTCCCAGTTCATCATTAGGTTGTGGGAGCCTGCTGGCCGGGGAAAGGTACCAAGAGGTGGTCAGTGCACCTCATAGTAACTGGTCAAGCAGTCATTCTGGTCATCCTGCTGTTAGGGTTAATTTGGATATTACCCTTTCATTACATGGGACTAGGGGCCCAGTGCATGAATTCGTGCACCTTGAAAGGAACTGTAGGCTGCTAGGCTGCAGTTGGCACAGGTATGTGTCTCGGCCCATCCTCCATGCCCCTTCCCACCATGACCCCCGTCCCCTGTCTGCCAGCAGCCCTGCTCCCACCATCACCACTCCCATGTGCCGATGACACTATCCCACTCACACCCACTGATGGTGCGGAGCAATTGGGGCCAGTGCCAGCAGCAGGTGTGAGTGGCAGCTGATGCCCCGATTGCCCCTCAGGAGCAGAGGGAGATGGAGAAGCCAGCAGGAGTGATTGCAGCCTGCTCCAGGCACTGGCAGTGGGTGTGCGAGGCAGCTCTGGTGCCAGGAGCAGGTACGAGCAGGGCCAGTACCAGCAGCAGGAGCAAGTGTGGGGCAGGACAGCAGCACGTGAGAGCGAAGAAGTTTCAGTAACCACCAGAGGTGACAGTGACTGGTGCCCCACCTTGGTCTGGCGCCCCCGCTCACCTGCTCTACCATCTCACTGTGGCCAACCTCCACCATGTTACACATGCGTCCCCTGGTGGTCAGAGCACATCATAGCAACCGGTTGTTTTGTTGTTCAGTTGTTCGTCAGTTCCGTCTATTTGCATATTAGCTTTTTATTATATAGGATATACATATATAGTCATATTTCCTTCTATACTCAGCCGTCAATGAACATTTTAGGGTGCTTCCATCTCTTGACTATTGTAAATGATGCTGCTGTGAACATGGGGTGCAGGCATTTCTTTGAGAGAGAGTAATCTGATTTACTTTGGAAGTAGCTGTAGAGTAGGCATGCTGGATCACTTGGTAGCTCTATTTTTTTAAAATATATTTTATTGGTTTTTTACAGAGAGGAAGGGAGAGGGATAGAGAGTTCGAAATATCGATGTGAGAAAGACATCGATCAGCCGCCTCCTGCCACAGCCCCTACTGGGGATGTGCCTGCAACCAATATATGTGCCCTTGACCGGAATCGAACCTGGGACCTTTCAGTCTGCAGGTCGACGCTCTATCCACTGAGCCAAACAGGTGTTGGCTGGTACCTCTATTTTTAATTTTTGGAGGAATACCTGTTCTATTATCCATTGTGGCTTCACCATTATACCCTCCAACAGTGCCAAGGGCCCCCCTTTTCTGCGTCCTCACTGACACGTGCTACCTCCTGTCTTCTTGAGGTAGCCATCCTGACAGCTCTGAGGCCGTGTCTCGCGTGGCTTTGCCTTGCATTGCCATGATTTGTTAGCTGATTCCCCTTTCGTGTTGGCCGTTTGTATGTCTTCTCTGAAGAAACAACTATTCCATCCTCCATCCATTTTTAAATTGGGTTATTTGTGGGTTTTTGGCTATTGAGTTGTAGGATTTCCTTTTGTGTTTTGAATGTTAACTCTTATCAGATAGGTGGATTGCAAACATTTCTCTCCATCCGTCGGTCAGAGCACAGATGAGAAAGTGGAAAAGGTCAAATACCTGCTCCTGCTTCATCCTCACCCGCCTCAGAGGCTGCGCGTGGCCACGGCCCTCGGCTGCCCTGATGGCTGCCCCTGAGGCTCCCGGATGCTCACCTGAGGCTCAGAGGTGGTCTGAGAGGTGGTTTCCCCCATTCCGCAGCAAAGCCATAAACCTGAGAGAGGCCGCATCCTTTTCCTGTGTGTCTCTGCCTGTCAGGTGATGTATGTCCAACAACATGCATCAACACCGCCGTCACTACATTTACAGCTGTTGTTCTTCTCATTGCTCTAATGGGTGAAACAACAAATACACAAAACTTGAAAAAATTGCAAATGTATTCTGACTCTTTTATCCACCCTCGTCTCCCCCCCCCCGCCCCCCCAGTGCTCAGATCTGAGTCTGTGATGCTCCTGGTTGCTATGGCACCTCATCCCAGGTGCGTTTGGAAATGGGGTCTCCTTTCAAATGACCTTGAGGCAGGTGACCTGACTTCCATTTAACCAAACCATTTAAAGATTTGGGGGAAGTATTTTGGGCTGTGGGTTTTTCACTTCTTCTTATTCAAGTCCAAGTTCAATCCCTTTTCCAAGCGCTCTGACCCGCTCTCTCTCCGTTCCCCAAGTCATGTTTGAGCTGGGTTTCTCTATGAACGGATGCTCTCCAAATCTTGGGGTCGGGGGGCCCCAGAAAGGTGCATCCAGCTCAGAAACAGTAGCGCTTTCTTTCGGGAGGGAGAAGTTGGCAGCTCCCTGCGTTCAGACCCTGTCAATATGCCCTCTCAAATTATATGCTTCTTCCGAGGTCTCTTTAATAAAAACCGATCCGACGTGACATGTTATTCTTTATAATTGGACCAAAGATCACAAAGAGCATTCACTTACAAGATAATCTGAAAATGAACGAACAAAGGAGGTGGTAATCACCGGACCCTTATTACTCCGAGGCTCTCCGCACCGGGAGGCCCGCTCTGCCTCCCTGGCCACGCCTGACCCCTATTAATTTTAATAGGAGTTAAGTAGTCACATCAAGGGAAGTATCAGCGAGTGTTCACAGCAAACCCAGCCGGAGAGGAAGACCTCCCCTCCTGGCTTTCTGCTGAAAATGTGACACGTCGCTGATGCTTATCTGCTCTTAATTGCGTGTGTGTGTGTGTGTGTGTGTGTGTGTGTGTGTGTGTGTTTCTGTGTCTTTTTGCGGATGAGGCAATTGCAAATCTTTGCGATCTGCCTCCGGACAAGGAAGAGATACATGAACTGTGAGGCGGTGGCATTTGGCCCGTTGGATCTCCTCTGCTGATCAATGGACGTGCACCTTCACCACTGATACCCGATCTTTTCTCATCAACTCCATCGCACCGACGCGGGAGGACGTCTGACTGTCGTGAAAAATGGCTGTTTTGATGCCCCCTGCCTTCCCTCCCCCGCTTTTCATGGCTATCGTCCAAAGCACGCACAGAACCAACCTACCAGCGGTTCCGAGGGGCAGCGTTAGGATGACTCTCGGGTTGTTAAGCTGCGCCTTCAAAGGTGCAGCAGGGACGGACCGGGCTTCTGTGAGTGACATTTGCCTGCGTTTAACTGCGACTCTGTGAGGCTGTGCTTGCCATCAGAATGCAAAAAGGCCCCGCTGTTAGAACCCGAAACCAAAGAGAAATAGAGCCTTCTTTAGTTCGGCTCTTGAAACAGGAAGTCGCGGGAAAGCCAGAATCAGAGGAATCAAATTAGTTGCAAAGTTCCCGGGAGCTCTCGGAATGCGAGATTAGGACGCATGTTTGGTCTGAACAACCAGGCCAGACAAAGCCGCCGCCCTTTAATGAGGTCTGTGATGGGTAAGTGGGGCCGCGTTTGCGCAGGACTCGGAGACTTAAGAAGTGTTTAGTGATCCAGCTCCCCACCCGGCCCGCTGCAGGGGGAGAGAGGGGGTGCTGGAATTTCTGAAGACCATCTTGCAGATCAGGATACCGGCTCAGAGACCAGCCATGGCATCTCAAGGTAGGTTTGGGGTCAAAATAAAACAAACTTCAGGGCAGGACCCCGGCCCCCCCCCCAACATTTTGTGACGATGTATAAGGTGATCAGTACATCTAGGGGTACAAACAAAACAAATAAAGCCCATGTCACCCCATTGGGGAGTCATTCCCAGGGTCCTCCCATCTTCCCTGTCCCGCAATCCAGCAGGATTCCTGGCTCTGGGAAGGCCACGCTCCCACTCTGCACTCATCATTTCTCCCCCAGCATCTGCACCCAACAGGCCTCGCTATCACCCACAGAGCAGCTCCCTGCCCATTGGAGAACCCAGAGCAAAAATTCTCAGAGCTGGGGGTAGGCATCGTTTGGAGTGTCCTTGGCATCTGGGCAAGGTGCTAAGATGTCTTGGCTTTTGCAAGGCCTCTGAGCTTCTGGGGGAGCCATAGAGAGACTCAGCAAGACAGGTAGCTAGAAACCCCAAGCTGCTCTTCCTAGCCATAAATACTTAGTTTTCAGTACAGTGGTACCTCGAGATACGAGTGCCCTAACATATGAGATTTTTGAGATACGAGCCGTCGAGCGAGCAATTTTTGCTTTGAAATACGAGCAACGTTTGATATAGGAGTCATCGCGCGGATTGGCCGGCTGCACACGACCACACGACCCACCAGTTTACCACGACTCGAGCGTCTCATAGTTTCCCACAACTCAAGGTTACGGAACGAATTAAACTCGTATCTCGAGGTACCACTGTATTTGCTTTGCAGAGATGTTATGGAGCCCAGCTAACTGAGGCTCCGTATTGATAAGTACTTTTCGTGAGTCGAATAAGCTCATGCAATTTCACACCACGAAACTATCTATCCAACCACCGAAGCTTGCAGCCCTCCTTGGTCCAATGCCTATCACATGTATGTGACAGCTCTGCCTGCTGTGGGCTGACTGGTCGATGGTGGCAAGCAGTGAGGGACACTGTTAAAGTGGGTGTTGGGCCTCTCTGTGGGGACAGGCCCAGCCAGTTAAGGGGGGCACACGAGGGGAGGAGCGACTTTGGGAAAGAAGACCAGTGAATTGTCTTTGAGGAGGGGAAGGTAAAGCAGCAACTGGACCAAAATGGTGGACTATGGAAAGGAGCAGGGAGAGGACGTTGGAGGAGGAGGGTGAGTGTAAGAGCAGTTGGGGCACACACACGGCCCAGTTCAAATAGAGCAAACAACCAAGAGCATCTTCTGCGACCCCAAGCCTGAGGAGATGCAGACATGACTGTCCACCTCCAGCAGCCCCCACAGCCTCATGATTCAGGAAAAATTAGACCTCCCTCAAATGGCTCTCTGGTTTTGAAGATAAAGGAATAAACTAAAAATCATAAAAATGCCAGGGCCAGTTTGGCTCAGTGGATAGAGCATTGGCTTGCGGACTGAAGGGTCCCAGGTTCGATTCCGGTCAAAGGCATGTACCTTAATTGTGGGCACATCCCCGGTGGGGGGCGTGCAGGAGGTGGCTGATCAGTGTCTTTCTCTCATTGATGTTTCTTACTCTCTATCCCTCTCCCTTTCTCTCTGTAAAAAATCAATAAAATAAAATAAAACAAACAAACAAAAAAACCCCATAAAAATGAAAAACAAAACAATTTGGGGTCACTTTGACTCAAAATCCTGATGTCATGTGAGATTTGCCCCCCAAACTCTAGAATCAGTTTTCTTTTTTTATTTCCCCAATCCTATTTTCCATTCAGGCTAGAAAGGCAGGTGAGTCTCCTTTGGATTAAATCATGGGCCCCCATCGAACTTGCAGAGGACCCTACTGTAGTGGGTGATGCGAGGTGCCCTGAGTTTCTCATGAGGCAGCCTTGGCCCTGGCACAAAGTCATTCTTACAAAAGGCAAGTGGAAGGTGGTGCTAAAAGCCCTCCTTTTGGAGAAAGACCACAGTGGGAGGAAGCATGGCAGACTCTTCATGGGGGAAGGCTAGAAGTGAATCCGAGAAGGCTGTCCGTGGTGAGATAGCTCTGCTGCCGACTTCATGTCCTTGTCCAGTGGAGATACCATCGTGGCTGGAAGATCGCTATTAACTCCTTTAGCCAGAATGTCTAGGAGAAATCGCTGTGCTCTGCTCCATAAATATATGGCAAAGGTGGGTATCGATATCAGGAATTCAAGAACTGTTCCAGAAAAGATGGGTTTTCACCTTTTCCCTTAAAAAGAAAAACAAAATTATTCAGGAGTATAATATTATAGCTGTTACATCTATTAAATAAAATATTGCTTTTATTTTTGTTCAGTGTTTAGGGGCTTTGTCCTAAACCTGTTAATGGCAAGGATGCTTAAAGTTTGGTACATTTAATAATAGCTGAGGGCGTGGTGATAAAAATGCTTTTTAGGGTTAGAAGACTTAAAGTTCAGGTCATAGCTCTTCATTTACTAGCTGTGTGCTCTTGGGCAAGTTACTAGACTTATCTGAACTTCAATGTACTAGTCTATACATTAGAGCATCATACTTGTCCAGTTTACCTCATAGAATGAGAAATAAATAAAAAAAAAATGAATAAGACGACTCTAAGTATCCAAACATTGACATATGGGAGGAAGATGAAGGAAGGGAAGAAAAAGAAGAACAATCTAGAAGAGAAGGGAGTGGGGGTGAGAAAAACCTCTCTCTCATTTCAATCCTCATTAGAGGTGGGTTCTGGATAGAGGTTTCACAGCGCAGTGGGTAGCATCCTGGACCAATGTTCTCTCTTCAGCATGTCCAACACAATTTCAAACTGTCCATGTCCCTTGAGTTTACTTATTGCCCATTATATCTCCACTGTAAAGGGTAAATGACCCTCTGAAGTAGCACATTATATGGATATTAGTCCTCATTCAAACTTTAGAGACTTCCCAGTACCTATGGAGAAAGGCTAGATTTTTCTAGAATTTAAGGGCTCCCATGGTTTGCCAGTAGTCCATCTACTAATACGATTTTGCTTTTTCTAAGCCTTCTGAAAGACTTGGGATTCTCTCCAGTTCAGCTAACTATAAAGAGATGGCTAGTGGAGATAGGGAAGAGACTGTAATCGCCTACAGCTAGGAGAAGGGGGTTGACCCAGAGCTGCCTTACCTGGGACACACGTGGGCAGTAGACTCTGGAAGACAGGGTGAAGGTGCCCAGGACTGCAGCTGTGTAATGAAAGCTTGTTCCCGAGGTCCTCCCAGCCACCGGGGGATGGGTGGGCATTTGCTTTTCTAGTTGGTGACTTAACAACTGAGGTTCAGAGTCCAGTGTGGCTTTAGGAAGCTTGCAGGTGGTAGACGGGGACCTAGAATCTAGACTTCAGACCTTGACCGCTGCTCTTTGTTGGCTGCGGGTCTCCAGTGGTCAAACATTGCAGCCTTCAAACCCAGGCTCAGGAGGACGGAGATGCCCCCACACATCCAGAGCGCAGGGAGGAGTTCTGTGTGCGAAGTGTTTTGATGAATGTGGGGACTTGCTTCTGTGGCAATAAAATGTTCCTGGAAGATCAGGCTGGAGGTAGCCAGGAGATAATTGACAATGGCAGCAGTGGGGACCATCAAAAAAGAGGTGGATGTGCCCTAGCCGGTTTGGTTCAGTGGATAGAGCATGGTCCTGCGGACTGAAAAGTCCTAGGTTCAATTCTAGGCAAGGACGCATGCTCAGATGTGGGCTCCATCCCCACTAGGGTGCGTGCAGGATGCAGCCAATCAATGATTCCCTCTCATCGTTGATGTTTGTATCTCTCTTCCTCTCCCTTCTTTCCTGAAATCAATAAAAATGTATATATATATATATATTTTTTAAAGAGGCAGATGGGGCCCTGGTCAGGTAGCTAGTTCAGTTGGTTAGAGCTTCATCCCACTGTAGTACCACGGCTGTTTGATCCAGGTCAGGAATGTACAAGAAGCAACCAGTGAATGGATAGAGAAATGGAACTACAGATCGATGTTTCTCTTTCTCTCCCTCTCTCTTTCTTTAAAAAAAAATCAACAAATTAAAAAATATATATTTTAAAAGCGGGAGATGCAAGAAATATTTGAAGGAGAAAACTGGCAGTGAAATAGCCAGAGGAGGAAGCAAGGTCCGGAGATGTGAGTGACCTGGAAACTCCATGCACACACCAAGAATGGAGAACCAGACCCCAGGATGGAGAAGGAAAGGACAGCCACAGCTGCCAGGATATGTGCCTCAGGCTGTGGGTGCTCCGTGAGCTCTGAGTTGCACAGGAATTGGGTTTCTCCTGGAGGTCGAGAGCGCTCCCCAACCAGTATTTGCCTCTGAAAATCATCACCTCTACCCACCATGGGCGGGTGACCACCCGTGGACACAAACCCAGCAAACCACACATGTGCACCTGGAGGCTTCCGTGCCTCTCACACTCAAATGGAATGATCTGCAATGATGTCCCAGAGTTAGGGTGGGGAGGCGGGTGTCCTTCAGGAAGTGGGTGCCCGGTGGCTTTTATCGTTGATCAGGAGGGAGACCTTTGTGATTAGCTGATAGGTGAGCAGTTGGCAGCACAGAACCAGGAAGTCCAGCCCACTAGACCTGGCCGTTCCCACAACAACTGTCCCAGCCAAAGCAGACCTTGGCGCAGAGTTCTTCCTGGTGGTGGTGCAGGGGTGAGGCCACCCCAGTCTGACCTGAGGACCATCTACTCCCTGTCGGGGCCCCCAGGGCCAGAGTCACTAAGCACCCTTTGCTACTTTATGGGTAGACCTGTCTCTGGAGACTGACTATTTTGGGCAACATGAGGATTTTGTCACCAGAAGGTCCATCTCTCACTGAAACTAAGACAAGGGGTATCTTGGTAGCCATACATCTGGTTCTCTGAGCTGGGTCAGTAGACTTGAGGGACGGCTCCCGAATGGGCAGGCCAAGGTGACCCTCAGTTGCTGGTCTTGGACCGTGCTGCATTCAGGGGTAGCTGCTTCCAGAAACCTCCGTGTAGCCTCATACTTCTCTCTCTGCCAGGCCTGGTTCCCCTCTGTGTCAGTTCCTTATGACCAGATCTAGATCATGCATATATATATTTTTAAATATCTTTTGTTGATTTTTTTACAGAGAGGAAGAGAAAGGGATAGAGAGTTAGAAACATCGATGAGAGAGAAACAATGATCAGCTGCCTCCTACATACCTCCTACTGGGGATGTGCCCGCAATCAAGGTACGTGCCCTTGACTGGAATCGAACCTGGGGGACCTTTCAGTCCATAGGCTGACACTCTATCCACTGCATCAAACTGGTTAGGGCAGTGGTTCTCAACTTTTCTAATGCCGCGCCCCTTTAATACAGTTCCTCATGTTGTGGTGACCCCCAACCATAAAATTATTTTCGTTGCTACTTCATAACTGTAATTTTGCTACTGTTATGAATCATAATGCAAATATTTGTGTTTTCCCATGGTCTTAGGTGACCCTGCTAGCTGTTTGAGACCCACAGGTTGAGAACCGGTTAGGGCATAGGTCATGCATGTTTAAGCTATGCCTTTCACAGGGAAGCAGTCAGCAAAGTAAGAATGAATGAATGAGTAAATGAATGAATAAAAGTTTGCTCACTTCCGTTTATCAAGATCCTAGTTTTCATGTCCTATTTTTTGGGGGTCCTATTTTTATTGGGGGGTGTGGAGGTGTGAAATATTTTTTTATAGCTCCCCTCCCACCACAATAAGCTGGTGCAAGCAGGCGTTGTTAAAAATGTTCGGCTGTGCTGGGGCCACACGGCTCTGCTCAAACTGGCAAAGGGGCAGGGGAGGTGGTGGTTCTGTGCTTGCAGAATGTAATTCAAGAACCCGTAAAAGTTGATTGCATGCATCTGAAACGCATGGACTGGGGGGCTCAGGGGCTCAGAGGCCCGGATGGATTACAAAGCGGGAGTCAGGTTTCATCTGCGTGGCCTTTATGGGAGGTCTGCACGCAGCCACAAGCATCTACGTTGTCCCTTTCCCTGAGCATCGTGTAAACAGAACCATGTTCTCCTCCAAAACTCCATCTGCGAGAGGACAGTTCTGGGGGAGGTCTCAGCTTTATGTCTTGACTCTAGTTGGAGACAGTTACGGGAGACTCAGTAATTAATGAGGGGGTGTAATAGGTGATCTTTTTTTTTTTATTTTTTATTGATTTTTTACAGAGAGGAAGGGAGAGAGAGAGAAAGTCAGAAACATCGATGAGAGAGAGAGACATCGATCAGCCGCCTCCTGCACGCCCCACAGTGGAGATGTGCCCGCAAGCAAGGTCCATGCCCCCAACCGGAATCGAACCTGGGACCTTTCAGTCCACTGAGTCTCGGCAATAGGTAATCTTTAACTACAAAGAATGAAACTTCGAGTAACTGTGAATTCCCCGACGGGGGAGGAGGCCGCGGGAGATGCAGGATCTGATGTGACGATGGGCTCTCGTTCCTTTAAAGCCCACACAGAAACAAAGCCACACTTGCCTCCTCTCTCTCCTCCAAAGTAAGGCAGTGACTGATCAACATGATGGCGAAGGCTTTTTATAAAAAGAAAAAAATGGCAAAGCGACATGCCTCGACAGGCCACTCGCTTGCTCTGGAGCCTCGGCCCCGGGAATAGCTAAGCCTTGTTCTGAGCTGTGCTGAGAGCTCAGCCACCTCTGGGTACCACCGTGGCAGCTGGTAGCCCGCCCCATGCGGCACAGCTGGCTGTGAACGGGAAATGAGGGAGCCCTTCTCCAGGGAGAACTCGGGGGAGGCTTTGGTGAGCAGAATGCAATTACCCCGGCTGGCGAGGTGCCAGGGTAGGATGGCACATGCCTGGCTGTTGCTAAGGCATCATGGGGCTCCCTCCCTCCAACACGGTGTTTTAGACAGAAGACGGGCTGCGGATCTCATTATGATCATCTTAATCACCGCCGGTAATGACGGCGAGGTTAATAACGATGGTATTTCCCAATAAGGATTCTTCAACGTTCCAAGGTGGACTCACCGGTGGACAGACCAAGGCTGTTTCTGTGGCGTGGCGGCCGCTGAGGCCTGCCTTCTCGGTGCCTCCGGGCGGGCTGGTGGCCGCCGTCCTGGGCACCACGAGAAAGCCCATCTAAGCCATGGCCTTCTGAGTTCTCTCTGGAGCCTCCCTTCACTTTGGAGCATTTTCCAAATCCTTTTTCCAGCCGTTTCTCTCGTGGCCACCTCTCCGTGTGAAGCTAGGGATGCTGTTATTACTCCTGCTTTCTGGATGAGAAAACTGAGGGTTAAACAGCCCCCTTGTTTACAGTCAGACAAGTGTAGGTGTCAGAGCAATTAGCCCACCTTACCACCTTAGTCCCCGCCCCTCAGCACTCTTCCAGCGAGAACCGGAATAATACATCCTCCTTCCCCTCTAAAAAATGCTAATTTATGGGTCTCAACATATTTTTAGTGCTGGGTTTAAAATTATGTTCGATTTTAGTTTTGAAGTTGGAGCCATCAAAAAGTTCAATCACGACTAGTTGACTAGGAAATATACTTGATAATAAAAATTCAGTTCCAAAAAAAAAAAATGGATTACATAATCCCTTTCTGCTAAACATAGCCGGCGGGCGTCTAATGAGAGTCAACTCTGAGATCAATCACTCAAGACGCTGAAGTGCTCGAGTTCTGGAGAAGTTTCCCGATAAAGGACATTCGCTGATGGGGTGGCGGGCTAAATGCGGTGAGCTCATGCCGGAGCCTCCGGAATGTGATTTGAAAAAGAACATTTCCTTTTCCTATGGATAGGCGGTCACCAAGGATGGCACGCGCAGACGCACACCTCAGCTCTGCCTCGAAGAGAATGACCTTGGATGTGGGCCTTCGTGCGGGGAGGGGCTGGGCTGGCCTGGGATGATGATTGTGTGATGTACGTGGCAATGCGCAGGGTGACATCGGCCCCAGCGTGGGCTCCAGAGCCTAAATAACTCTTTCCAGTGGCTGTCCATGGTGACCTGCCTTTAATCAAAAGAAAACACCAACATCATTCTCAGGATGCACTTCCCAATACATATATTCATTTTCAATAAATATATTAATTCTCAATCGTCCCTGGAAATTTAACTTGGAGTTTTAAGTGGAAAGGCTCTGTGAACGAAGCCATACTTGGGATTTGAAGATTAAAAAAATAACATCAGAAGCAGGAACACAGCAGAGAATGGTTTCAAATGATCAGAGGCCCAAAGCTCTTGATTTTTATTAAAAAAAAAAAATTAGTCCCCTTCTGTCTGATTTGTTAAATGCCCACTCTACGCCAGGCAATGTGCCAAGCGAGGAGAATGTAAAAATTGTAGAGAGAAATCAAGTGTGTACTCTCTGATCTCACAAGACTTGTGGAACAATGGCTAAGTCGATGTGGAGACCAAGTATTTTTATATAATAACTATATTTATTTATAAGTGCTGGTAGGCTGAGATCCAAACCTTTTGGAGACCCTGTTAAGGTTTCTAGATAATTTCCATGGCCTGAGGCACCGCTAAGAGAGGCAAGGCTCGTGCCGGACGGTCGACCTACTTTATTGAGATGCTGTACATCTTTTTTATGAGCTTGCTCAGGGGCAGGGTTCATGCCCACACCCAGGAACCCTGTGTGTAAGTCAGGTAGTGCTGCTCTCTGATGTAGACCCCGGGGTGCCAGGGCTTGCTGCTTCAAGTCTTCAACACCAGGGGGGGCCCAAAGGAGTGGGGGCTCAGCTGCGTGGCCCTCTTCTTCGTAGGACCCAACGATTTCATGAGTTTACCCAGGAGTGGGAGCTACTTTCAGGATCTCACTCCTTCCCTCTGCAAGGCAGACAGTGCTCCCAGGCGAAGGCTGGCGGGGAGAGAGGTCGTGAGGGCATTGCCAGTTCAGAGTGGGCACCTCCAGCATCTCGTCTCTCTCTCATCCTGGTAGATGATGGCCAAGAGGAGCGATGGCAAAGGAAGGGAGGGAGGAACAGCGGGATGAAATCCCAGGTCTGGCAGGTTCCCTATCAGCCACCGGGAGCTTTGTTCACGACGAGGCAGCTCCATTTCCCCATTCCTCTCCCTGGTCTCCTGTCCAATTAAACGGACTGTGTGTGTCAGTTTCTATAGAAACATGTTCCCACCTCTACCTGTAACTACAGAATCTGAATTTCTGTCTCTTCATTGTGCCACGTGTGACCTTTTAGAAAACTTGCAGTATTGGCTACCCATTTAATTTACAACCGGAGTCCCCACTAATCCTGAAATATATTCGGAAGCTGAAGAAATATGGTCAGGCTCAATTGGCCAACGTGATTTTTGTCAAATCTCCAAATAATCACCTGTAGGGAGGAAAACAGAGGGGTGCGGAGTGGGTTCTAGCAGAGTTGTCTTGTGATCTTGGGAAGTCTCGGGGTTTTTCATTTTCCAGGGAAAGGGCCTGACTCCTTATGTCTTGTAGAACTATGACTCATGAGTCATTGGCAAGGTCTTCGGTCCCTATGACTCATTGAGTCATTACTGGCCCAATCCGATCTTCAGCTCATTTCTGCGTTTCAGGGGGGAGTCTCGGGCTACAGAAATGGTTGGTACTCGCTCTTTTGCTCAACCTGCAGAATATGGGGGTAGGGGGCGTCTAAGCGTTCCCTTTCATTTCCGTGAAGAAAGGGGCTATCTCATGACTTCCTGTCAACTGCATAGATGGGTGAGTATCCTTATCACAATAAATAGAGGCAGTGTTCCATGAACACACACACACACACACACACACACACACACACACACACACCATACACACACACTCCACTGGGATGAATGACGTGATGGGGGCATCCCCCTTTCTATTCTTGAGTGTGTAAGGGGCCGGGATTTGGCATTGACCGTGGCATTGCTGTGCGGGTCTAGACAATGGGGGAAGTGAAGTGACTTGGAAACAGGACTTCTATAAGCCACTTGATGGGCATCACCTCCTTGGTGCCGGTAAAAGAGATGGTGCTCGGATGCAAGTGGTTCCTTCTAGCTGCTCTTCGTCTCGAGATTCCCCTCGAATCCCCTTCCCAGGACCCCCCAGCGAGGAGAGTTCCGAGGCAGCGAGCCACACCCAGGCGCCCTTTCCCAGGCTCGTGCGCCATATTTTTTCATTTCTTCGACTCGCACTGGCAATATGTTTGAGCATAATTTACCCATTGACACATTGTAGAGAGCAAGGCACAGGCACGCAACTTAATTCCAAAAAACATAAGCAGGGAGGGCTGCCTCTGCACATTAGCTTTGCAGAGCAGACGCGCGCCTCGCCGAGGCCCCTCTAAGGCACGCGCTTGTTTGGAATCGGCGTCAAGAGGTACCTGCTGTGTGTCACTTTCCAAGCAAACTTCTCTGAGTGGGCACGTGGGGCCCCCTTGGGCTCCCTGGAACTGTTGGTGTGGGGTGAACAGGCCTTGGTCCTGGGATGGGCCTACCTTCCGGGCTTCCAGGCCCCTTAGCATCTTGCAGACACCAGGATCCGCCCAGAACTCACTCTGTTGGGAGGGAAAGCAGGCTGTGCCCCCTCTTCTCTGAGCTGCCATTTGATTGATGCCTCCTCCCACATGGACTGTTTCTTTTAAATGGGCTGAGACAGCTCAGCGCAGCCCAGAGTCGGTGCCTCTGCGCCAGAGCCAAAGCTTTGAGATTGGATATCATGGGAATGGGGGAGCGAGGCAAGTCTCACCTGGCCTGTTTCTGGCCTAGTGACCTTGGAGGTGGACAGACCCCTCCTGGGACCCCATTTCCGTTTCTTTAAAGAGGAGGAGAAAGAGCTCCCCAATAGCCTGTGAGAAGGCATCCGGAACACAGCGTACGTCAACGAGCGTTGGCATCACTTTTCCTCCCTCGCCAGTGGGAGGCGAAGGAGAGTGAAGGACAAGAACAAGTCATCGCGGGGACAAAATATGCTTTGCATCCCCGGGGAAGGCGCCTCTGAGAGACGCTGTTTGGGGCCCGCTCTGACAGTTGTCTTGCTGTGCAGAGAGAAACTTGAGTTTCCGTCCTAGTCAATGGGTGGCTTTCTGGAAGGTAGCGATTAAGGCAGATTTACTGGAGGGCGGGATGACATTTATATGGACTGAAGGCATTTGCTCGCTCATTTTGTTTGGGGAGTAACCTTTCGGAAAGGGTAGATTTAATTTAGGGAGCACTTCATTAAGCAGGGAAGCGAGCACGAGGAGGAATGTTCTTACAAGGAAAAATGCCATCCTCTCTGAAGGGTGTGCTCAGGTGTCAGACATGTGACAGATCAGGGAATTGAGGATTTGGGGGGGGGGAGAGGTTGAGTCTTTGAGTGGGTGGTTCTTGGATTTCTTTGAATTCTTCCACTCTTTCTTTTTCTTTTGTTTTGTTTTTGGGTAACTTGTGGCGTGCGCGTGCCTGCTCACTACCGCCGGCCGTGTCTGAGGAAGTGGACAGGATGCGGGTCATATAAATGGCGTCGCTCTGGGTGCTCATCTGTATGTGGGGTTTGCTCAAAGAGTGAGTGATCTTCCCTTTACTACCAATTCGCCTTCCGTTATCGGAGCTATTGGGAGGTCTGTTATATTGGTGGTGCGCTGGCTCTTAGAGGGGAACTTACAAGCCCGGCAGAAAATATCTAGGAATAGGACTGCCCTCAGGAGCCCGGGAGACTGCTGTTGGGGGGATGACATATGCCTAACCTGAACAAGTGCCTCTGACCCCGGAGGGCAGAGGGCAGGTGCTGTCCCATGCTCCCTGGGGGTGCTGGGCAGGCCCTCCGACCTGAAGAGTTCCCTGTGTTTTCTCCTCGTGGTGAGCTCGCCTTTGCGCCTTTATTTATTTATTTTTTAAATATATGTTATTGATTTTTCACAGGGAGGAAGGGAGAGGGATAGAAAGTCAGAAACATCGATGAGAGAGAGACATCGATCAGCCGCCTCCTGCACGCCCCCTACTGGGGATGTGCCCACAAGCAAGGTACATGCTTCCGACCGGAATCAAACCTGGGACCTTTCGGTCCGCAGGCCGACGCTCTGTCCATGGAGCCACACCGGTTTCGGCAGCCTTGGCGCCTTTAAAGGTGTCCTGGCTGCCCCTCTTGGTGGCTTAGTTGCCCGATCCCCTCCGGCTCTGCCAGCTCTCTCCCCACAAGACTGTTCCAAACCAAGCTCCCCAACATCTCCTCAGCGCCCCATCTTGACTTCAGAGCACTGATCCAAATACCACGGGCACTACCCTCCTGTCCCCTTCGGCGAAGCACCAAGCCCTCGAAGAGGGGGCCACCGAGTCTACTTCTGAAGATGGGCTACTCCAACTCATTTAGGATCTAATGGGAGCCGCCTTCCATTGCGTGCCCCCCGCAAGTATGCTCCCCCACTTCCCGGAAGCAGGCCCTGGACTAAGGAGATTTCTGAGGAAGCCGGCGGGAGGCGCTGGGTTTTGGAAGAACGCCATCTACTTGGTCAGAAACCATCCTGCATGTATGCTTCTGAATCTTGTGAACAATGAAAGCATTTATCAAATAACTTGCACCGCTCAGTGTACATCCCACAAATCATTCCAAGCAGAAGTTACCATGGTGCCCTTGCTCATGTTAGTAAATCTGAGAGGGGAAAAAAAATCATTAAACAAATCTTGAACCTGAGGAGGTGCTATGGGTGTCAGCTTGATGCGGGAGGGGGAGCTGGTAGGAGTTTTAGGGAGCGCAATCCACCACGATGCGTCAGGAACGTTCACCACAGCGGTGCCCTTCGGCCAAGCGGTTCTATTTCCAGGAATCCACTCTCAGAAAGCAATCCCACACAGAGAGCTCTTTCCCATGAATCGGTTTATTTAAGCATTACCTGAATCACAACCGATAAAAAAAAAAGGAACTACAAAATGCCCGCAAACAGGTGAATGATTAGGCAAAGTACTGCGTATGTGTGTTAAGTTAGGTAAATAAGTAAAAGTTAATGGCGGAAGAAAATGTCTATTGCTGAGGGTAAGGGGAACAGGCAGTGAATCCAGCTCTATAAAATGAGTGTGTATAGAAGCTGACGAAAAGCAAGCAAGCCAGAAATGTTGATTATTATCGGTGATCATCTTGTCCTGCGTGTACCAGACCTCGTTCCTTTTTTTCTTTATACTTTCTTGTATGGCAAGCATGTAAAAGAATTCAAAACATTCTAAGCAGCAACCATCATTTGGCTGAAATTGTGTGTGGGGTGTGTGTGTGTGTGTGTGTGTGTGTGTGTGTAGAAATGAAGGGATATTTTTTTTGAAATAAAATATGTCTAGCAAGAAAGAAGAAACAAAGAAATACTTGGGCGAAGTTCACATTTTTCAAACCAACTTGTGCTTCTAAAATAAAACGCTGCCTCCCTCTCCACACACTGGGTTCCTGGACGCTGACCAAAATCTGCTCGGGGAATATTAACTCCACTTCAAAAACGGGAAGGGAACATATTGAACTGCACTCGCTGATGGTCTGGCCGCTTGGAAGACATCCGTCGGTGAGGACCAAGTGATGACATGCGTGTTTCTATTTGCATTTTGAAAATTGACAGATAATTGAAAGGAATCAGCATGTGAAAGAGCTCGGAGGAAGCAGGCTGAGAAGCCAGAGGAAACCTCGCCTTGGGGAGGCGTCCTTGGTGCCCCGAGTCTGGTGACAGAATGTTCTAGAAACTGTCATGGAATGAGGCCCTTGTGGGCTGCCGGGCTGGTGCCATAGCAGCACCCCGTATTCAGGACTTCCTGCCCATCACTCTCCCCAATGAGGGTGGTGAGGCAGTGGCAGGAATCCTCAGAAACGGATCTGTCTCGGTGCCTTCTGGGTCTCAGGGAACAGCCTTCGCGAGCGTTAATGCTGCGTTTAATTTTAACTAGACGTGGTGAGACTGGCTTTACATTAAGCAAGTATTTAATATGCATATTTCACCACGAGTGGAGCAATCTGACAGTATTTTCAAGGTTGGAGACATACACGCCGAGAGATTTAAAACATCAGAGCCACACGGAAATGCAAAATATTGAATTTATCTCTGATTTTTTTTTTTTAAAAAAAATAACAACTACTGAATAAAGATGATTGGTAGAGGGAAGGAGGGGGCAGAGAGAGAGAGGGAGGGAGCGGAGAGAGAGCCTTCAGAGAAACTTTGAGACATGAAACGCCCACGTGAACATATAAATCTGAGGGCGCCCCCTCCCTGTCCCCCCCCAGGGCAGGGGCGAGGGTGCGGAGGAGCAGAAAGCATGGGCGCGGGAGCAGTGCCTGCGTCTCTCTGCTTCGGTGGGTGTCCCAGTCTCCCACAAAACGTATTTGTTTAACAAATGTCACCCCAAACAGCTTGGCAGCAGATGAGGTTTATTTAATGGCAGTAAAACAGGTGAAACGCTCCTACATTTTTGTCTCTGTTTATGTTTCTATCAAAAAACAAAAAAACAAAACCAAAAAACCACACACACACACACACACACACACACACACACACACACACACAGAGCTACTCCCAGCTCTTCACACAATCAGACAGAACCGTGGCACATCCCTGGGCAGGAATGCAGATCCCACTCGGGCGTTGGCTGGGCAAAGACACATCTCTCTGTTTCCTCGCAGCCACGGGCGATTTTTTCTACCCGGAGGACAGAAGCATCCAATCCGCATTCCGCGTCCCTCCAGAGGCAAGAGGGCCCTTCACAAAGCGGTTTTCCTTCTTCCGATTTACTTTTTTTTTTTTTTTTTGACCAGGTTGCCCTTCAGGGGGGGCCCTGCCCCCTTGGCCTGGGGGGGTGGGTGGGGGGGTTCCTTTACACCCTGTTCTCTTCTGGGTTCGGCTTTCCTCTGCTTGAGAGTGGCCCTGGGGGTGAGGACAGAGCCCACCCCCTCGCCTCCCCCGGCCCTTTCAGCTGTAACCTTTCCACAAGTAAATGCTAATTGAAAAAGAAAGAACACCACTAATCTTGGAATTTAAATGCATTTAACAAAAGCAATCTCCCTCTAAATTGTCGTTTCGCCGTTCCCTTTCCCCTAACAGATGTCGAGAAACGGCAATTCCTATTAAGAACACTTGCCTGTTTGCTCAGCACGGAACTCCAGCCCCGTCTGCAGCCATCTAAATGCCTTCCGAGACGTCGGGCCCCGAAACGTGCAGACGGTTAGTTGGTTATTTTTAAGTGGAATCTTCCCATAAAAGCATGGCGGCGTTTTCCCTGTCCCTCTGTCTTCCCTTCTCTTTGTTAGCGGTGGCATCGCGCGCAGGCATCGGAGGGGGTTTTTTATGACCTGCTCCCTTCTAGTTGCTTCTGGCATGAGCTGGTAGACTTGTCACGCAGTGAATGGAACTCTGAGTGAAGTGTATGGAGTTGACCGGGAAGCAGTGTGCTGTCCGAGATTCTGTTGCTCCGATGTTGGATGTCTGATGTCATGTACACGTGTGTGTGTGTGTGTGTGTGTGCATGCATGCTGCAGACACGAGAGGGGCTGAAGGCCACGGATGTGTGTGTGTGTGGGGGAGGGATGGGGCTCCCTGGCTTGGTCCTGGCTGGCGGGCAGGGACAAGATGAGCACAGGGCCACAGGTGAAGGCCATCATGTATACTTGAACTTGGTCTTATCTGTTGAGTACCTTCTCATCTGTGTCACTTGTTTGAAGTCCCTGTTTGGCACTTGGCCCGTGACACACCTGTCCCGCCCATGGGCTGTGTGGGTTCCCAGGGTTTCAGGGGCCCCTGCCCTCTTGCCAGCATCGAGCTGCATGATGTGGAACCAGAGACTGTTTTGAACCCTCAAGGTTTTGTCAAGTGTTCTCTCCTCAGTCCGCTGTCCGTTTTATTCAACTTAGTAAGAGCCGAAGTGGAGACACCCTGCACGGCTAGGGGGTGAGAGAGCTTCCGGACACAGATGACAGCAAAGAGGGGGTGAAGCCGGGGTGGGGGAGACGTGAAGATTTAAAAATCTTAAAACAAAGTACCCCCATCCCTTTCTTTGATGGAGAGAGAAACTGAATCTCAGCGTTCCAGAGACTGCCACCCTCAGAAGCGAAGATGGAACATGCAAACCCAGGCCTCCTCATTCTCCGTTTCCTTTTCTTCTCTGCCCAGGAAGCGGACAAGGGCAAGGCAGGCTTCGAAGATGAGAAGGAAGGAACGCTGGCCCAGGGTCTCCGGGCAACTGGCCTTGCCCAGCGGGCCCTAGGCTGAACCACATGATGGATTTGAAATCAAAAAAGGCCGTGAAGGAGCCACATGAACTTGAACAAGACCTTGGACTTCTGCAGCCTCTCTCTTTACCTGCTCAGCAGCTGCAGAAGACCCAGGTTTACACCCAACTAGCATTGGTGGGCCCCTGCTCACCCCGGGCCGCTTGTAAGCCATGGGTCAACCAGTTCCCCCGACCTGCTTCCGAGTGACCTTGGCCTCTCCCACTTCTTAGATGATGAAGCCACAGTGGAAGCTGCCTGCCTGCGTACTTCCATTCGAGTCACTGGGGAACATCCAACTGAGTGGGAAGTCAAGAAAGGGAAGGCGGGGATGTGATCCCTTGGGTCTGAACCTCTTGTCCTTTTTTCTTTTCTACTACATCCTCATTTCTTTGCGCTCTGTAAGGACTTTGAACTTCAGCTTTCTCCTCTGTCAATGGAGATAAGGAGGCTCACCCTGCAGGAACAACGAGGCCAAGACAGAGCCTGTACATAAAGGTGGCCAGCCGGTGCTGGAGGGCTTGCTTGTCCAGGAGACAGAGCAAAAGAAGGACACACACTGGCACCCGCGAGACTTTGCTGGGAGCTGGGCTTGGAGGGTGGGTAAGCAGGGCAAAGAGAGGCCCGGGAACCTTCCTGCCTATGTCCTTCAGGAGAGCTGAACAGGTTCCCATGGGGACTGAATCTCACGCCTCCGTTTTGAACCTGTCAGAATGCTTGAAAAAAAAAAAACCCAAACAAACAACAACAGCACAAAAACTGTTACTGGTGGCCCCAGAAATAAGGATGTACTTCATGAGGCATAAGCAATGGCTGGAAGAGCAGGGACTAGTCCCACAGATGGCTACTCTTCCCCCTGTGCCCTGGACAGCTGGTGCCCCTGGCCCCATGTGGATGAGCCCCAGGAAAGAAACAGCAGGGGCCTGCACAGTGACAGGCATGGACTGCCCACCGGTGCCTCGACACGGGCCCCCAGGAGAAACGACGAGAAGGCGAATAAGAGGTGAGTTCATTGTCATAGAGTAGATGCTATGTTCTTCAATCTTTTGGTGTGAATCCTCACATGAAGATATTTTTTCATTGATTTTTTTTTCTTTTTAGAGATAGTGGAATGGAAGGAGAGAGACAGAGAGAGAAACAACGATGTGAGAGAGACACATCCTGCAGACACCCCGACCAGGACCAGGCATTAAGCATGCAACCGAGGTACGTGCCCTTTACCAGAATCAAACCTGAGACCCTTCAGGGCCAATGTTCTACCCATTGACCAAACTGGCGAGGGCTGTTCTTTGTTATTAACCCAGACTGTTCACTTCCAGAAGATAATGAAGAAGGGAGGGCTTCGGGAGGTCAGTAACGTGTCAGATAGGTTCTGCCTGCGACCTTGTCCATCACCTATCTACACAGCTGAGAATACTGGTGCCGAAATCCAACCAGGCTCACCAGCGCCGCAGCCCACCGTCCTCAGGCCTTCAGCTGCACTGAAAAACAAAACAAAACTGAAAAAGGAGCTCGCGTCCGAGATGACAGCCTTAGTGTCCCCATCCCCGGCACAAGGAGCCCCACGTTCAGCCCCTCGGTGCTGTGGCACACCCACCACTCACTCCCCTGGCCTGCCTCTTCCATTTCCTTTCCTGGCGCACCCTTCCAGCTCCATTCCCAACGTGCCTTTCAGTGGAAGCCCCACCCCTTTAGCCCATGTCGCCTCCCCTGCTGTCTGGGAGCCGCAGGGTCTCTGCTCTTGTGCTGACTCTTCTTCTCCTGAATTGCAGGTCTTTCTCTCCAGGCCCACTCTTTCCAGCTGAGCTGTCGATTTCTGAGACACAGGGGGGCACTTCCTGGGTTCTCAGCTCTGCCAGGTGCCAAGCAGAGGCTGTGCATGTGAACCTGTGTGGATGCACCTGCTAGTGAAGCCACGCCTTCAAGCTTCCCTCACTGCAGCCCGGTGCTCCTGGGAGGTCGTGCCAATGCTCTGTTCTGCACTTTGGAACCAGGTGGCACAGGTAGACATGATGGCCGGGCCACTTCCTGGATGTGATTGTGGGTCCATTAGGTAAATTCCCCATGCCTCGGTTTCCCCTCTGTCCAATGGAGAGAGCCAGAGTGCCTGTCTCCCAGGGGGTTGTCAGGATTAAATATGTTAACGCATGGAAGGCACTCCCTCCACCAGGCCTGCCCTGGGTTAGCACTCCGTACAGGTCAGCTCTGAAAGACACAGGATAGGATCCCAGAGACTCAGAAAGAGCCCTCTGTCCAGTCTCTGCCGGTGCAGATTGAAAAACACATGTTCAGGGAGGCTGAGAGCCCAGGCCAAGGTCACGTCCAGGAGGCCAGTGTGTGACAGGGGCCCAGTCAAGACCTCAGACTCTTTGTGACATTGAACTACATTGTGTGTGCGTGTGTGTGTTTGTGTGTGCGTGTGTGAAAGAGAGAGAGAGAGAAGAGAGAGCGCTGTGAGGCCAGTAGGATGGGGAGAGAAGGCAACACCAGCCTGTTTCCAAATCTGAGCAGATTTCTAATTAGGATAACATTCAGCTGTTCTCGGGAGGAAATCTCAGAGAGGAGGCAGCCATCTCGGGCTGCTCAGAAGCACCAGCGGCAGAAGGTAATCAGGCTCCTTGAACCCGCCCCGCCACCCGCCTGGGATGAGGCGTGCTATCTTTGTCTCCCCCGCGCTACCCCGAGCCTTTAGCAATCGCTAACAATCCTATTTACTCCGTGTACCCAACACAGCTCCGTCGCCGCCGCACTATTTTTATCTAATATTGAAATTTCTCTGCCTAAGAGGAGCCCGAATATATTATGATATCTGCGGAATGAAGCCTGTGCACAATCCGCGGCGCAGACCCCGTGCGTATGGAGCCGGGCTCTGGCACAAATGGAGGAATCATCCCGTTTGCCTTTGAAAGGAAATTCAATGGGATGCATTTTCAGAAAAGCAAAATCATGTTTATTTAAAAACAGATTTTTGAAAACTTGGGGCTTCAAAACCACTTTTTTTGTATCTCTCCGCGGGATACACCGTCCTATAATGTGTAGCAAAGTTTCCCTGCGGAAACCCAGGCAGCCTGTCGTGTCCCTCCCTGAGGCAGGGCCCGCTCCGAGGATGATCCCCATTGCTTCTATAGGTAACAGGTCAGAAACACCTGATGGTGTTTGAGGCGTTGCAAAGAATTCTTTCAACATGTCTTAGAGTGACAGGAGGGTAGGGGATAATGAAAGGTCCCCCATTTTGCAGAGGAAGAGGCTAGTCTACACCACCTGCAATGTTACTGAATGATTGCTGAGCCCCCCGCCAGTGGCCCGGCTGGCGGTATTGAGTGTTTAACACGGGCAACAGCATTTTGCTGTTCCTTTCACACTTAGTGTGAGCAGCGCTCTGAGGGTGATAGTGATGACATTGGTAATATCCTCTGCTTCTTTCAGCAGCTTAGAGAGGTTAAATCTTCACCATCTCCAGGGACACATTGGGAAACTGAGGCTGGAGAAGAGTGGGTCATTTGTGCAGGGCCTCATGGGTAATCAGGGCAGGCCTTGGGTTCAGAGGAGGACCTCTGTCTCTTGATGCGAATTCACCGGCCGGTCCCCATGGTTTTGGGGCTGCTGCCTTGGCCTTCTCCCCTCGGCCTGCACCATGTGGTTCTGGCCAACTTTGTTTCGACATTGGTGCAAGTGAAGAGGTCAAGTCCACAGTGAAGGAATTGCTGGTCCTCATTCCTGTCTCTTCATCTCTTGAGTTTGTCTCCACATTCTATCTCCCCTTAGAGATTACAAAAGGAAAAAAAGAATTCCTATAGTTCAAACCATCACAACGAACCAGTAAGCCCTCCAGGACTCCCTAAGCGGATCGCTGCCATTTCCAGCGTGACAAGCAATTTGCAGATGAAGCTCAGACAGGTGAGCATCTTCCCAGAACCACAGCCAATGAATGGCCAGCTGAGGACCAAGACATGGGCTTCTTACGCGGTTCCTCCGTTCGGTCATGAGGCTGCTTGGCTAGTCTTCAGCCTCTGAAGGCAAATCAACCCAACCCACTAATCATGGGCTTCCCACTGGATCTCTGAGCCTCCCCAGATCCCAGTCCCCAGAAGGTGGCTAACAGAAGGTTAGGAAAATTAAGTAAAAAGTCTTTCTTTTCAGTATCCAGGAGCCTGATGGGGTAGCATCCCTCAAAGCAATAGCCCCTTGTGCAGGCCCAAGGGTGGGTATGGAGCAAGGTCAAGCAAGTTCAGGAAAATTCTGGTTTCAGCATTTTCTTTGCAGCTGGATTTCTAGGTCCAGGTTCATTTAAGGAACGAATGTTCATCATGATTGTCCAAGAGAGACCATGGTGAAGTGCTTTTAAAATTATTTGTCTGGAGGTCTTCTTCTTCCCCTCCTCCTCCTCCTCCTCCTCCTCCTCCTCCTCCTCCTCCTCCTCCTCCTCCTCCTCCTCCTTCTCCTCTTCCTCTTCCTTCTTCCTCTTCTTCTCCTTCTTCTCCTTCTTCCTCTTCTTCTCCTTCTTCTCCTTCTCCTTCTCCTTCTCCTTCTCCTTCTCCTTCTCCTTCTCCTTCTTCTTCTTCTTCTTCTTCTTCTTCTTCTTCTTCTTCTTCTTCTTCTTCTTCGAAGAATAGCATATGGTCAGGGTTCATGGTCAGCGAACTGTGGTCCTCAGGCTTATCAGGCTAGCTGCCTATTTTGTAAATAAAGTTTTATTGGAACCCAGAACTGATTGCTTGTTGACATATTCTCTACAGCTACTTTTGCTCAACAAAAGCAGACTTAGGTTCTTGCAATGGAGATAGTATCTGGTCCTCTGCAGAATAAGGGTATAACCCAGAGAATAATAAATTGGGCTCCTTTTTTTTTTTATTACAAACTTAGAGTCTCAGTATTGATCCTGGTAAGTCTTATAGCCAGCATAGTTTTTCCTTTCTTTTTTAAAAAAAACGTATTTTTATTGATTTCAGAGAGGAAGGGAGAGGGAGAGAGAGATAAACATCAGTGATGAGAGAGAATCATTGATTGGCTGCCTCTGCATGCCTCACACTGGGGACTGCATGCCTCACAACCTGGGCATGTGCCCTAGTCAGGAATTAAACTGTGACCTCCTGGTTCATAGGTCGATGCTCAACCACTGAGTCATTCTGGCTGGCTAGTTTTTCTCTTCTTAACAGTAGGATGGGTCTTATCCCTGGAGATGGTCATGATGGGCCACCTTTAGAGTTATAGAACTTAGAGCCCTTTCAGTTTTCCATTCACAGATAAGTTTTGTAGACCCAGCCGGTGAGTATGACATCCCTGAAATCATGAAGATAGCTGGTGACTGAATGGTGAAAGGCAGTCCCTTCTACGTGGGCCGCGAGGGGGAAATTGGAGCAAGAGGCGTGTCTCTATTGCATTGTGCATCCAGACTGGAGGTCTATTCAAAGTCCTCCAGCGAGCGAAGCGCCTGGTGTGTGCCAATAGTTACAGGGCCTGGTAGGCAACTTGCTTTCGCTGGGGTTTTACATTTAGCTTTATGTTCTTTAATTTTTTCTTTGTTGCAGATTGGCTTCCAGTGAACTGAATATTAAAAAGATATTACAGGGAGGAACAACCGGCCTGGCTGATTGTTTTCTCCCCAAATGGAAGCGATGATGAGCGAACGCTTTCATTTACATAAACAATCAGTTAAAGGGGCCTCGCCGAACGTGAGCATTTATGTTTGATGATATCCTGATTGTAGCCATCAATAACAATATTTTTACTGTTGGGTGGTAAACCTCATTACTCAGCGTGTTTTAGGTGAGTGTGCACTTAAGGGGGTGAGAGGGAGATGATGGAAGGCGATGAGGGGGGATGAAGGCGAGTGCTGGGCAGAGTGGGGGGGCCCACTTGGCCAATGAAGGTGGGTAATGAGTGACTTCACCCAGGGCCCTCGATGGTGCGGCCTTTGACTCCTCCCAGGCTGACATGGAGAAATGAAATGTGTGGGAGCAGAAAAAGAGACGTCACTCACCCCACAAGCCTGTGTCCAGAGACGGAATATGCTAGGCTCTGTCCTTGATGAGCTGGTTGTTGGGGGGATAACGGAGCCCCCATAGCCAAGTGGTGACAGGGCCGTGGGATGAATGCATTGGAGCAAAGAAAACAGGTTCCCCAGAGTGGTGGTTTTAGTGGTGCACGTGGTTCTGATTTTATTGTTCTGTTCTTTTGCTTTGTTTTGCCTTCTGACTGTTTTATCTATTAATTTTAAAATTTTAATTTCAAATTTTTATACTAAGGTCTCACTTCCATAAAGCTCACTTTTGGTGCATGGACTGATGACTTTGTCTATATGTTCCCACTTATCTGACTGCCATCCTGATCAAGGCACAGAACGTTCCAGCAGCTGAGAGGTCAAGTCTTTCTTTTTAAACATGAATTCTTGAATTAATCACATGTTTTAAACACAAGGATACCCTTCTTTATAAACCCGGATAAAAAGATCATAGAGAGAGATATAAAAATACATTAAGAAAATATGTGAAAGAGGCAGGTATTTGGTTAAACCAAATATTCTCATCTGCTGTTTCTCTGAAAGTATTTTGCAAATACAATTAACATTTAAATCAGTAGACTTTTGGGTGAATCAGATTGTCATGCATAATGTGGTGGGCAGGTCTTAACTCTTAAGACCTGCAATCAGTTGAAGGTCTTTATAGAAGAATGGCCTTCCCTGAACAAGAAGGAATCATGCCAGCAGATGGCCTTTGGACTTGAACTGTAGCTCTTTCCTGGGTCTCCAGACTGCTCCCTAAGCTGCAGATTTTAGACTTACAAAGCTTCCACAATCATATGAGCCAACTCCCTAAAATATCTCTCTCTCTCTCTCTCTCTCTCTCTCTCTCTCTCTCTCTTCCTTATTGTCTCAAACTATACTCATCCTGTTGGTTCCATTTCTCCAGATAACCCAGACTAATAACACCCATAAGATTATCCCATCCTGATGGTTTTCATGATGCTAGGAGCAATCTCTTAAAAAAAAAGAAAGAGAGAGAGAGAGAGAGGAAAGAAAGAGGAAGGAAGGAAGGAAGGAAGGAAGGAAGGAAGGAAAGAAGGGAGGGAGGGAGGGAATGGTCTTTGAAGTTCTGAAGGCCTGTGCTAGAATTCTGGCCCAGGTACTGACTAATGCTTTTACAGCCACAGGTGTCTTAGTCTTGCTTTCCTCATTGTTAGAGAGAGGTAATAAAATCTGTGCTCTAGTTTACTTAGGTAATTCAATATTTTTTTCTCTTTTATTGATTTCAGAGAGAGGAAGGGAAAGGGACAGGGATAGAAACATCAGTGATGAGAGAGAATCATCCATCGGCTGCCTCCTGCACTCCCCTTACTGGTGGTGGGGCCCACAGAAACCTGGGCAGGTGCCATGACTGGGAATCAAACTGTGACCTCCTGGTTCATAGCTGGACCCTCAGTCACTGAGACACATTGGCCAAGATACTTGCGAGAAATAAGTGATGAGTTATATTTCACCCAGATTGTGATGAACACTGGCCACATGTGGGCTCCTTCTCCCTCCTCCTCAAGACAGACCCTATTCTCCCAAAGAAAGTCAACAGAGAGAGAATGGGAGAAAAAGGTGAATGAAGCTCCAGTTACAGTTTTATCCCTCTGGCTTAGCTGCATCAGAAACCGGTCCAACATTGGATGGCTTGGGAAGGGACTATTATTTGGAGTAAGATAATGAAATAAAAGAAGACAGATGGTTATACAATAAGGTCTCTGGTCCTAAATATTTCTGTTTAGTTCCTCACTAAAGCCCTGATGTGTTAACTAGCACTTGGCTCTCTCACAGTTGCTACAATCATTTTGTCAAAGGATGTAAGGTTTTCTTTATCTTTGAAGAAAAAGTTGGTTTACAGTTTATTAACTTAGAGTACTGGAAATTCCTCCCATGGGTTTTTAGTGGCAACAAGACCTCAGAAAAGTGCGTCCTTAGCACCAGTCTGGAAGACTTAAAAACATGATTAGCTATCATTGAAACAGCAGGGGGAAAATCGATTCTCCTTTTTACTCTCTTGGCGCTCAGAATCAAGTTTTATTATTTTCCTCATAAACACCTTGAGTCTGACTTCTCAATCTGAGCCCCGCCTTCCCCCCCTCCACCTGCCATACACACAAAACAAATAGCTACTTTCTATAATGATGATAATTATATAGCACCTAAGGGCTTAAAACACATCCACTTGCATGCTTTCTATTAACATACAATGAGCTCACCCCAGAAAAGGAAGATACTTGTGGGTTATCTTTTTTTCAGTCGGAGGAACTGAAATTCAGAGAGGCTGACTGGCTTAACCAAAGTCAGGTGGCCACAGATGGCTGAGCAGGTTCTAGAAACAGGTCTCCCTGGGTATTAAGCCTGCACACATTTTTTTTTTTTTTTTGGTAATAATGAGCTGTATGTTCACCTCATACACATTGAACAACCAAGCTGAGGACCAGCTTCCTCCCAAACCCAGGTCCCACCCTCCATCTTGCGTGCTATTTTTTTCTTCCCATCTTTGGAGACACATGATCTTGATAAGCCAAGACTCATTCCCACTCTGAGCCCAACATTATCAGTTGAGTCCCTCCAAAGGGCCACAGTGTAAGCGAGTAGAATGGGATCGCCTGTTTGGAGATCTAGTACTCTCTCTGACATGTAAAAAGTCCATGTTTCTTCTCTCTGACCTCAGTTATTTTTCACTTGAAAATGGGAAGAACAACATCCAACTGGCAGCACACTCATCGTTATTGAATAAACAATATGCTCCCGTGTACAAGGGTTGGAGTCAAGCAGACAATAGGTGTTTAATAAATTAGCAAACAAAGAAAGATGCCTACGAAATAGTGTGGGATTTCTGGCTCATCTGATGCAGCCACTCAAAACCTAAAGGAGGAGTAAATTCATGTGCAGTGCGTCTCCTGTACCCGCGTCTATGCCAGGTGTCTATACTCACGTTAAGTGAATTCAACCCCACTTCGACTTCTCGGATAAGCATTACATCAGCCATTTTGGGAGCAAGGAGGTATAGAGTATAGCACCTACCCTAGAGCGAGGCCTTAAATTCTGCTGAGCTCTGACTAGTTCCTCTGTCTTTTCCAATATTCCATGTTTCCTTCTGTTGCTGGTAGAAAGGGGGTCCTTTCCCATGTTTCCTTCTGTTGCTGGTAGAAAGAGGGTCCTTGCATGGGGTCATAGAAAAGCATTTCAAGACCCACACATGGGAGGATGAGGTGTAGCAGTAAGACGTGTCGAGGAGGAAAGGAAAGACTGCCTCACGCCCACGAATCTCATCTCCGTCCCTCCTGCTGTGACAGAAGCCCAGCCTTGTCCTCCTGGAGCCCCAAAGAAAGGCCAAGTCCAGAAATTCGCTGCCATCAGTTTAGGCCAGGCCAGAGCTTAGCCCAGCTCAGGCTCTGCCCTCTCCGCTGGCTTGGCCTCTGCCCCTTCCATCCCCCCTCTGCCAGCTTAGTCTCTGTGCCCAGCTGCTGTTTCCCCGGAGCTGCGTTGCTGTACCTAGACTTGCCCTTGGAGCTTGTGCATAGAGTCCACCTGGCTGCCAGGCTGCACAGCTGATGGTCTCACATGGGTGTGCCAGGGAAAGAGAACACATGAGAGTGCCAATGCATGTTACCAAGTGAGAGAGTGCAAGTGTGTGTGTGTGTGTGTGTGTGTGTGTGTGTGTGTGAAAGAGAGAGAGAGAGAGAGAGAAAATTTTTGCCTTTAGCTTCCATCATCTTGGGCTTTCAAACCCATCAATCCCCCAATTTTTTTGCCAGCTGATGCTAGGCCCTCCCCCTAACAATCCATTTCCTAGATTTGCTGAGTTCTCTGTCCGTTATCCAACCCGTCCCTTCTCCCAGATTAGACCCTTCCTCCTGGTGGCGCCAACTTAGTTCCTACTGCCCATGGGCCCAGCAGAGGAATTTCTCCTTTATTGTTCTAACCCCCCTCCTGGAAACCCCTGCTGAGGACTGCTAATAATCTTTCCACCCACTTTCGGGACTAGGGCCTGAAGGCAGAGGGTGTAGGGGTCCCCTGGGGAGCCTATGAATGAGGCAACTTGCTGGTGAAGCAGGTTCAATGTCCAACTCAGCCCCCCTCATTGATTATGTTTAATGCCTGATTCCTTTTTTATTTTTATTTTTTAAATACACACCTGTGCTAACATCTCCCGTGGGCTTTCTGGTCTACCCAATGTCTACTCTACTGAATTGAAGACCACACCTGTGTTTGGTACTGAGGATGTCTTACTCAGTTCTATTGCTGGAGGAATGGGTTGGTGGGATTCCTCTCTTGCTCTGGCGATATCTTTAGGAAAGAAATTTTAAGATGTGCACAGGAGAAAGGGTGGCTTTTTAAAAAATATATTTTATTGATTTTTTACAGAGAGGAAGGGAGAGGACAGAGAGTCAGAAACATCGATGAGAGAGAGACATCGATCAGCCGCCTCCTGCACACCTCCTACTGGGATTATGCCTGCAACCAAGGTACATGCCCTTAACCGGAATCGAACCTGGGACCTTTCAGTCCACAGGCCGATGCTCTATCCACTGAGCCAAACCGGTTTCTGCCAGGGTGGCTTTTATTGGAGTGGAATTCTATTCGTCAGGGAGCAAAGCCCCATGGTCCTCAAACCAGTCCTAGAGAATACATAGCTGGGGTGCAGCCGAGCCAAAAGCCAAGCCAGTGTCCAGAGTTTCCGCTCCACGGTGGATCAGGCGAGATTCGGTGCACGGATCCATCGTGTGGGTCCCTCACGGTCACGGGCCACCCCTGCAAGCAGGAGTGTCCCAAGAGAGCAAGAGAGCCAGGAGCACAAGAGCACAAGCAAGAGATCTCTTTGTTCAAGAGCCTAAATAATACATTTCCAGGGCGGGCAGTGGCCACACCCATTCTGACTTGTTCCAGGTGTGACTGGAAGGTGAGCATCTTCCCAGGTCACCAGACCTAACTGGGCAGGGGTCTCACCTGCCTTTGTCCAGTCCCTTTCCCCATCCATCGGTGGGGAAGGGACCTGGGGAGTGAAACTGCAGCTTCCCGGCAGGGCTAGGTGACCCTGTCTCCCTTTCCTTCCTTCCCTGTCATGTCATAACCAGGTTAGTACCCTGGTGTCAGTCCACCCAGCAGCCAGAACGTGCAAGTGGGAACTATCCAGTACAGGTAGGTGGATGTGGGCTTCCTCTGACCAGCCAGGACACCAGGAAAACACAGGTGCACAGGTTATTCGCAAATAGGTCTTGCTTTGGAACCTAATTTAAAAAGAACCAAGTGGTGTAGTTGATGCAATGATAACCTGGAACGTTTTGCAGGGCTGTGTCATGTATGGGAGGGATGAAGAATCACCCGGTAGCCATGGGATGCCAAGGTGATTGTAAAGCTGCATTTCCAGGGGCGCTTGAGGGATTATTCCAGGCCCGAGCGGGCCATGCAGGGAGTTGCAGCCATTCGGTGCCGGAGGGGAAACACATGCGAGCTGGAAGTGCAGCCAGAAACGCAGTAAAAGCAGACGATTCTTCCTGTTTCTGCAACGCATACGCGTCACTGCAGACAGCCAGGCCATTCCGTTATCTCTGGCCTGGGACATGCTTGTCGTGTGGTTTATGTGCCCCTCTCTCAGCCCCTGCTGTCCACTCAGACCTGGGGTGGGTGGCTCGAGGCTGGTGGAGGGGCGAGAGCCCTGGTGAGCATGGGCCAGAGGCTCAGAAGCAGGCCCATGTCATTTGCACTGCAGGTGATGGAGATGCTCTCGTGGTCCAGAATGAATGGTCCCTTGGGGCCGCCAGCAAGAATAACACGATTCACTTTTATAGCAACGCGTGTCATGCACAGTCTTCGGCCGGTGGAGGGAACGGTCTCATGTGGCATGCTTGCAGGGGAACTCTCCCGTGCCCTTTCCTCTCTCTCGCCCCTGATTTTCTTAAGGGCACAGAAGATGCCCGGCAAGCTGGATGGTAATGAGGTGGCCGCCTTTTCTAACATCAGAATCTCAATGAGGACGGAATTCGCCTCCAAAGAGGACAGTGATCTTTTCATGAACATGTCCTTTGCCCTGAGGCACCGAAATCCCCAAATCCCTGAAATATTTCATCGGAAGATAAGATAATGTTGCTCGGGCCTGGGCGGAAACAGAAAGAGAGGGGGGAAGCCATCTATCAGATCGAGCTCGGGAAGGCTTGTCGCTTGGGGAGAAGGTAAATTAAAGGCTTCTATCTTATCTGTATTTCAATTAAAATCTTATTTTTGGTCCCCAGCAGTGCAACCCGTTCAAGTCTTTCCACAGGAAAAAAAAAATGCCGTTTTTAGAGGTGGACGTCGGAGAAATCTTCAATGGGCATTCCTATAGAGGATAGGGGCCGTTTGTCAGGTGTGGGAGAAAGGACACAAATCACTTTTGGAACGAGACGGGACACTTGGCCAAGGTGGAAAGGGCAGCGGATGGGTCACCCCGGTGATTCTCTCTTGCAGGGTCTTCCCCTCCTCCCACTGAGCCCTCCTGGGAATATTTGCCAACCCACCCCCTGTTCTGAAGAAGTCGGAGGGGACACACCAGGGAAAGGAGTGAGGAGCTGAATATCCGGATATCTTGTCAGAATCCTTCCGGGGTGCTCACTTCAGGCTCAGCCAAGATGATGGAGAGAGAGAGGCCAGTGGAGAGTCAGAGGATGTACCCCGGAAAGGAACTGCCCCTGCAACAGCCTGGTAGGACGCAGTGACTGAGACCTAAGCCCCCACCCCCTGAGCAACCAGAGGAGACTAAATCAGCCATCAAGCCATAGATCCATCGGTCCATCGATCCATCCATAAAGCTATGTTCAAGGAGACACACAGCTATATTCCAAAGTAAACACGAGGCAAGTGTAAAAGGCGAGTTTTCAAGCCACAGGAAGGCAAACTGAATGAGGGGTCTCTGTGTGCGAGGCTGTGCTGTGTAACCACGGGCCGAGGGCAGGGAGGAGGGGAGGGCGAAGCCGGCCCTGAGCTGGAGGGAGGGAGGAGGAGGAGGAAGGGGGCGGGAGGAGGTATGGACCTGGCTCTGCTGCAGGTAACCAAGACGATGCTCAGCGAACCTTCTCTGCACGGGGCTGGATCGTGAACGTGTCAGGATTGGCGAGCCACGAGGCCAGGCTCCGGCCACGCAGCTCTGTGGGTTAGGAGCGGAAGCAGCCCGCCAGTGGGCCCAGCTGCGCGGAGACGGGACTTCACTGCTGGACACTGAGACTGGAAGCTCCTGTCACTGTCACCTCCTCCACACAGTGGTACCTCGAGATACGAGTGCCCTCACATACGAGATTTTTGAGATACGAGCCGTCGAGCAAGCGATTTTTGCTTTGAAAGACGAGCAACATTGGAGATAGGAGTCATCGCGCGGATGAGCCGGCTGCACACGACCCACCGGTTTACCGCGACTCGAGCGTCTCATAGTTTCCCACGCCTCAAGGTTATGGAACAAATTAAACTCGTATCTCGAGGTACCACTGTATTCTTCTTCCTGGGACTCTGTTTTAATCCTGGAAGAAGCAGCCTCCACTCACAGATGATGCACAGCTGACAGCCAGGGGCCCAGCATCGCAGCGGTAAGTTGCCTCTCACCTTCTCGCCACCGTGATGTCATCGGGGTCCTTGCTAAAGGTGCGATTTAGAGAAACGCAGGCTCTGCCGTGCCAGGCGGCTTCTGTCCTGTCCAGACCATCGGTTTGCACAGGAGGGTGGGGCTGTTCTGAACAGTCAGCTCTTGCACAGGAGGAGTGGTGGGGGATGGGACATGGAGGAGGGGACCGCCTTTACTGAGCAACCATTTCCCGGGCACTCACCCAGGCTAGACACCATTCTGCACTCCTTCCAGATCCTTAACCCTCCAACGCCGTGAAGTCGGTATTCTTTCCGCCTCGGCTTAGCCAAGGAGGAAACGGAGGGCAGGGACCCGTCACTGGCCAGAGGGCACCCAGCGGATGAAAAGCTGATCGGGACCCTCTGGGCCTGGGTCAGCGTGGGAAGGTGGGCGAAACCCCTGGACGTGCAGGGCGGGAGCCCAGGTTTCAGACCCTCCGGCCTGAGATCAGGCCTCCACCACGTGCCAGCTCCAGGAGCAAGCGTCCCGCCCTCTGAGCCTCAGTTTCCCTAGCGGTGGGCCCGGCCGTGATTGTACCACCTGCATGGAGTGAGACTGAGGAATAAGACTGGATGGTCTGTAACCTGTGCTGTTCCTGTGGGCGGGTGCTTCCATTCGCTATCAATTGGACCCGTGTCCAATAACGTGGCCACACGTGGTGGGGTGCTAAACTGCTTTGAAATGACCCCTTTCTGACTTGGAGAGGTTCTTGAGTCATTTTATGGCATCAGGATTTGGCCCGTGAGGCTGTGCTCACTCCACCCATAAACATAAAATCTGTGGTATTTTATTTTATTTTTTAAAAATATATTTTACTGATTGTTTTTTTACAGAGAGGAAGGGAGAGGGCTAGAGAGCCAGAAACATCGATGAGAGAGAGCGAGAGAGAGAGACATCGATCAGCCGCCTCCTGCACGCTCCACACTGGGGATGTGCCCGCCACCAAGATACATGCCCTTGACCGGAATCGAACCCGGGACCTTCCAGTCCCCATGCCAAACTGGTTTCGGCAAGTCGGTGGTATTTTAAACAGCCTGGATAGGTCCTGAGGGTCTTACAGACAGGCCCTGGGTCCCCCTGGAGTCCACAGGGGGTCCCATACTCGGTCATTGGGGTCTGGACTCAAGTGACACCAAGCACGCTGACCGGGGGCAGAACCAGCAGGCTCTGAGGGACCTGCAGGGGGCCTGGTCTGGCCCTGGCTCCCAGGGCACCACATGCAAATCGGAGCCACCGGCCACCTGCGCTCTGGGCTGCCGGGGCCCCGGCTCCTCCCACCTCCGGGAAAGTCCTTGTCCCAGCTCAGCTAAACTGCTCCCGGTTTTGCGTGAAGCCCGGGCAGTTTCAGGTGGCGGGGTTCCTAAGTTTGGGGTTTGCTTGCTTTCTTTTCAGTGGGTTTTACAATCAAGACCGGAACCTGCCACCACACCCCCCTTTTACTCCCCCGGGGGCAGTGGCAGTGACGACACTCAGGACCCTTCAGACGCTCACTCTGCCATCGCAGCCACAGCGGTTCCTCAGCGCTGTGACCCCTTGTCATGCATCCGAAAGCGCTCACCAGCCTCTCTGAAATCGGGGTGCCCCTTCTCACTCCGGCAGGGTTGGGGGGCAGCCACAGCCCTGCCCTGGAGCCGGCACAGGTGCGTGCCTCAGAGGGCAGCCTCCAACATGAAGGGGGGCAGAGATGAACGTCACAGGAGCAAAGCCACAGTCCCCGCAGAACCCGGGACTGGGAGGGCCGGGTCCTGGGAAGTGGCAAACCAGGCAGGTATAGGCGCACTCCCCAGGAAGAGCCCACAATCCTCTGCTTTCACCCAACTGGGAGGCTGACTTCATAGCCCAGCGCCGGGGACCTCAGTTCTTCTGTAAGTTGTTTTGAGAAAGTGCTCCGGAGGGCAGAGAGGGTGACACTGCCTGGGGCTGGGGCGGGGGAGGCCAGAAATGCGGGCTCAGGGGGAGACAGGGAGGAGGAAAGCTGCGGTCAGTGCCCAAGCTCTGAGGCAGCCGGCTCCATCTTCCCTGTGGCCAGGAGCGTGGCCCCTGGTGAACCCCGTCTCCGTGAGCGGAGGACTCCTCCCCGGTGGTGTACGATGGAGCTCGGAGAACAAGAAAGCCTTGTGCCAGTGCTTCGTGGCCAATGCCCCCTTGATCCTTTCTTCCCCTTTGCTTCAAGGCGAGAAGGGATGGCTTCATCTGGCACCTGATGGCCTCTCCGAGCCAGCAACCTGGGGTGTGGTCGCCACAGTCACCGTGGGAGCAGGAGCCGAGAGAAGAGCCTTCTCCCAGGGGACCCACAGTCCAGTGTGAGAGGTCCACTAGGGGCCATCTCCCAAAGGCACCCCTTAGTCTTGGGGTGCACCCACTTATCCTTCAAGGCTGTGCTGAGCTATTCCTGCATCTCTCACGTCTGTGAGTTGATGGTTTCCGCTCTGCACCTCCATCACGTTTCCTGGGGTGGTGGGTTCCAGAGCTGCCAACCACTGGGCTTCCAACCCTGCATATCGGCTGGAACAGGATGCTGGAGGCTGCGAGGTCTCTGCGGCTTCATCTGTGTGGTGCGGTGCGCCTCCTGCCCAGCTGGCGTAGCTGATGTAGGGAGTTGATCCATTGCTACCTGGTGGGGGAGGGCACTGCAAAGGTGCCTGGCAGAGGGGAGGTGGAGTTGAGGGTTAGCCTGTGCCAGGCCCTCGCAGAGCCTCGGTGATGAGATTCATAGTGATGTGAGCCTCCGGCAAGGCCTGGAGCCGGAGCGATGGCCAGTGGGCTTGGTTTCTCTCCCTGCACGTGGGCAGCATTTGGCTCCGGGTAGGAAGTGGATCATTAAGCCTTTCAATAAACACTTATTAAATCAAATACCCAGGCAGCATGGGCCAGCCTGCGCGGCTCTGCTCATAGAGAGCTGGACCAATATTTGTTGAGTGAATTAAGGAAGGATGGTTCGGTTTGCAAAGACTGCCTTGGCCAGGGGCAGGAGTCCGGGGGTCATCACTGGATCCCAGTCCACTCCACGTGCGACCTTGACGTCATGTTTCCCCGTGTTTGTTTGAACTAACAAATGTTCTCTCTCTCTTTTTTTAAAAAAATATATTTTATTGATTTTTTTACAGAGAGGAAGGGCGAGGGATAGAGAGCTAGAAACGTCTATGAGAGAGAGACATCGATCAGCTGCCTTCTACACACTCCCCACTGGAGATGTGCCCCCAACCAAGGTACATGCCCTTGACCGGAATGGAACCTGGGACCTTTCAGTCCGCAGGCCGACGCTCTATCCACTGAGCCAAACTGGTTTTGGCAACAAATATTCTCTTAACATTGCAGCCAGTGCACCTGCTGGCAAGGTGCTCATTGGCGCTCGGGCTCAACCTAATTCTTTCTTCTTCTTTTTTTTTTTATTGCACTTATTGGGATGACGTTGGTTCACAAAATTATACAGGTTTCAGGTGTATGTTTCTACAGCACATCATCTGCATATTGTATTGTGTGTTCACCACCCCAAGTCTAGTCTCCTTCCAGCACCATTTATCTCAAATTTACTCTCTTCTACCCGCCCCTTCCCCCAGGAAATCACCATAAAATTGTGTGTGTCCATGAATCTTTCTTTCTTTTTTTTCTTTAGTGAATCCATTCACCCCTCACCCAGCCCCAGTCCCTCCTCTCTGAAAGCTGTCTATCTGTTCCCTGTATCCATGCATCCACATTGCTTATTAGTTTTAATTTGTTTGGAAGAGTCCACATATAAGTAATAACATACAGTCCTTGGTTTTCTCTGTGTTGCAAAAGGTAACATTTCTTCTCTTTTATGGCTGAATAGTATTCCCTTGTGTGAACTAAGTCTTTTAAGGATCTATTTCTGACTCGGTAAGGACCATGGGACTCTTCGTCATACCCTGTTTCCCCGAAAAAAGACCTCCTTCTAGTTTTGCCTCTCGCTGTAATATAAGGCACCCCCCTGAAAATAAGACCTCCCTGATAATAAGGCCTTCCCTGAACATAAGGCCTCCCTGGAATATAAGGCCCCCGAAGCTACCATAAGGCATCTGACTCCTAATTTAAAGAGCCCTCACACTGCCTGAACAGCTCCGGCTGCGCTGCGGCCAATCAGTGAGCTGGTATGTGATGAAAATGACTACTGTATACAGGTAATATATTTCCTTTTTTTTTTGTTCAAAAATAAATGTGTACTGTATTCTTCTTCATGGAAAAATAAGACATCTCCTGAAAATAAGACCTAGCGCATCTTTGGGAGCAAAAAATTAATATAAGACATTGTCTTCTTTTCGGGGAAACAGGGTATTAAAGTTTTCCACCTGCAGGAGTCTGGGAGATTTAGATGTCAGTGCTCCAACTTCAGTTCCTCCTGGACCCTCGCTCTGGTCTACCCATCGTCGCAGCCAAGGAACTCACTTCCGGCTGGTAGCTTTCCCTTTTCTCGGCACTTCCCACTTGACTCGGACTCCATCCATCTTCCCGTTCTCTGTTGATTCTGTTTTGGTTTCTCTGTGTCCTTCCTCCCCGAGGATGACATTCTAGGTAGCATTTTGTGTTCACTGCCATCCAGCCTGGGCATCCGCCTTCCCTTTGTCACCCTCATAGGCAACTTCCCTGCTTTCTCCTCACCCTGTAACATTGCTAAGAATGGGGTACACACAAAGTCCCGAGCTCTGCTCTCTGAATATTTCTGAGTTGCTGCCTCTGGCACAGGGTCAGTCTGTTTCTGGAACGATGTTAGTTTTGACTGATGAGGTGTGAGCTGCAGACACATAGGTCACATCTAGTTACACTGTTTATTTACACATAAAACCCCTCCTGGTCCCTTTGTCCCTTTGCTTCTGTGACGAGCAGCGTCGAGATGGCAGCTGACCCGTCAACATCACTCTTGGAACGAGGAGGTAAGAGGCAGACCTAGGATGGACCTGGAGCGTGAGAAAGGAGTCAAGTGTAGTTGGTGTAAATTATAAGCATCTCAGGGTTTCCTGCTCCCACTTTCGACAATCTTAACCTATATTTCCTTCCAGGTTATAATGACCCAGTCATCGTCTGCGTAATGTGGATGAAGTCCATGTAACTTTTCTCACAAGGCGTCAGCCAAACATTTCAAAATCCGTAAATGTGCACACATGTGCCTCTTATGCTAAATGCCCTACGTTGCCAAGTCATGTGCTGACGACTCACTCCTGTCATTTCTCACCACTGAAAAGTAGCCTCAAGCTGCCTAACAGAAAGGTTACTCTTTAGGAGAGGGGCTGGGATTGGAGGATGGTGGCGGGCAGCCTTCTGAGCCACTGTGTCTGATGCAGGGCTCGCTGAGGCTCCTTCATCATGTGGCGTCATTTCCAAACACCGGTCACCCCTCCACGTGGCAGTGGCATCTAATATTTCTAAACATATTTCGCTCAGTGACACCTTAATGGCACACAGTGACACTGGGCCTCCCTCTCAGAAAAATGGGTACTCTCATTTCTCTAAAGGTTGGGCCTTTAGCTTCAACCATTTCCATTTAAATGCAAATTTCAATCATACTGCCTTTCTGGGAGCCAACGTGAGAGAGTGTGGAACGGGTAGCAGCCGGAATCCAAATTTCAGGGGCTGGGAGCTGCTCCCTGCGGGGTCCTAGACGAGTTCAAGTGGTTCCTTTCCTCTTGTCCCCTTGTTGCTGGGGTCGCCTCAGAGAAAATGCTTTGCTTCCATTGGTGGGAGTGGCCAAATGAGAAGCAAGGATGGCTCCCAGCACAGGAGACTTGGAGACTAGGGTACCACATGGAGGTCCCTGAAGTGATGACCTAGGCTTGTGCCTTAGTTCTGGGTGCTCACAGACAGAACCTGGGGCCCAGGAACCCCTCAGAGGGCTCTTACAGACAATGGCTGCCCATTCCCAGCCCAGGCCTCTCTCACCTTCAAATCCTGAGTTGAGTTCCTCTCTTCCTGGCCTGATCAACCCCTCCTTGTCTATGGACAGATTTCTGGGGCCCAGGCCAGGATGGCAAGCCCTACCCTCCAGTAGGGCAGAAGACTTGGCATAATCTTCAGAGGGGTTTGCTGAGTTAAGTTTTAGGAAGTGAAGAGGGGGTGTTGATGGCCCTCAAAGTGCAACTAGTCCAAAAGCCTTGACCTACGGAGAAAGACTGCTGGTTCTTAGAGGAAAACACATAAGTTCTGGAACCATTCAGCCTTGGTTCAAATCGAACAATGTTGTTCAAATCACACTCCATGGGATGGTGTACTGCAGTTTTCATGAACATAAATAGAGCCAGGAATGGCGACTGCACCTCGTGAGGCCATCGTCAGGACACGCATGCTGATCATTCATGGAAGAGGCTTAGGACAGTGCCTGAGCCCTGTGCGTGCCCTGGAGGGTCCTGAGGAGACAGCGTGGGGATGAGGGTGTGGTTGCAACGCTGTGTGTGTCCCTCCTTTGACATGTGCTTGCTCCCTCTGCTTTCAGCAGAGAAATCCTTCCAGGCAAAAGACCTTTTTTTTTTTTTTTTTTGCAAAGGAAAGGATGCAGGATGCGCTGGGAGGAAGGTACAATGGCCAGCCTTGTCTGGAGACCAGAGGCAGCCCCCCAGGGAAGCAGCATGAGAGAGGAGAAGGGAGCGAGCCTGTTGTGGAAGGGAGGGAAGAAAGAAGGAAGGAAAGAAGGAAAGAAGAAAGGAAGGAAGGAAGGAAGGAAGGAAGGAAGGAAGGAAGGAAGGAAGGAAAGAAGGAAGGAAGGAAGGGAGGGAAGGAAAGAGGATGGAAAGGAGGGAGGAAGGGAGGAAGGGAGGAAGGGTGTCTTTGTAGCCAACAAGCCATGTGTGAGACTCAAGACTTGGGCTTGCTGGGCAGAAACCACATGTCATCATCATTGGGAGCTGGTAGAATTTATTTTCTGTCTTGTCCCCTAGTGGGTAGTGGGTAGTGGGATGTGTCTGAGTGAAGACGCAGGCGGCTCTGGGTTGCATTCCTGGGAGATAGTGTCAGGGCCACCGGAAGAGCTGCGCTGGGAGGCAGTGGAGCAGCTCTGAGGAGGGTCTTGGCACCATCTACACATTTCTGAGAACAGAACTCAGCAAAACCTGATCACTGGTCAAGCCGAGCACTGGCTGCTGGGTGGAGAAGCAGAGAAAACTGAGCTCTATATAGCAGAGCTAAACATATGGAGCATAACATATGGAGCTAAACAGGTGTGAATGAGACTGATCATGACCTGGAAAGTAAGGCTGGTCTGTGTAAGTGTCTTGGTCAGAGGACTCAGAGGCCGTCCAGCTGGGAGGGTTTCCAGGTTCGTCTTGTAGAGTGTTGTGAAGAGTTGGGGGCGCAGACGTGAAAGACTGCAACAAGGGAGGGCAAGGGCTGGTAATACAACTGAACAAGAGCCCATGGTCACAGAAGAGCCAATCAGAGAAAATCAGGGGAGCGCGTGCCTGGATGGGGTTCTTATGAGATCAGGAATTTCTTAAGAGCAAGAAGGAGGTTGCACTGAGAGGAGACCATGCTTGCTCTGTGCTGGTTCATCGAATGGGTGGATAAAGGTGTGGGTGGCTGAATGACTTTGTGGGTGGGCTTATGAAGTGCTTCACCTTCCTTTCACATCTCCATCAGCCAGGCTCACCTGCTCTTCCTTCTTCCCATCTGACCTGCCCTACGGGCGCCCCATCTTGTCATTTGGCTTCTGCTCAGATATCCATCAGCTGACCTCAAGGGGCCAGGTCCTCTGCCTGTGACCCCATCGCTTGTCACTGTCCATCACACAGCCCTGACCCATGTGTTCTAGCCACTCACCCATCGTAGGAACCCGCTGAAGCTGTGTTTGTTGGGTGTTGTGTGCTCCCCAGCCCGGCCTGGATTGTCAGCTGCCCTAGCGCACAAGGGGTGGGGATCTGCTCACCTCTATTTTCCCAGAAACAGCAGCTGACCCACGGCAGATGCTCAATGACTCTTGGTAGGATTTATCAATGATTCTCTATTCACCTTCATGTAGTTACTGTATGTAGAGGACGGAGGTCATCCTAGGCCCTGTTCTTCACTGTCATGACTGCAGTCTTCATGCTTCTGTGAGAATAGATACTGTCAACCGCACTTTATAGATTGGCAGCCTCAGAGTGCAAACACACACACACACACACACACACACACACACACACTGTTCTTTTAGGACAAAGCCCCTGCCGATCCCAGAAAGTAATGGCAAAGGTCCGAACACTTTGTGGGCGGTGGACCAGCTGGCCAAGAATCCAAGGCACTGGGGCAAGCAGGGCGAGCCTTTAAGAACACCCCCTTCCCGGGTTAGCCCCGGTTTTCCAGGGCCAGGAATGCGCGCGGCATGGTGGGCTGGCTCCCAGCAGATGGGGCGCCCTCCCTGCGGGGCAGGGCCGGGCTAACTGGAGGCAGATGTTGCAGCTTCAGGCGTCAGGCCGGTCCCTGTATGTTTGGGAGAACTTGAAAGAATTCTGGAAGAGCCATCAATCTTGGACTGGAGCCTTTTATCAACCTCTAATTTATCACAGTCTCTTAATTACTTTGACTGGAGAAGTCGTAATCCATATGTATTGGAAATTTGGTCCGCACTGGCCTGCTTCTCATGACGAGGGCAGTTCTTGACACATGCGCTTTAACTTAGGGCCATTCTGCTTGGCGGCCACTTGCTTCTCTGTCCCTTTGCTGGCAAGGCTCAGCCACCCTGCAGCCATTCTCTGACCATCTCCGTGGCGCCGAGTCCTGCACTTGCCCACAAGAGACAAGGAGGAGGAAGAGAGAACCACTCTCAAGAAACCTGATCTCCACTGGAGGAAACAGACAGCCAGACCACTCTCCTCGACAGTGATAGATGACACAGGGCCAAGCAGGGGCTGCTGTAAAGCAGCCAAGGAAAGGCACATGCCTAAGCCAAGGGCATCAGGAGTGGCTGCGTGCAGGAGGCAACACCCTGTCCTGCAACGTGAAGGTCTTTGCAAACAAGGACCATGCAAAGGCCTGGGAGAAGCGGGTAACATGGAATGCTGGGAATTAACATTAGCCAACTGTGGCTGAAACTGTAGCAGATGACTGCAGGCATGTTGATGGGGATTGGCACATGGTAGCACCTCTCCGGGTTGTCCAGTTTGTTGGAATAGAGTTGTTCATGGTATTTTTTAACAATTCTTCGTATTTTGATAGGGTCTGTTGTTACTTCACCTCTTTCATTTCTGATTTTGTTTATTTTTATCCTTTCTCTTTGCTCCTTGGTGAGCCTGACTAGAGGTTCATCAATCTTGTTTATCTTTTCAAAGACCCAGCTCTTGGTTTTTTGTTTATCTTTTGTATTATTTCTTTAGTCTCTATGTCGTTTATCTGTGCTCTAATCTTTATTATTTTCTTCCTTCTGCTCACACTGGGCTTTTCTTGTTGCTTTCTTTCTAACTCTTTGAGTTGTAGGGTTAGGTAATTTATTACCATTGTTTCTTGTCTTTTGCAGTAGGCTTGCAGAGTTATGAACTTCCCTCTCAAGAGTGCTTTTACTATGTCCTGTAGATTTTGGATTGTTGTGTTATTATTGTTATTTGTTGCCATGATATTTTTTATTTCTTCCTTGATCTCTCTGGTAACCCAGTCATTGTTTAATGGCATGCTGTTTAGCCTCCATGTGTTTGATTTCTCTGGGTTGTTTTTATTGTAGTTGATTTCCAGTTTTATGCCACTGTGATCTGAGAAGATGCTTGATATGATTTCTATCTTCTTGAATTTGAAGAGACTTTGCCTATGACCCAACATATGGTATATCTCTGAAAATGACCCAAGTGCCCTTGAGAAGAATGTATATATTCTATGGCTTTGGGGTGAAATGTTCTGAAGATGTCAATTAATTCCATCTGGTCTCTGAGTCATTTAAAATTGATGTTTCTTTGCTGATTTTTTGTTTAGAGGATTTTTCCAATGGTGATAGTGGGGTAGACAGTCTCCTACTATGATTGTATTGCTGTCAAATTTGTCTTCCATTCTTTTTAGCCACCTTACAACCATTTCTCTGAATTCTTTCTCTGACAGGTTGCTTGCCTCTATTTCATTTACTTCCTTTTCTGGTGATGCCTGCTTTTCTTTCATATGCAGAACGTTTCTTTTTCTGCCCATGATCTTTCTTTTCCAGGTAACTGGTTATGTAGTCCTCTCTCTCCTGCATTGATTTAAAGGCACAAAATACAACAGAACCAGGGACAATGCACAAGGTACTGAATAGAAATGTATTTATGATATTGATAACCACAAATAAACATGACCACCAGAGAGAGGTAAATTAGGGGGTAGGAGAAAAAAAAGAGAGAAAAGAAAATGAAAAACAAAACAAAACAAAGAAAGGAGTGCCAAAATGAAATTGGGAAGAAAAAAAGTAAGAGAGAAAAGAAAGAGAATAAGAAAGAGAAGGGGAACAAAGTGTATATATATATGGAAAACCCCAATAGAATAGCCACTAATCCCAATAAATGCCAGCAAGAAGAATCTGGAGATTAATACAAACTACAAAGAACAACTAATATTAAGCAAGGTGAGGGAAAACAGAAGCAATAAACAAACAAAAGCAAAGCAAACAAAAACAAAACAAAAAAGGAATAAGCAAAACAATCTCACAAAAAAGCATAAGAAATTGATATAATCAACATTCAAGCAAACAACAACAAATGGACAGAGAGAAAAACAATGATTTGGATAGTGAAGACAGAGAAGAGAGAGGTGTGTATGGACTTGAAGTAGGGGATTGGAAATTAGATATGTAAGCAGGGTGAAATTTTAACAGAGGGTAAAAAGAAAGAATAGAAAAAATCTGAAGTAGGAAAAGGGTAAGAGAAACAGGGCAACAAAAGGGGAAAAGTTAGGAAGAGAGTGATGGCATAAAGGTAGAATTGCAGTAGAATAAAATGAATCTAAAGGAAAGATAAAATAAAATGTAGAACACTAATCCCACAGTAAAATAAAGATAAAATAAAATGACTCTTTTTTTTAACCTAAAGGTAAAATAGTAGTAATAATAATAATACTGATTGAAAATAAAAATGTAATAATTAAAAAGGTAAAATCAAGTGAGGAAAAAAAAATTAGTTTCTTATGTAAAAGATGAAAAAGAAAAAAAAGAATGTGCAGTAATGAAGGTCATTCACTTCCTCTAATGTTCTATTTGGTGCACCTGTTTCCTAGTCAGGACAGTTGTACAGTTCCCTGCATTACACTGTTCCTCAGTGTTGTAAGCCTGTCCTGATTTTTAAGGAGGCAGTATATCTTAATATCTTTATTCCTTTATTTGTGATTACACAAGAGTCAATTTGTGATTCAGCCCCTTGCTGACTGTGTTTCTGGATTGACCTCTGAGACTATAGGTCCTCTGTAGCCTGTGCTTAGATCCTGCTTTCCCTGTGGCACTCAATATCTGTTTGTGGGAGTGGGCTGCCCTAGAGCTGGTTCTCCGATGGTCACTACCCTCTCTTATCCTCAGGCTCCAGAAAAAACAACTTTCCCCTCAGTCTCCTAGGGTGTCCTCAACTGGGTGATCCTATGTATTGGGCTCAGCAATCAGAAGCAAAGATCTGAACAGGAAAGAGTGCAAGTGCACAACTTCCCTTCTCCTTGTGTCCAAGCAGCCTGCACACTTTTAAAACTCCTAGGCTGTCCCTCTTGTCAGATCAAAATGAGTTGTTTTCTAGAGATTCCCTCTGTTAGCAGCTCTGAGGACCCACTTTCCCATTCACGGATCACACCAGCCCCAACAGCCACGGATCTCTCCAGGTGAAAACTTCCCCTGATTCTCCAGCTTCTGCAGTGCACACACTTCACTGTCCTGTGGGACCAGAGATCTCATCTCATCTCATCTCAGGCGAAATCTGACCTTTCCGTGGTGGAGTGTAGAGCTCCTCTGAATCCGCGTGTTTGCGCCAATTGGGGACCGGTGTTCTGGGGTTTGCAGCTGCTCGGTGGGGGCTACAATTGTAGATTCTCAGGCTTCCAATAACATCCACCCTCCCTTTCAAGATGGTGTGGTCTCCGCGTCCAAGCTGGTGGCTCTGCGAGGGAACCCAGCAGCAGTAGGGGATGCCCGGTCAGGAGAGCCCTATCCAGCAGCCCCCCACCTTCTGCAATATATCTGTCCTTCAACTCACCAACAAACTCTCCCTTGCAACCCTCAGCTGTTCTCTCTGTCTGCTCCAAAACAAGGCTTGGGACACCTCAATCTATTCTGCCACCATTTTTATTTCCTGAGCACATAGTTTTAGATTCTCACTAAAGTTGCCCCTGACTCCACACTCATTAGAGTCATCTTGTTGGCAGAGATTTGCTCAGACTTTAACACATGGATTCGGATTCTGTTGCATACGGAGAGGAGTTAGCGTGAGATCTATAACTTCCTAGGGAAAGGGGAATTTTGGATCCATACGGGTCCCATCTGTCTGGCCTGACCTGTGCTTCTGCCCCAGGGCCTGAAACAACCCTCTCTCATCCTGTCTCTATCTGCTACGGGACTCCATGCTCTGGCCTGGCATCAGTGTTCTTTAGAAACCAAAGCTTTCCTTCAGGGTTGGCTCAGACGTGGCCCTCGCCTTCTGTTCTGGTTTGAATAGTTTCCCCTGAATACTCATACCAACTGGAAGCTCAGAATGCAGCCTTATTTGGGAATGGGGTCTTTGAGATACGATCAAGGTACATTAAGATCCTACTGGTTTAAAGAGTGAGAAGGTGAAGAAATAATACAAGGAAAACTGTTGTGGTTTGAGTTGCATCCCCCCAGAAGTTCCCACCCCTGATATCTGAAATTGTGACCTTATTTAGAAATATTGAGATGACATCACACTCAATTATTGGGTCCTAATCCAATGCGACTGGTGTCCTTATAAGAGGGGGAAACAGAGACACAGGGAAAAGAATGTCATGTGAAGACGGGGACACCTGGACACGGAAGGAAGATGCCCTGTGAAGACAGGGACAGAGACCGCAGTGATGCTGCCACCAGCCACCGAGGCCTGGGGCCACCAGAAACTGGAAGAGGCAAGGAAGGGCCTTCCTCTGGGCTTTGGAGGGAGCACAGCCCTGCTGACAGTCTGATTTGGACTTCCAGCCTCTGGAACTGTGAGGGAATAAAGGTCAATGTTTAAGCTAAAAAAAAAAAAAAGATTCTACTGGCTTATGATGGGCCCTGATCCACTGACTGACGTCCTTCTCTAAGACAAAGGGCATCTAGACACAGAGCCCAGCACAGAGGGAAGCTGATGTAGCGACACACACACAGAGAAAACGAGAGAAGACAGAAGCAGACTTTGCAGTGGTACGTCTCTGAGGCAAGGGCGCTGAGTGCCGGTTGAAGGTTTGGGCCATATTCTCTCTCTCTCAGCCAGAAAGAGCCAATCCTGCCAACGTCTCCATTTCAGACTTCCAGCCTCCGGAACTGTGAGGGAATAAGTTCCTATTGTCTAAAGCCACCCAGTTCGTGGATATTTGTTCTGGCCACTCGCCCAAGGAAACAAACACCTCATCTCATTAACTGATAGGGACGCCCTTGTGTCTCTGTTGATCGTCCTGCTGCCCAAGGTTTTCCAGGGCTGAGACACTTCCTGGCACTACCCAGCAGGCCCACACTGCCCATGGACCTACCTCTAGCCTCCTGGAGAAACTGAGGCAGGTCAGTTGCAGTCTTGATAACTCGTGTCTCTCTCCCTCTCCCATGTGTCTCCTCTGCATCGGTGTCCTTCCTTTTGACTTCTGAACGTGTGATCCAGCTTTCTGTCACTGGCAGCTGGCGTCTAGATAATGCTGAGATTCAACAGGACACATCAAGGTCAGGGCAAGGCCTGGAGGAGATAAAGCTGGCCTCTCAGGCTGGGTGGCACCTCCTGGTTTCCTGTCTGATGGTGTCTTTCACGAGTCAGACTCCCCCTGTCTGAGGACACCACCCGCTGTGGCCCCAACGTCCCTTACTCCTCAGGGCTTTTGGAGGGGACACATGGATGGGTAATGTACCTCCACTCCCCATCCATATGAATGGCGGCTCTTTCCCTCAGGAGAGAGATCACAGCAAGAGAACCCTTGAGTGGCTCAGGTACCCCAGTCAGATGCCGGTCAGAGGAGAAGCGGGGAGGCGGGGACAGAGGCCAGGTGCAGAGGGTAGATGCAACCACAGCTGGAGTGGTATTCAGAGGCAGAGCCAGCCGGAGATGAGGAAGGGCTTCTGCCCTGTGGGCAGCGGTGTGTCTGTAAGAAGTGGTGACAGTGGCACAGAGCAGTGACGGGGATGGCCGTGGCGGGGAGATAGTGTTGAGTCGGACTTGGTTGGTAGAGAGATTTTGATGAGGGGAGGTCTGGGAGGGATCGTGGATGGAGATCTGGGCAAGCACGGGGTGGGGTTGAAGTGGAGGTCTCCAGGCACACGATAAGTGGCAGAGCAGGAAATAGTACAGGCAGGAGATAGGACCCCCACATGGGAGGATTCTGCCCCTGGAAGCACAAGGCCCTTCCTAGAGGCCAAAGGACCAGCCCCCTTCATGACGGTAATCACTAGCATGGGGGGAGCTCCCAGTTCAGCACCCAGTGCCAGAGGGAGGGCACGACTCCAGAGTAGGACTGCGGATGGTGACACTATGGCAAAATACCCAATGGAGCCTCCAAAAGCACAATAAGAGCCAGCATCCCAGGTTGGCTTGGGCATGGAGACTCTACCCAGGATGCTTAGGTCATTCTAGGTCAGCACCAGGGGCCACCAGGGGAGGTGACAGAGAAAAGAACAGCATTTGGAGCAGGCAGGTGTGGATGTTCATCCAGGTAGGCCTCGAGCTTCCAAACCCCTTCCTGGGCACCCATCCCTGGGAATACTCTTCTGTCCACAAGGCTGCCCGCCATGGTCTCAGTGACTTGTGAATAGGACTGTGCGAGGAATCAAGATGGCCCAATTTTAGAAGGTGACCATATAGTGTCTTAAAGCATATGATTTAGTGAAAGGGCTGCATCAAAAATAAACATCAAGAAGTGATGGAGGAGGTAACTCACAATAACTTAGTCATTTCCAGGATGATCAAAGATTAATTATACACACACACACACACACACACACACACACACACACACACGGTGGGGGGAATGTAAGATTATAGTTATGAATATGTGAAACAGAATTTATTCTTATATTATTATGTATTAATTATTGTGTTATTTTCCATACGAGCAACTGTAAACCTACTTTTGCCCATCCTCGTCTATTTCTCCATGCCTCACAGAATTTAAGATCAGCTGCAAAGGGGAGGCCATGCAGGATATTAAAATTTTAACGAGGTGCAGTTTCAGAGGTGTTAACATTTGACAACCAGAAACAGCAGTAGCTAAAAACTTATAATCTGAAACAGACGATGAATGATGGGCTTGCTGGTTGCTTGCTCCGAGCACCGTTCTTTCTGAGGAGGAAAGAAATCAACCTGAATTCTAGGTTGGCATGTGAGCCAGTGGAACACTTAGCCTGGGCACCTCAATCTAAAACAAGATGACCTCGTGGTTTATTGGCCAGATGGAGGTAATGAATGGCGGCTTCTGGCCTAGCCTCAGGACCATTGTGGGTGCCCATGGCAATGCTTGGGGCAGGCGTTGCCAAGGTTTACCAGCATTACGAAATTTCCTCCATTGGGAAGGTGCACAGGGGCTGTCTTCCGTATCATGCCAATGGTCCTTAGCTATCCCTCAGAAAACTTTTTGTAATAATTTTGCCAAATGTTCACATCTGTTCAAACAGCTCATACGTAGTGAACCTGACTCAGCCACCCCTAACGAAATAACCCATTTATTAAGAAGGTTTCGGTGGCATGGATGGGATGTATCCAGGTGGGTGACTTCTACAGGAGAACAGAGAAGGAAAGTGGGCTCGGATGTGTCAGAAATTTAAATGAGCCCCTAAGAGAACTGTGGGAGGGGCCCAAGGAGCTCACCTTCCCAGCCAGCTTTCTGGATTCTTCTGTGGCACCTTACCTGCCTGGCCTGGGTGGGCGTCACCTCTGGCAGCTCTTGTTTTTGATTTTTGTTTTAAACGTGCACATTGGTGCCCCAAAGATTTCAAGGTCCTAAAAGACAGGCTGCAGCTCCAGCATAATGCAGGATTTTCATGCATTAATTCATTAATTCATTCACTCTTTCACTCATGCTTTCGTTTATTTTTAGTTGTGAGAAGCGCAGACTGTAGTCTTGTTCAAAGGCTGGTGTAAGCTTGAATTCCATCCCATCTCTCTTTTTTTGTTGGAAGAGAAGACATAGATCAAGCAGCCACATCCCTCAAGGAGCACAAGCTCTAGGGAGAGGAACTGGTTTGCAAAGAACTAGGGATTGAGTATGGATTATGGGTTATTACAGCATGGTGCTAAAAGTCACGAGGATGTGTTGGACATTTTTTTCCATTGCCAGATATTTTCCTATGAGCTTCATGTGTATTCACTCATTCATTCCTCACAAAACCCCAAGAGATCAACCTTTATTGAAAAATCTCTAGTTGATACTTAAGTCAATGTATTTATAGAACTTTCTTATCCGTGTGTTTTGTCTGAACCCATAATAGCGCCTGATGTTTGCAAAGCCCTTTACAGTTGTCCGATTTTCCCCATTCTTACCCATCAAACCCTCACAAGAACCCTGCACCGAGGAAATGGCTATTTTTCAAATACATTTTACAGATGAACCATTGATCCATGAGGAGCCTAAGAAACACATCCAAGGGTCACTGGCGCTGGAGCAGATTTCCTTCTAAGTTTGGGCGCTTTTACCTCCACAGCTGTCACCTCCATGTTTCTCTGAGCTGAAGGCAGGGCATTTTCCTGAAGTCTGGCAGAAGTGCACACATTGCTGGGATCTCTGTCAGCACAGGCAGCCCGTTCCTCTTTACCCGTGTGCAATGTATGACACTCTTTCCACTCCATCAGGACCCCTGCGTTTCTTTCTGGAAACTTCCCACTGCATTCTCTGGTTGTTTTTGACCATTTCTGCCCAGCGAGGTTTGCTTGCATTTTTTTCAAGCTGCATCTCATTTCTGACTCTTCATGCCAGCTCTGATGGGTTCCTTGCATGATGTCTCTGCCTTTGATCCGGCCCCTGGGCCATTATGCTGCAGGATGTCTTTGGTAAACTTCACTAACCTGCTCTCAATTCATGAAGGATGCTACAAAGTCAGACCAGACCCTTCCCACCTTGTACTCCATGGACTAAACCCCCGGACCACGAGGCATCATCACTTTTATTACCTTTAATCTGTTTCTGAACCTGAGTGATTGTCTATGCTCATCTGCATGACTTTGGTGAATGCCAATTTCAAAAGATGAAAGTTCACGCGTTTTCCTGGCGCCAAACACAGATACTTAGCCCGCTTCCTTCATCTGGTTTTACAAACCTATCAAAAAGAAAAGATTTCTCCTTCACAGCACATGTTATTATTTATAGGTACAGACACACTATTATTTTATATTATGATTCAGAATCTTTCAAATGTTTCCTGTAGCCTTTGTTCTGTTGTTTCTCTTATTAGAAACTGTCCTTTGATTTACTGCCTGGGATTGTTCTTTCTTTTCTTGAACATTTACTAGCTGTCAGGCATCTGGTGCAAAGCCCTGTGCCTTTAAGGACACAGACAAGGGCAAGACCCAGGAGAAAGAAATTCCACCCCAAAAGAAGGGAGCCCAGCAGCCGTGCCTGGTCTGACCATGGGAGTTGGGCAGAGCACTGACCAGCACTGCACTGTGGTTGAGTTTCTACGAAAAGGCTCACACTTTGTCTGAGTAACAGCCCAGCAGGCAACATCTGATCATCCTCTTCTTGAACCACGACGAAGGGAACTGTGAAATCAACAAGTGGGACCTCATCACAAGGATAGACTTTAGCATAGTGAAAGCAACAGTCAGCAAAGTGAAACCACAACCGATAGAATGGGGGGGAATATTTGTAAATCATACACCGAGAGAAGGTTAATTCTATATAATAAAGAGCTAATATGCAAATGGTCATCACGCTTCACGCCATCACAATCCATTGCTAGGAGGTTGCGTGCACAGCAGGCGTGCAAGAGTGGGTGGGGCTGCGTGTGTAGCGAGGTGTGCCCAGGTGGGCAGAGACTTGATGCTACATGCACAGCATGGATGCGGGTCCCCGTGGCTCCACGTGGCGATGCCAGCAGTCCCAGTGGCTACACATGGTGAGGTCTGGGGGTCCCTCAGCTCTGCACTGTGTGGAGGCAGGACCCCCAACTCTGGCCTATCTCTTTGGAGCAATCCATCCAGGTTCCCCGGGTGGGTGAGAAGGGCCTACCTTTTTGTGGTGATTGATTGTGGGATTCCTGGATGGTGAGAAGGCACAGGCCAGGCTGGGGGAACCTCCCCCTCGAGTGCACAAATTTTGTGCACTGGGCCTCTAGTATCATAATATATAAAGAACCCATGCAACTCAATACCAAAAATGATGCTATTTAAAGCATGGGCAGAGGATGTGAATAGCTATTTTTCCAAAGAGGACGTATCAATGGCCAATAGGTCCAAGGGAAGATGCTCAACATCACTAATCATCGGGGAAATGCAAATCAAAACTAAGTGAGCCATCACCTCACACCTGTTAGGGTGGCTGCCATCGGAAAGTCAAGAAACAGCAAGTGTTGGTGAGAATGTGTAGGAAAGGGGACCCTGATACACTTCTGGTGGGAATGCAAATTGGTGCAGCCACTATGAAAAACAGATCGGAGGTTCCTAAAAAATTAAAACTAGGACTGCCTTATGATCCAGCAATCCCACTCCTGGATTAATGGCTGAAAGACATAAAATCACTATCTTAAAGAGATACCTGAACCTCTATAGTCCTTGCAGAATTATTACAATAGCCAAGGCACTTTAGTAATTAAAGTGTCCATCAATGAATAAATGAATAAAGAAGTTGTTATATAGGAAGCAATATTCAGCCACAAGAAAGAAGGAATTTCTGCCTTTGGTGACAACATGGATGAATCTGGAAGGTGCTTTGTTAAGGGAAATAAATCAGACAGGGAAGAGAAAGACTGCATGATCTCGCTTACACATGGAATCTAAGGATAAAACCTCATAGAAACAGAGAATAGAGGCTGAGGCAGAGGGACGGGGGTAATGGGGAGAAGTTGGTCAGAAACTTCTGTTTATAAGACAATGGAGTTTAAGGGTCTAATGTACACCATGGTGATTGGAGTTAATAATGCTTGAAAGTTGCTCATAGACCTGATCTTAAATATTCTCACTCCATGCCCTAGCTTTTTGAAAATGCTTTTTAAGAATAATGCCTTCTTACAAGTAAAAATACTTTTCTTCCCTCTCACTTACTGCTAGTGTAAAACTATTCTATTTTACCCCTGCTGGCTTGGCTCAGTGGTTGAGCTCCGATCTATGAAACAGGAGGTCACGGTTCAATTCCCAGTCAGGGCCCATGCCCAGGTTTCAAGTTTGATCCCCTCTGGGGAGGTGTGCCTGTAGGCAGCCAATCACTGATCCTCTCTCATCATGGATATTTCTCTCTCTCCCTCCCTCTCTCTTCATCTCTGAAATCAATAAAAATATAAAATACTAGCGGCCTGACACACAAAATTTGTGTGTGGGTACGGTCCGTAGACCTGACTACTTGTGATCAGGGCCATCTTCACCAACTGCCCACGGCCGGCCCCGCCCCCATCACCACCCACCCCCAGTTCCCCATTGGCCATCGGGTGATCAGAATCTGCTGGCTAGGGAAAGGGACCAAGAGGTAGTCATGGTGCCTCATCGTGACTGGTCCAGCAGTCATTGTGCCGTGAGGGTCAACTTGCATATTACCCTTCTATTATATAGGATATATATTCTATTTTAGGACATTATTATCCATTTCTGTCTGGTTTTCCATCCCAGAGCAGCTGGATTCTCAGCTGTCAGCCCAGTAGGTGGTCAGCTCCCGTTCTGATTCTTCGTCTACCCTGTGGGCTGCCTTCTCCTCCTCGGAGAGGGAGGTGGCATTGTCATTAGCTGCTGAGCCAACGACTTCATCCGGCAACAAACTTCTGGCAAACAGGAACTGTGTCCCTTTCTTCCAAGATGTATCCCCAGTGCCGAGGAGGCGGCTGGCGCCCAATAAAAACCCCATAAATATTTGATGAGCGCGAGGGTGAGTTACTGACTCTCTAATGAAGTTCTCCGCCATTTCCATCGGCGCTGTATATTAAGCATTTACCTCTTTTAAACATGGTTTCCACTTATTCAACATGGGGGATGCTTACCTCCCTGCAGGCTCTGTGCTGAGCACTTCACAGATAATCACGCATTTATTCTTCTGGGCCACAAATCGGTGTGTTTTTAGGGGCTCCAGGACGCAGCTGAGAACACCGAGGCTTAGAAAAGTTAATAGTTTATCTCCAGACCTTACAAGAGGGGTCTAGGCCTCAGCCCCTTCCTCCTCACATGCCCACCCTTTGCAGCTGGTGATTTGGACTCCGCCTGCATGGTCCTTAGGAACGTGTCTCCTGGGAGGGTTCCCAGTCGCTGTTTGCATGAGTGAGCGTCCAGGTTTGCTGGCTGTTAGCGTGCCACGCTGCACCGCCTGCATGCGTTTGCTCCAGCCGCTGTCACAAGTCCTGGAAATACCGTGGCCTGTCCCAGGAGACCCGGTTCTCTCACGTTGTCGTCAGTAGCTGAGCCAATGACTCAGCCGGCAGCGCTCTTCTAGAAAACACGAGCTGCGTCCCCTTCCTTCCGAGATACAGTTCAGTGGCTACGCCGTCTGTCGCTGGGCTTGTGAGTCTCCATCGCCCTGACCGAGGGGAGAAGGGATGTTGTCTCAAACTCATCAGCAGGCCCTGACCTCATGGCTTCTTGTTTTCCCTGTCCTTCTGCCGCAGAGGACCTGCTGGCTGCCACCGCTCACAGTGCCTGCTGTGGCTGTCCCCTCTGAGCCTGCCAGGGGCCATCAGCTCAGCAGTCCTGTCCAGGGAGGCCCTGAGCAGCCCTGGCCTCGCTCCACGCTCCTGGGCAGTCAGGGGGCACCCCTGGAGAGTGAGCAGGCAGAGCAATCCTCTCCTTAGTGATGACTTGCACCGGGAGGGACTGAGCAGGCCTGATGCTGGGGGGCGGGCACCCTGGAGCACCAGCCCTCACCCTCCCCCCGTCTACTCCACTTTCCGGGGCGCTCAGCATGCCTGACCTGTGTCATGGTCCCGGTGACACCCTCACTAGAGCTCCTGGTGGGCAAGGACTCTGAAGTGATGCAATAGCCCAGAGGCAGGTAACCTGATGAGGTGTGGTGACATACAAACCCTTCCCACACCAGCGTGCGTCATCTCAGCCTCGGGGCCCTCCCACCACCAGATGCAGTGGCTCTGCGACCCTCCCCGCACCTGAGCTAGCACACTGTGAGCCCTGGCACACTCCACAGTCCCTCTGCCCCCCCAGCTGTGAGGGAAAATGTCCTCGGGCCAGGCTCAAGGCACCGCTGCTTCCAACACCACGTCTGTGCCCTCCTCCCCTCCTCTCTTCTCCTCCCTCAGCCTCAGCATCCACAGGTTCCACTCTCCAGACCCTGCGGGGGCTCCCACAGTCAGCCCTCCGCTCCCTCTGCCTCTCCGTCTCCTAAGGCCCTTGCGCCCAGGAGATATCAGTGCCCAAGGTTCAGCAACCTCCACCCAGACCCTCTTTCCTGACCCCTGACCCCTGCCAGCTCCCGGGACACGAGGGCACCTTCTGGGCGAGAGGTGAAGGCCCGACCATTGGGGACTGTATGGGTTCAAACCCTGGAGCTACCGCGGGCCAGCTGTCAGAGTTTGGGAAGGGGCTGGCCCGTGGACAGGCTTGGCGCCTCTAATGGCTCACTGAGTGGGGATCACTGCCCTGTGTCTCTGATCATATCTCCTAGTGGATCACGCACCTCGTCCTGAGAGCTAGGAGGGTGGTTCCCTCACTTTACCGCAGCAGCACAGAGGCGCTGTAGCTGGTCTTGGGCTTCTGACTCATCCCCACCTAATCAGACCACTTTCGGTCCTCTTCAGAAAGCTCCAGAACAGCGGTTCTCAACCTTTCTAATGCTGCGACCCTTTAATACAGTTCCTCATGTTATGGTGACCCCCAAACATAAAATTATTTTTGTTGCTACTTCTTAACTCTAATTTCGCTACAGTTATGAATTGTAATGTAGATATCTGTGTTTTCCAATGGTCTTAGGCGACCTACAGGTTGAGAACTGCTGATAGTCTAAGACCATTGGAAAACACAGATATTTACGTTACAATTCGTAACATTAGCAAAATTACAGTTATGAAGTAGAAACGAAAATAATTTTATGGGTGGGGGTCACTAAAAAATGAGGAACTGTATTAAAGGGTCGCAGCATTAGAAAGGTTGAGAACCACTGCTCCAGAACATCACCTGCTCAGAGAACGCTAGCCGCTCCCATGACTTCCTCGTCTGGCCACCCCTGGCCTCTCTCCATGCCTAGGTAGATCCTCCTGGTCCTGGAGGCCCCTGCCCTCTAGGGGTCCCATTTACAATCATGCCCACTGGTCCTTCTGCATCTCCACCTCCCTCTTCCCTGAGCAGCCTGTGCCTCCCACGGTGGCCACCTCTCCTGCCTCTGCAGCCCCCGTGCCCTGGAACCTTCTGGACCTGCCCAGCCCCCTGCCCGGCCGGCAGGGATCATCTCAGCATGGCGACAGTTGTGTGGAGTCACTGACCACCAAGGGCTGAGGGTTGTGCTTCACTTCTCTGTTCTTCAGACATCCTCGCAAGCCAGCACGAGTTTTGGGAGCCCTCCACCCGAATCCTCCGCATGCTGCCAGTCTTTTCTGGGAGGTCCAGTGCCCGGAGGGAGCTGTGCAGTGCCCCTGGAAGGCAACCAGCTTAAATCCCCACAGAAAAGGAGCAGGCACAGGAGTGGCCACCACCGGGCCCGGGCATGGGGGCAGCCAGGCTGCATCTCTGGGCTTCGCCCCTCAGTCCCTTCCACCTCAGTGCCTTAGCCATGATGGAGAGAGGAAGAGGAGGGCTGGGCACCAATGGCCTGCAGGGTGCCAGCAACACGCAAGGCACGTGACTACCTTTGCCACACGAAACCCTCCAGCATCTTTGTCCACTGAGCAGTGGCCCGTTCTGCAGTGAGAAAATGAGAATGGAAGGCCAGGCTCTCAGATCACAGTGCATACTGTCACTCAGTGGCAGGAAAGGGGTTCAAACCCAGGTCCCAGACTCCTTCCCTGTTTTCCTGCTAAGCCACTCTCTGCAGACTGCTGGCCTGTGCTGTTGATGACTTTGGGGTCTATTCTAGAAATGCTGGTCAGAACGAGGGAGGGATTCAGGGTCCAGGTCTAGCTCACTAGCCACAAGCACCATTTTCCCCTGAGCTAGAACTAAAATTTATAAGGGACCTAGAGGCCCGGTGCACAAATTCATGTGCAGGTGGGTCTGGCCAGTCCACCCTGATCAGGGTGGATTGGGTCCAGCTGGCCAGGGGGAGGGGTCATGGGATGTTGGCTGGCCAACCCTGGCCCAGATCCAGCTGGTTGGCCAGCCACAGTACAGGTCATAGTGACCGGTCATTCTGGTTGTTCTGGTTGCTTGGCTTTTATATATCATAGATATGCCAGGGAAAGAGAACACTTCACTTGGAAAATTCTGGTAATTTGATGCATATTAACAAACTCTTCTATCCTAGTAAGAGCCCTTGTTACATTGGGGCCTGCAGGCAAATTACATCAAGGAGAGAACAGTTTTTTGTTGTTGTTTGTTTTTATTGATTTCAGAGAGGAAGGAAGAGGCAGAGACAGAAACATCAGTGCTGAGACAGAATCCTTCATTGGCTGCCTCCTGCATGCCCCACACTGAGGATGAGCCCTGACCAGGAATTGAACCGTGACTTCCTGATCTTTAAGTTGATGCTCAATCACCAAGCCGTGCTGAGAAAGACAGGAAGGAAACTGGGCTCAGTGCTGAGTGATGCATTCCATGACCACTCACTGGTGCCAGGCGTTGGATAGGTGCTTTGTATGCTTGATGTACACCTCTCTAGGGCCCATTGGGGGAAAGCACCTCCCTGTTAAATAGGTCTGGAAACTGAGGCACTGGTCCAATAGTTATAAAGAGACAAATTAGGGATTCGGCAGAAGACAATCTGGTGTCAGAAACTCCACTCTTAACCACTAAGCTTGACTCTCCCCTGCCCTTTGGGGAGGTGGGTACTGTTGGTGATTCCAAGCCAATGGGGGCCTTCAAGATGAGTGGTTGAGCATTTAGTGTGCTCCTGGGGCTGCTATACAAAAGCACCACAACCAATGGTTCACAAAAAGAAGTGTGTTCTCCACAGTCGTAGAGGCCAGGAGTCTTTGATCCAGGTGTCAGGGGCCTGTTCCCTTGGAAGATACTGAGGAGAGACTTTGCCCATGACTGTCTCCTGGATTCAGGCAGCCTTGGGTGCTCCTAGGTATACAGATGTCTCCCTCTGGTCTTGCATCTCCACCTGGGATTTCTTCTGAATCTCTAGGGAATGTCTAGTACATACACTATGGGATTCTAATCTCTTGGTTTATAAATTATCTTTTCACTTTAGTGTTTTTAATCAAGTATTTTTTCCTGATGGTTTGTACTATTTGTGTCTGTTTTTATAAAATCCTCCCTTAAAGTCATGGAGACAATAACCACACTTTTTTTCTAATAGTCTAAAGGTTTTTCTCTTCATATTTATCTCTTCAATCCATTGGAACTGATTTTTACGCACATGGTGTGAGGTTGGGATTGGACCTTTTACCATATTGATAACGAATTATATTCTGCAGAATTTTCTGAAGAGCAACCAGAGAATCTTTGCTTTTTCAGATTCAAGGGTACTTGGAGAGATAGTTTTGTCCATTTTATATGCTTCTTCATTCCATTCTAGACACATCAAGACTCATCAGAACTTGGATAATCTTCTCCAGAACCACCTCACGTCAAAAGACTAAAATAAAGATTCAGGGATATAGAATCCCAACATTTACTCGGTGAACCATCATCGCATAACTATTTGCATACATTCTGGCTTTGGAGGACTTGATGTGCCTCTGTTCACCGTTCACCATAAAATCCTCAGGAAGAGATGACCGTTCTCATTAGTGAGATGACACAAGTCCCAGACAGCTGGCCATTAGAGCCAGGTGAAGAGGAAGATGCTGGGCCACCTCAGAGAGGTCATGGGAGCCACCCTCAGCTCCCGTGCCTCTGCCTGGAACCCTTTCTAGCACTTTCTGTTCCCTGGGATAGGTGCTCAGAAAAATCCTTAGAGGACCTCAGGGCTTGTCCTGGGGGTACCAGCAGATGTGGGAGAAAGGAACTCTAAGTTTATTATTCAGATACCACTGCAGGTAAGAAAACCCAACAGACATCAAATAGCTTGGGGAGGGGTGGGGAGGCGAAACAAGGGGGCTGGGTCATCAGGCTGCTGGGGACAAAGGAAAAGCCAGATGGGCAATGGTCCCTGGGGACCAAGCAAGAAGGACAATAAGAATAATAAAACAACTGCTGTTCCCTCAATGAGCATATACCTGTCCTGTCCTGGGGCTTGCCCAGTGCTGGCTACCTGTTTTGTGTGTTTTTTTCTTTTTTTATCAGATCTCCTCGACATGCAGAAGGCAGATAAGCAAGTGGGGCTCTGAGATGGGGAGTGACATGCAGGTCACCCGGTCAGTGTTATAAGTGGTTCTCAGACCTGGAGCTCTGACCGGGAATAGCTCACGTCACTGTGCGTGTTCGGCAAGAAGCCAGCGTCTGGCACTCAGTCCTCGGGAAATGCTCGCTCTGCTTTGCCTGCGGAAGAGAGAAACCCGCTGGGAAGCGACATCTAGAGTTTCCGAGGCCCTGGGAACTATTTGTATGGCTCTGGGACCCTTGGCTGCTTATGACTCAAACCTATTCTGCGGCTTCTCAGGACCGCGTCGAATTGATTGTCTACACAACTGAAGGGACAGGGTGGGCTCCCACGTCAGGCGCACCTGGTTAGAATTCCAGCTTCGCCACCTCTTAGCTGCAGGGGAGGCGGGCCAAGCCCCCTGACCCTGGCCCCCTCCTCTGTAACACAAAGCCCGCGCGGTCTCCCTGGGGGTCGCCCTGCTGATTGTGGACACGATGCCTGGGAAAGGCCTGGCGGCCAGCGGGCCTTCGGGGCCAGATGGCAGCTCCTCCTCTGAGGGCCCTGGCCTCCTGGCTAGCTGCTGTCCCTTCCCCGGTGCCTGGGAGCCGGTGGGAGGGCACGCATTCCCACGTAGATCAAATGACCACTTTGGGTGATTACAGGGTTGGCTGTGTGTGTTTCAAACCAGCTCTCAACACTTGCCCTCTTGGCTGTAACCGAAGTGAGTCAGAGGGGAGCGAGGGGAAGGTGGAGAGGAAGCAGGGAGGCCAGACACCCCCAGGGACAAGGCAGCGCCTGGGCCTGTCTCCCCACGCAGGTTCCCAGGTAGAGGTGACAGCCCAGCATCTGGCGGCCAGCTGGCAGCCTGTCCTCCCGGGTCCTGAGCCTAATGAGGGAGCGGGGAGCTGGCAGGGAGCCTTCGCTCACGGAGGGTTCCTGGAATCGGAGGAGATGCACTCTGAAACGCTTTGTCAACACTTCTCACTCTGGGCCCTGATGCGCGCTGAGGCAAACGAGAAAGCCCAAGTGACAGCCAAGGTCAACAGTGAGTCACTGTGGACGTTGCCTGCTGGCTCCCCATGCCTTCTTCTTGCTCACAGGCCACCTTCCCGCGGCACCCACGGGGAGCACCCACCTGCCACCAGGAGCTGGACCCCGGATTCCCACTCCAGCAGGATCACCTCAGCTCCTGCTAAACAATGATCGCAGCTGGTGTTTACTGCGTACCTACTATGCGCCAGGCCCTGGGCGGGGATCTGTGTCAACGTGTGTATTTACGATTTCTCTTTAATGAGCACAACAAGCTATTCAGTGAGAGAGCCTGATTATTATCTCCACATGGCAGGTGAGGACACGGAGGCTGAGTGTTGTAAGGAGGCGAGATGAGAAAGAAGGAAGCCGGGCCGTGAACCCAGGCCTGCCCTGAGATGCTGATAGTCCCGGGGTCCCAGGACCCCCTGGGAAAGAGCAGCGCTAGGCTCACTCTGAAGTAGAGGAAACGGGACACAGGCTGGTGAGTCTGCAAGGGCCAGGGTCCGGCCGAGCGACCCAGATGTGGAGCCAGGGACCTCCTGTTGAAGACCACCTGCATTCCTGCCCGGGTGCGAGTGACCTCTTCCCAGCTCCGGGACGTCTCTGCCAAATGAGGTGACAAGAATGGCGGCGCAGTCTGAGTGGCATCTTATACCCAGGTGTCCCGCCGCCTGGTGGGCAGGAAACCAAGAGCCGTGATGCCAGGCAGAGGTCACTCCGACGGCGAAGGTCACCCAGCTGAACCCTGGTGGCTGGAGGGAAGCCGGGGCTCACTGGGGCTCACGCCTGTGTTCTTTCTATAGTGCGGCTGCGGCTCTGCTCACTCACACCTGCCCATTGCGGGCAGCGTGGGTCCAGCCACTCTGGGTCCCGCTCTGGGACCGTGTACTCAGGTTTGCCAACGGGACCAGGAGGGAGACGGGCACCTCTCGCCTCAACGGGCAACCTGGGCAATTGGGGCAAGCCCTGTCCTTCCTCGGGGCAGGGCCAGCACAGGCAGGGCAGCTCAGTAAGCGGACAGAGGGCTGGGCTTTGTCCACCACCCACCTCTGGCACAGACACTTCCGTGAACAGTGAACAAAGCAGCCCCAAGTCTCTCCAACATCAATGCATTTATTTTAAATATATTGTTTTTGATTTCAGAGAGGAAAGGAGAGAGAAAGAGAAACATCAATGATGAGAGAGAATCATTGATTGGCTGCCTTTCGCACACCCCCTATTGGGGATCGAGCCCACAACCCCAGCATGTGCCCTTGACTGGAATTGAACTTGGGACCCTTCAGTCTGCCGGCCCACGCTCTATCCACTCAGCCAAACTGGCTAGGACCTCCAACATGAATTTAAAAATATATTTTATTGATTTTTTTTTTTTTACAGAGAGGAAGGGAGAGAGATAGAAAGTCAGAAACATCGATGAGAGAGAGAGATCGATCAGCTGCCTCCTGCATGCCCCACTGTGGAGATGTGCCCGCAAGCAAGGTACATGCCCCCAACTGGAATCGAACCCGGGATCTTTTAGTCCGCAGGCCAACTCTCTATCCACTCAGCCAAACTGGCCAGGACCTCCAACATGTATTTAGAGGGGGGAACTGAGCCCCCCAGAGGAGCCTGCGGGGCCATCCAGGGAGCACCAGAAGGAGGAGGCGTGACGAATCTCAGCTCTCGGCCGCTGTGTGACACCCCTGCGTGCTTTTGGGTGAGGGTCCAAGACCTGGCACCGCAGGAGTGGCTGCCACTGCTGCCTGCTGCTGGCCCCGGTCCCGGGCCTCAGAGCCAGGGCCTGAGGATCGTCCCCACTGAAAACTAAGCTGGGCTTTACCCGGGTCACCTGCATCTGGAACCTGGGGTGAAGGCTGTTTTGCTTGCCGCTTCCCCTGAGACTCTGTGAGAAGCGCCTGTGAAGGCTCCTGGTCGACCACAACCCCGATGGCTGCACTGCATGTCCAGAGGTCAAGGTTGAGCCCCGTGAGCTGATGATGTCGTCGGAAAAAGCCTACGACTGAGTGAGACCTTGGGACACAGGCTCCTGAGCTCCAGAAGCCCAGAGCATCTGCATCCCCAGGGCTGGGGTACACCTGCTCGGAGAAGGGTCCCTGGGGATGTGATGAATGAAGAATGAGTGAGTGAATGAATGAATGAATGAATGAAAGAAAAACACTGTATCACAGGCTTAAGTCACTGAGCAAATGAGTGGCAGACATGGGAGTCAGAGGCTGTGTTTTGTGGACTGCAGAGTGCAAAGTCTTTCCAGGGGGCCCCAGCCTCCCCTGCACAGACCAGCAGACCACAAGGTCTGGAGCCGCCCCCCCAGCTGGAAGTGGGGCAGACGTATTAGGTGTTCAGTGCATCTTCAGTTTCTGTGTCTCCTTCTCCAGAGCTGGAAGGACACTCACAGGGACTCCCTCCTCCTCCCAGCACGGAGCGCCCAGCCTGCCACCTCCTCCTGGGATTACTCAGTCATGGCTTTGGACCAGCCCAAGTGTTGCCTTAGGAGCAAGGTGAATGGAGGGCTGTCGCATCATCACCTTCCCTGAAGCACAGAGGGTCTTGGAGCTCTGAGCCCCGCCCAGGAAGACCACCCAACCCTCTTTCCAGAAAGCAAACCCTGCTTTCTTCGCCAGCCCAAATGCCCATCTCTGCTGCCACCACTGGCATTGCCTGGGGGTTCGTGATCTCCAAAGGGGGGTGAGCCACGTAGCCTGGGCCTCTCAGCTTTCACCGCGGACAATCAGAATCGTTTCTTGGAAAGGTGATTAACGCGGAGATGCTCTGAAAATTGGCACCCGAGGATGGCCGGCTCATTATGCGAAGTGCCCATAGATCCAGTTCTAAGCACCTCGTGATTGCACCAGTGCCATTATCTCCCCCGCATCCCTTCTTCGGAACGTATTACTTAAATAAAAAATGTTAATTGCTTCTGAGAAGTGTGCCGTGAGGAATGGGACTGCCAGCTCTAGGAGCCAGGTCTCTGGATCCCCAGGCTGCGGCTCCCTTTCTTGCCTAATGCTGGGAGCTCTCTGTCCGCCAAGCATCCATTTGGGCGGTCTAAGTCACCGGTTACGTCCCACGCCGTGTTCACGCGGGGTGTTATTTATGGAGCCTGGTACCCCGGTGAGGAGGGCGTAGCTCCGGAGTAATTAGAATCCTGTCGTCGCTGGGGAGCAGCGATGCCTCCCGCTCTCCCCGCCTTCTGATGTGTTTGCGATGGCGCCCTCTCTGCCTCCATAAATAACGCGCTCCATGTAAAGAAGGAGTCATTACAAATGGGGCCGCGCCAGCATCTCACTTCATAAACATGAGGGGGGCGCCTTGGAAGAGGCTCATCCATGAACAGGCCTTTTGTAACTTAATTCATGCCACGAACACCCACTCGGTGCCCAATGCTGTGGGCATTGGTACGGTGGTGGTCTGAGCTGGGCCTCAGGGGACAGACGGACCTGGTTACAGAGATCCCCGTGTGATTCTCAGGATTCGTGACATCTTGGGCTACTCACCTGGGCTGAAGAAGAGTCTGTCTTCTCCTCTGGACCGTGGAGACAGCAAAGGCTACCCTCTGTGGTGAATGAGTTGGCTTAGGTTGGGTATGTGCGGACAGAAACCGTATTCTTTCACATCAGTCCCTTGCCTTTGTGTGTTCCATCCCACCAAATGGCTAGTCCAGTCTACTGACGTTTCTCGCTTCACTTAACGCTTTGTCCCATCCCTAGCATGGGCTCATCATTGGCAGTGGAGAAGAGTAATTTTTTTCTCTTTTCAACCTTCCTCTCCTCCCCATCCTCCCTCTCCCTGGGAAGCTGGATTCTTCCAGAGGTGGGCCATATTAGGGGGTGGGTCCAGGGGGGATGGTGGTGCCTTCTGGGCCTGATTCAGTTGCAGGCATTTGGATCCAAAAGTGATTCGTTCTTCCCAGATGTTTTTGTGGGTTCCTCAAAGGTACCCTCACTGGGGAATCCCTTGGAAGTTCCCTGTTGAGGGCGAAGCCCCCTCTAATGGCTCATTTATGAATCCTCTTGAGGCTGAGACCCTCCCACCCTTTGAAGACATTCTTCGAGTCAGAATTGTTCTATCAGCTCCCCTAGCCGATACCAAGAACTGCTGGAAGCAAAGCTCAACCCGAGGGGACTCCCTAGCTTTGTTTTGTCACCCAAAGCTGAGCCAGGCTTCCAACTGGTAGACTCTCCTGGGTAGACATAATGGTGCCTACGGCCCCCCATCCAGGGACCACATGTCAAATTTCCCTATGGGCTCTCTTGATGCTTTCTTCCATTGTCAAAGGAGATGGAAAAGCCAGCATGCCAGCCACTCGAATCTTCAGAGAGACTTTCATTCTCCGATCTCCTTCCCAATGACTTCTCAGACCCTGCAAGAAGCTGATGGACTGCCAGAGGCAGAACCAGGCTGTGGATACTTAAGAATGTGAAGCCATGTGCCACTGTGTTTCTTGGCCTTAGAGCTCACGTCAAGAACAGACAACAAGCCGGGACTGGTTTGGCTCAGTGGATAGAGCATCAGCCTGCGGACTGAAAGGTCCCAGGTTCGATTCCGGTCGGGGGCATGTACCTTACTTGTGGGCACATCTCCACTGTGGGGCGTGCAGGAGGCGGCTGATCCATGTCTCTCTCTCATCGATGTTTCTGACTTTCTATCTCTCTCCCTTCCTCTCTCTGTAAAAAATCAATAAAATATATAAAAAAAAAATAAAAATAAAAAATAAAGAACAGACAACAGGAAACGTCCCATACTCCACGGACAGTGATGAGGATTGACTGTGAATAGGTTTTAACTGTTTGGCAATGACACCTAACTAAGATGTCAGCAAGGTTTCGCTTTTAGTATTGGACATAGTTTAGTACCAGATGAAAAGCACACATATATCACACATGTTGTGGGTAGGTGTGACTCTAAGTGGAGGGAGGCATGTTCTACAGCCTATGGGAAAGGTTCTAGCAATATCCAGGACACAGGTGAGGATCTAAGGTGTGGAAGGCCTCACAGCCGGTAAATAGACCTGAGAGTGCAGCTCCTTTAGGCTCCGAGAGACATATGGGAGTGAATCTTTCATCTCCCAAAAAGGTGTTTTTATAGGCAAAATTCATTCCTAGGAATTCCTTAGGACTCCACCTAAATCCAAACCCTTTCTTCTGCCTCGTTTCTATTGGCAGTAGGCTTCTGCTACAGATTTTTACCAACTGTTCTGCTGTGGTCAGACCCACATTCATGTAACAGCATCCGAGATCCCCAGATCAATGTCAAACGGTTCCTTTTCTTGAACTCGTACCATCCTGGCACTGATGCTCAGCTGATGCTTTGTACATTTTCAGCTGAGTTGTCGTCCATCTGGTCTACCAGCTCATTTCACCTCTGAGTTGCCATCTCCTCCTGGTTTCTCTCCTTGTGTTTGTTCTAAACACCCCTGCTCGTAGAGTGGCATTTGCACCTCTGACATAGCATCGGAGTCATCTCTTGTTCTGGTGGTGAGGCCTAGGAAATTCTCTGGGCCTTCTTTGTCCAATCTCAGCTTTGGCCTACACTTCCCTCCCCTTTCCACACAACAGGTTTGCTCACCCTATCTTTATCACATGGCACTCTGTCATTTGATTTATCACTGCTGCCTCTCCGTGAGATCAGATTGTCATGGGTCTCCTTCATTATTTTTCCCGCTCTGGAACGCCATGTATGTGGTAAGGTGACTGGAAGCTAGTCCAAAACCACAGATCCCTGCCCTCAGTTATCTTCCAGTCTAAGAAAAGAAGGCAAAGGTCGAGGGTGGCATATTTGCAGCTGGCTGATACCAAGTTTGCATCTGCTCACTGTGTAAACTGCCCAGGGCACGGCTCCTTACTGAGCCTCATGGTTTTTCCCTCTCCCATGAGAGGCCGGCCAGATGATTAAAGGGGCTATTCCCACTTTAAAGAACTCTGAGTCTGCAACTGTGGCTTCCCTTCATTTTCCTGGAAGAGGAGACAAGTCCAATTGGAAATAGTTGAGTCTGATTAATGCGGGAACGGTTAACATTGGGATGAAGGCATTGCCCATCCCCTTCTTCCCTTTCGTCTCCAGGCAGCTTTTATGTTTCTGGGCTTTGATCCCATGATCCCAGCCTGACTTTATTAGTACCACCTGGAGGGGAGCCTGCTCCCCACCAGACACTGGAGGAAATGCAGGCGGCAGCTCCCACTTTCTGTTCGCCTCAGCTCTGCTCACACACGGACTGGACCATGCTCTGCCCTCCCCCTGTTCGTTTGGGAAAGACATGTCTGACACCAGCCTGGATCTGAGGGAACAGAATGCTTTAATGCTTGCTGACACCACTTGAAAACAGAACCCAGCTTCTGGGATTGTCCTCATCCAGTAGAACCAGGTTAGGGGTTTCATAATGGCTGTAGTCTATCCAAGGAACACACACACACACACACACACACACACACACACACACCACACACACACACACACACACACACACACACACACAGGTCACACGGAAAGGCTGGGGAAGTCTGCTAGTCCTGGTGGCTGATCACAGCTTGTGGATGCCCACCGAGGCCTCCCCCAGGCCTCTCCACCCCCCTGTTCCCTATCCCATCAGACAGGAACCTGGATGCCTTCCTATCTTCACATATGATGTTCTTTTTTCTCTCGAAGGTCTTCATACACATCCTCTTTACCTGGAAAACCCTTGGCCAACCATTCCGGTACCAAGTGCAATTCTACCTCAGAGGTCCCATTCTCCAGGCCATTACTCCTGCCCTCTCAAGCTTTGCTACCACATTCCATAGTCAAGCTGGATGCTGGGCCCACAGCCATGAAAATCAGCTCTGCATCCCTTACAGAAGAAGACATGACAAGGAAGCAGGCAGGCAAAATACAGGGTGACAAGTGCCATTCTAGATGACACCCAGGGAGCAATGGACACTGAGGGCAAGGGTGCCTTAGTCAGGGACAGGCAAAGGGGAAGACTTCCCAGAGAAAAGCTCTGCAAGCTGAGGAGAGAGGAACTAGAAGGAATATTCTTAGAAAAGTGAGGAGTGTGTGCAAAGGCTTTGCGGTGAGAAATGGGGTAAAGTAAGACTGAGAGGAGAGAGACCCTGTCAGTTAGCTTTTGCTGAGTAACAAACCACCCCAACATTAACAGCTAAGAAAAACAACAACAACAACAACAACAAACCAAAACAAAACAACAAAAAAAACAAAAACAAAGCCGAAACCGGTTTGGCTCAGTGGAGAGAGTGTCGGCCTGCGGACTGAAAGGTCCCAGGTTCGATTCCGGTCAAGGGCATGTATCTTGGTTGCGGGCACATCCCCTGTAGGGGGCGTGCAGGAGGCAGCTAATCGATGTTTCTAACTCTCTATCCTTCTCCCTTCCTCTCTGTAAAAAATCAATAAAATATATAAAAAAACAAACAAAAAAACAAAAACAAAACAAATTAACAAACAAACCAAAATTCTCACAATATTAGAGGTGAGCAGTCTGGGATAGACTCAGATAGCCAGTTCTGTGGATTTGAGTGGGGCTCACCTAATCTTGGGGGATCCTCGCTCCTAAGTCTGAAGGACTCAGGTGGACCATTTGGAGGCTAGCCGCCATCAGATGGGTGCCTTTTATCAACTCAGATTATCCCAGAAGTGTTTCCCTAGTTTTCCAGAATTTCAAAAGAGTGATCAGAAGCCGAACAGACTTTTACAGGGCTGGCTTCTGAACCTGCTCAACAGTAAGTGAAGCCAAATAAATAGCCCAGACTTCAGTGGGGCATAGACAGTGTGTCCTAAGGGGAGGAACCTCAGAGAATTGTGACCTTGTGTTTTTTTTTTTCCATCTTTGTTGGCATGTAAGCCTGAAGTGATCCAGGGTCACGTTAGAAAAGGATATTGAAGTTTAGGTTTTCAAGAAGGGGAAGGAGAAAGATACTAACAATTTCTAAGGATAAGTGAGAGACATCAGTATGGGCTCTATTGAGAGAGTGTCCCCTGGGTACCCTTGTTGGTATGGAAGAGACTGCTACTTGCTGAACTGGACTCTGTAGATATATCTGCCTCCAGACCACCAGGGCTACAACTTGCTTTGTTCTAAAACAGTGAATAAGTACAGAGGTTCATGGAATAAAATGTGAACCCAGAAAGGAACCCTTACATTTACAATCCCTTGATTTTTGACAAGGGCCCCAAGGTCACCCAGTGGGAAACAACTGGACGTTTTACCCAATGGTGTCAGGCATATCTAGCCACTGGATCTCCACATGCAGAGAATGACACCTACCTTATGCCCTGCACGAAATTAATCCAACATGGAGAATAACCCTAAATCTGTAAACTAAAGCTATAAAATTTTCATCCATAATCTACTAACTCCATCTGCGCACTTGTTTTTCTGAGGTGATGGGTTATCATGATGGAGGGATTTCCCATATCCTCCAACCAGAAAAACAATACCACCAAAACTTTTCTTTCCAAATAATTGGCCTGTTCTTAGCTGGTGAAATTCTTGAATACTCAATGCATTTTGTTTGCTTTGGCTCCTGAGGAAGTTTCAGGGGCGAATTTTGCAATATTTTTGAGTACTTTCCAAAAACTTCGGGGTAGTGCTTCTCAAACCCTAGTGCGAATACCTGGGGATTGGAACATGCAGATATGCTGTTTGTGTTTCTCCAATATGAATGTTTAGAAGGTCTAGGGAAGGGCCAGGAATCTGCTTGTAAGTCAGACACAGGTGGGAAGGTTCAACATCATGGACACATCTCCTTATGGCATGTCCTTTATTTATTTAGTAGAGGCCAGGCGCATGAATTCATGCATAGGTGGGGTCCCTCTAACTGGCCAGCGATAGGGGCTGATCAGGGCTCTCTAGCTCTGTCCAGATTGGCCAGACTCTAGCAGCAAGCTGACTTACCAATTGGAGCATCTGCCCTCTGGTGGTCAGTGCACGTCATAGAGGTCAACCACTTGGCTGGATACTTATCACATTAGGCAAATATATATATATATAAATAGATTTTTTTAGAGCTAGAGGAAGGGAGAGGAAGAGAGAGAGAGAGAGAAACATTGATGTGAAAAATAAACATCTACCAACTGCTTCCTGCAGGCCACCTACTGGGGATTAAGCCTGCATCCTGGGCACATGCCCTGACTGGGAATCAGACCTTTCAGTGCATGAGATGATACTCAACTCACTTAGCCACACCTGCTAGGGCATGCTATGCCCTTTATATTTTAGTCCTCACAGGTTTTATCTTACCTGTTGTCCTACTTCTGTTTCCAGCTGTGTCTGTATGGGTATGCATATGCTTACTTATAGTTTATCACTTTCATTTTAAGTCAACATATTTTTAAATGAAGAAAAATATACATTCATCACTTGCTAACTGAAATTTTCATGGTATATGTGGCCTTTACAGGATGGGCTGCAAAGAGAGGGTTATGGTCATTTGCAAAAATGGGCCAGGTTTTCAACGTAGAAGAACTGATCTTTCCAAAAGGTGACCCAGGGGGAAACTGATCTCAGTTTCAGTTTCAAAGCATTAGTAGGTCCTTGAGGTGGCATCTCTTGGTCCAATGTCATCCCAGCTCATTTCTGGCATCTGAAACTACATCAGATGCCCCTCCCCCACTCCCTGGCTCCAGCCAGACATCAGGATGTTAATATTCGTGGCCAGCCATGTACTCTCTTCTGTGGTGAGAGAGCTACTCATATCCAAGGCCTGCTGAGTGTGGAGCTCAGAAACCCGGATGGCCAGGAGCGTGGCTGGGTGAGCAGTCAGAAGGCATGGTGCATGAGAGATCTGCAGAAAGCTGTAAAATCTGCTTGGAAAAAGCTAGAAAGCCTAGATCTAATTCCCCGTTGTTTACTCATTTTCTGTCTGTTCTCTTATTTATTTGCTTCTTTACATATTTTGTGTTTTTGGTCCCCCATACAAGTCAATCATATAGTATTTGTCTTTCTCTGACTTGTTTCACTTAGCATAGTACCCTCTGGATGCATCCATGTAGTCGCAAATGGTGAGAGTTCATTCTTTTATTTTGGCTGAGTCATACTCCATCATGTGTATGAGTGTAGGTTATACACTGGGATATTAAAAAAGATGGTCCCAGGAGAGCAGGGAAAGTGAGCTCATGGCTCCATCAGCCTGAGACTTAGCTTGGCTGTGTTCCCGGTTCAATGTTCATCTTCTCACAGTCATTCCTCAAGCCCCTGGAGGAGTCTTCGGCTGGACACGATTCCCATGCTCCCATTATGGTAAACCAAGACGCAGAGAAGGGCGGTAACTCCGTTAAATTGACAAGTGCAGGAGGCAGCAAGGAATCCGCCAAATTAGCCAGGGGACTTGCCGTCATGACTGCAGTGCTACAGGGCATGTGCCCTGCCCTTGCTCTGTCCCCAGCCCAGCTCCAGGGGTGGATCACACACCACAATGGCTATTAGACACAGACACTCCTTTTCAAATGAGCCACTTCTTCTGCTCTTGATAGAAGTGCACTCACTGCAGGAGCAAGAGCCGAGCACGGTTAACCCTGGGCACCAGGTCCAACTGTTACTGGGAGGTGGGCTCCCATCCTTCCTTCTCCTTGTCCGATCCTGCCACCATGAGGCTGACTCAAAACCAAGGGCAGGAGCCTGATGTGTGACTTCCTGTAGCCTAAACGCAAAATCAAATGCTGCGGAGAGAACGGTAAGTCTTGGCTCTTCATCAAAGCAAATGCCAAGTGAAGCTTAAATATTTTTGTCTTAATAAATATATAGGCATATATACAATCACTAACTCAACAAATGTTTTGGCACACCTACTATGTTGGGCTACACTTGTGTATGTGTTCACATGTGTGTGCACAGGACCTCTCTGGGACTCATTCCTCACCACCCCTTTTAGTACCTGCCCACCTTGGCTCCCCAAACCCTTATTTATGGTGCTACCCTTTGTGGTAGAGCATTCCTATGCTATCTGGCTATGTGACTGGTTTAGCCTTGGTCATCTGACTCAAAATAGATGGATTTGGTCTTATCCTGGGAGTCTGAGGAGAGGAATGAGGAGACAGGGAGCAGCTTGGTGAGAAAGTCTGGGACAGAGTCTGGGCCTGTGAAGGTGTGAAGGTTTTGGTTGAAGTGATGGCTTCCCCATGTTTCTATTCAATGGGAAAGAAAGACCTGGGGAAAGGGAGAGAGAAAAAGAGTGGGAGAGGAAAGGAAGAAGGAAGGAAGGAAGGAAGGGAGGGAGGAAGGAAGGAAGGAAAGAAAGAAGGAAGGGAGGGAGGAAGGAGAAAAGGAAGGATAGAAGGATAGGAGAAAGTGAGGGAGTTAGGTAAGTAGAGGAGAAAAGAACAGAGAATGAACACGGGCAAGAGCGGAGAAGAGAGAGGAGGGAAATATTCCATTTGCGGGTCCTGTTCCGCAGCCATTCCTGAATCTACTGGTATTTACTAGTCTTCCTCTCTTTAGCTCTAGGAGCTTTCTCACGGTCTCTATCACAATTTCTCCATTTTCTATTCATTTAACCAAGTTGGCTTATCGGCACTGCTTCACTCATACGATCCTGATCCCCCAAACAGCAATGCCCCAAATCCTTACTTAGCATGACCTGTTGCCCGCTGTCCTCAACCCCAAATCCCTGTTATGCACATCCCACATATGTGATGTTTGCAGGTCCGAATCCCATCTCTCCTGTAGATTGAAAACCCCATGCAGGTCATACGATGTCCTTGTATCATTATGCCTTTAGGGTCGATGGCTGTGTGTCATCTAACAGGCACTCAGTAAACGGTCGGTCATTGAACAGATGAATGCGTGTCCTTCAACACGAAACCATGGGAAATGTGTAGCCAGTGAGTCTTCTCAGGAAACCATGTGATTTCCATTTTCTATGCCCAGTACTCCACTTCTCCATGTGACAGAATGAATGTGATTGCAGCATATTTTCCAACGACTTGTCATTATATTTATGGAAATTGTCATGTATCTTTGGCAAAGCAAACTTGACTGAATTGTCCACAACTCTAGAGAACAATAGATTTTCTCAGTGGCACCCCCACCCCCAGGACTTTGCTACCAAATCACAAAACAGGAAAAAGAGAAAATTTTCCCAACAAAGTGTGCGGGTGGTCAAGGATGTTCACCTACCGTGGATTTGTGGCTGAAGAAAAGTCTTATTACCGAATGGTGCACATTGAATGCCGATTACAGACATGAGCTGTGCTGCTTGCTGTAAGGAAAATAGGGACTTTCCTAATGTACCTGCCCCTGCAGCTGGGGGCAAGGGAGACTGTGTGTCTCCTGAGTGAGTTCTGCAGGAGCAGGAGGCTGGTCAATGTTGAAGTTGCAGATGCTGGACATTGGTTTGCTTCCTGTCAAGGGAAGCAGGACTGCTAGCTTTTTTTTTCTTCTAAGTGGACATCCAATATAGACAGGGCCCTGAAATGTGGATCACTGGGGACCCCAGGGCCCACACTCTCTCTCTCCCTTCCCCTGCTTGAGGAGGAGGCCGCCCAGTGAAGGCCAGAGCCAGCAGCAAAGGGTCACTTCTTCTTCATCGTTGGTACCATGAAGTTCTTAGTTTTGAGGCAAAAACAACATAATCACATTTCCCTCCTGGAAAATCATTAGATCCCTAAAGCTGCCTTTGATCAGAAAACCTTTACATAAGGAGCAGGATCATCAGTCTGTTCATCGCATCCCATCAGAGTCTGTGACACATGCTAGGCACGTGGGTCTCCCCAACCTGGGTACCCACAGTGAGTGTTGCTGGGATTCCAGGAATGGGCTCTGAAGGACAGGCAGGGCAGAGTCCGGCAGAGCGCTGGAAGGAGGACTGGGTGTGTCCCCTCCTGGCCAGCTTGTCCTGCATCTTCCATGCCAGGAACCTCGGTGTCCCCGTCAGCAAGCGTCAAGCCTATAATAGTCTTCCCTGCCCACTGAGAGGACTCAGTGTGATTGTACTGGACTGAGAGGGCAGCTTTTCAACCACAAAACTCCAGCCCAAGGAATCGGCATGGATTGTGGGTAAACGATGACATCACTGAGCTGTGGACAAAGGGGACAGCTGTTTGACAACTGCCAATCAAGGGCTGGCCTGTTTGTAAACATGGCTTTCCTGGTCCCAGGGCCTTAAGTCACATGGGAGAACCTTTCCGATCTAAACTTCATCACGTCTCAGCGCTTCATTTCCTCCTCTCTGGGCCATGCTACTTCAAAGGATGTAGGTGAGTTCTCCAAGCTCAGTGTTTGGGGCACAGCAAGTGCTGGGAAAACAGCCAGGGGACCTCAGTCTGCATGTTGGCTGATCCGACAGCTCCTTTTCTGGTGGCAGGTGCCAAAGGTAGACGCAGCCCCGGGCGAGACAGGACGGTGACCGAGGTCTCCCCCAATGACTCCCTTTTAACGAGGCCTTGACTTTCCACACATTGGTTTAATGAGTCCTCTCCAGCCCCATTCATAAGGACACAAAAGAAAAGAAGTTAGAAACCTGACCAAGGCCACAGGCAGGGTGCAGCTGGGCTCGGAGCTCACGCTGCTCTCACTGCAAAGTCTGCACCGTCTACTGAAGTGAGAGCATAAGGCAAACATGGGTGACATCCTTACCTCCCCCGCCACCTCGGGACCCAGAGTGCAGAGAGGGAGAGTGAGTCAGCCTCCAGGCTGCAGTCTTAGCATCTGCCTTGACTCCCTGTGACTCCATTCTTATTTATAAAGTGGGGATAATACCACCATTCCATGCACTGCCTATTCTGCGTCAGATGCTGCTCTAAGCCAAGTCTTAACTCTTTGAATCCACACAGAGCACCGGAGGGAAGTGTTAGTATTCCCTGTGCTTGGACACGGACGCTGAGGCACAGAAGGCGGGCAAGTCAGTTGTCTTGGTATCCAATTGTCAGTAGTGGGGCTTGATAAACACCCAGGCGCTGGCTCCATGTCCAACCTCAACCCCAGGCCAGCTGCTTCCAGAGACTGTCATCACTGTGGCCAGGCTAAAATGGTATAATATTTGACATTCCGTAGAAGAAATGCCAGGCCTTAGAGTCCTTTAATAAACATGAGCATTTAGTTATATTTTTAAATAAGTTTTTATTGATTTCATAGAGGAAGGGAAAGGGAGAGAGAAAGAGAAACATCATTGCTGAGGGAGAATAATTGATCAGCTGTCTCCTTCATACCCCACACAGGGGAAGGAGCCCACAGTCCAGGCATTTGCCCTGACCAAGAATCAAACTGTGATCTCCTGGTTCACAGGTCAGTGCCCAACCATTGAGCCATGCTGGCTGGGCATATAGCAATTATTTAATATTAGAGGCCTGTTGCACAAAACTCATGCATGGGTGGGGGTGTGTGTCTCTCAACCCAGCCTTCACCTTTTCCAATCTGGGAACCCTCGAGGGATGTCCAACTGTCTGTGTAGGCCCGATCACACCAAGACTGCTGGCTCCCAACTGCTCGCCTGCCTGCCTGACTGATTGCCCCTGCTTCTGCCTGCCAGCCTGATCACACCCTAACCACTTCCTTGCTAGCCTGATCAACATCTAACTGCTCCCTTGCTGGCCCAATTGCCCCTAACTGCCCTCCCCTGCGTGGTTGGTCACCCCTAACTGCCCACCACTGCTGGCCATCTTGTATCAACCATCTTGTGCCTACATGGGGTGGCCATCTTTGACCACATGGGGCATCTTGTGTGTTGGAGTGATGGTCAATTTAAATATTACTTCTTTATTATAAAGGATTGTTCCTATTATTGTGGTTGTTAGGTATGCAACCCTCATGAAGTTCAGAATAACTAAGAAAAAAAAATTCAAAAAAGCTGGTCCCTGGGGTGCTGATTTTCAGTGAAAGAAGAGAGGATGGGGCCCACGGCAACAATGGAGATGGGGTGAGGGCAAGATTCTTTTCTGAATCTTTAATGGAAGCATTTCAGACAGTTCTGGAAAAGGATGTTCATAATTCTACTCAGACCTTAAGCAGAAGGGAGTGAGGAAAGCAGCTGTAGTTCTAAAAAGAAAGAAAGAAAGAAAAAGAAAAGAGAAATCTGACTATATAATCCCAGATAATCCCAACAAAAATAAAATGGATCAGTGTTTAAGGAAACAAAGAAACTGCTGAGGCCTCTCTCTTGGAAACACAGCTATTTATAATAAAATCAAATTAGTCTTTACATCTTCTTATAAAGGCAAAGAATACACAAATTTATGATGAAAAGCAAGAGTCTCCCTGGTCCCTATCCACATGGTTAGCCTAATCCCCTAAAGACATAATTTTTACTTTTTTATTATTAAATTTTGGAAACCATATAGTTGTATACTCTTTCTTCTCATTTTTCTAAGCTCAGATTTTACTGACTGATTTCCCTACTCTGATAAAACACAGTTTCATTCACCTGGATTCATTGATGTCACTCTCTGCTAGGTTTTTCCTTAATCAAGTTTATTTCATTATTAATTTTAGCTTCCTATTTTGGCTCATCTACTGGTTAGCTGTGGGATTTCAATGATATACAATTCCCCTATTTTTTACTCTATACATTTGGTGATATGTGAGGGTGCCTCTCCCCCATCCCTTCCCCTTTCCATCTGGTGCACACCCCCACCTTGTCCAGGTGGGGGACCCTTGGGCTCTGCTCTGCCCCTTCACTTACCTCCTCCACGTTTTCTCTTTGATTGAATTTATAAGTGAAAAACCAATAAATCACTCTTCCAGTGTCATAAAACATCTTCAGTGTAGCATTCTGGAGGCCCTCTGAGCCCTCTGGGATTTATCTAGGTGGGCTGCAAGAAGCCTCATCCTAGCTTTTCTTTTCCTTACATGAACCCTTGGGGTGCATCCCTTACTATCCCCACATCATCCTCTTTGTTTATGGCCAAGTTATTTACCTGGAGTCATTGTCCAGAAATTTCTCAGATGGGGGATTTGGAAGGTGAAAATTTGAATCTTTGAAAGGAAAATCATCATCTATAACAAAAAAATAAATAAATAAGACATAGAAGCATGGAACAGACTGCCAAACTTCAAAGGGAAAGCAAAGGAGGGTGGGTGGGAAGAGGTCAACCAATGAACTTGGATGCATATATGCATAACCCATGGACACAGACACGGGTGGTGAAGGCCTGGGGCTGGGACAGGCTGGAAGAGGTCAATGAGGGGAAAAGGCGACATAGGTAATACTTTCAACAATAAAGATTAAAAAAATAAAATAAAACTTTTATTTTATCTTCACATTTGATTATTAATTTGGTCAAATATAATATTCTGGTTATAAAATTCATTTCCCCCCAATCTTTGTAAGTCCTTGTTTCACTGTCTACTAGTGTCTATTTGTGATCAACAAAAACTGAAGCTATTCAAATCTTAGTTTTTGACAAATCTGCCCCCTTTGTTATATTATAGAATCTTTTATTTATCATAGGAGTTGTGAAATTTACAAATAAAGAGAGGTGGACTTGGGGAAGATTGCATTTACACACCCAAAGAATAAGGATTCAAAGTAATATTAACTGAGGCAGACTGCCCTCTTCCATTTTACACCACCACTTAAATGGGAGATCTGAATAAAGACACAAAACTATGAAGACCAAATTTCAGATGCATAAAGAAAGCATCTGAATGATCACATTGCAGTTCAAAGTATCAAGACAGGTTTGAATACATTGAGTTATCACCAACTAGGGCCGGTGTGAGAAGAAACAGAAATCTGCAAAGCAATTACATCCATGATTTCGATTTTTTTCAATAGCCTACCCACGCCCATCCTCTGAATCCATAACTTCTCATTCTAACGCCTATGAAAATATTCAAGCATAGGGAGGGAGTGTCCTCCCTTCTTTTGCTCCACAGCATTTTCTCTTTGATATTTTTTCTCTCCTTCATTGTTAACAGATTTTTGAGACCTGGTTTCTCCTCTTGTCCTTCTTTCCACCCATGCACTTCTCGTGGATGAAGAGTGAGCCCAATCCATGCCTTCCCCAAGCTCAGAATTTAACAGGGCACATAAGCAGGATACCCACAGTGTGATTGAGACGTCTAAGGTACAAGGATGATATATACCAGGGCCACCCACTGTATGTGTGGTGGAATGTGGGCTAGTCTGCTGCTTTGAGTCTGTGATTTTGAATGGAGACAGGATCGGCAAGTTGGGTTCAGTTATCTTCTCAGATGTCTCCCTGCAGCATTTCCTCCTGTTTAATTTGGGGGGCATCAAAGTGAACATTTAACTATGAAAAATCAAATTCTCAGAAAAGGCTATTAGTGTCAAAAAACCCAGGAACTAGCTCAAGAGCTAGCTCAGGAAATTGTGGTGAGTTCTTAAATAAAGGTAGCACAAAGTGATGAGTATTTATCCATTGAAAGCTATATAGTCCTAAATCCACCTCTCAGAATCCTATTCTATGGGAGAGAAAACTGAGGCTTACAGTAATCACGTAGTTTAGGTCACAGTGTGCTTGTCAGTTCCTTTTTCACTACGGCTCCTTCATCTAAGTCCGGCGAGTTATTTTCCATGACTCACCACATGCTTGTTTCCATTCCAGGGGTTATAGGACTGACTGAGTTAAGTAGATTCAGTCCCTGCCATCCCCAAGCTAATAGGCAAGTGTGTAGATAAAACAGAGCAGGCATAGCTCATGGTTGAGAGTCAACCTTTGAACCAGGAGGTCAAGGCTCCATTCCTAGTAAAGGCACATACCTGGGTTGTGGGCTCGATCCCTCGTGTGGGGTGTGCAGGTGGCAGCCTATGATTCTTTCTCATCATTTGTGTTTCTATTTCTCTCTCCCTATACCTTCCTCTTTTGGATCAATAAAAATACATTTACACCTTTCCCCCCAAAACACACACACACACACACACACACACACACACACACACTACCACCACCGCCACCACCACCACCACCAACAAAAAACACCCAGTTACTGTGAATGCCAATACGAAGGAGTCTCTCCTTTTTAGGAATTCATGATAATTACATGAGATTACCCATTGGCACGTGGTAAGCATTGTAATGATAATGGCTGATTATTATTATTATTAGTGGTAGCAATTTTGGTATTTGTCTCATATAAGAGATGTTCTAATTGATGTGGAGAAACAAGGAAGGAAGAAATTGTGTTGAGCTAAAATGATCAGCTATGTTGTGAATAAGGCCTCTCCCTGCATGACAAAGGCTGATGCTCAGGAGAACAGGGAGCTAGGATCTTTGAAAAGAGCAAACACAGCACCTGACATTTAGAAAAATCCATGACTTGGAAATTTACAACCTCCGTGTCATAATAAGAAAGTGGTTAAGTCAATGATGACACAGCTCTCTAGTGGAATATTATGCAGCCTTTGAAGAGTATTTTAATTAAAAAAAGGTAATAAGAACAGATGAATAAAAACAATGGAATAAAAATTGTGCATGCAAAAAAGATTGTAACAATGAGCAAAAAATAACTAGGGACAAAATACTTGGAAATAGATATATTAAAATATGGTCTCCTTTGAAATGTGACAACAGAAGACATTGTTTTATTTCATTCTTTCTATTTTGTATGCATTTTCTAATTTTACTTAATGAGCACATATTGCTTTATAATGAGGAAAATAGGAATATCATTTCAAATATTATTAACAGTGTGGCGCCTGATTAAACCAAACACATCATTGCACAGTGGACCCCCTTACCAGATGAGGTGTTACTTTAAATTTATTTGGGGTGTCCCATCCAATTCAACTTACATCCTCCTGAACCCTCACCAGGCTATGTCTCACCTGGGGGGACCCGTAAAACACCTGTTGAGTGAAGCCCGTGAGCGAATGACTGTGGGGTAAAGAAGAAACAAGCACCGTATAACCGGTTGAAGGCATGCCTCCACCTCTACGTACGTGGGTGGCTGAGTGCCTGGCCGAACAAGCACAGGAGGTTACCAAGAGATGCTGTTTACATCGTTTTGCTTAAAAATCCTGGAATGGCCGAGACCGGTTTGGCTCAGTGGATAGAGCGTCGGCTTGTGGACTGAAAGGTCCCAGGTTTGATTCCGGTTGGGGGCATGTACCATGCTTGCGGGCACATCTCCACTGTGGGGCGTGCAGGAGGCAGCTGATCGATGTCTCTTTCTCATCGATGTTTCTGACTTTCTATCTCTCTCCCTTCCTCTCTGTAAAAAAAATCAATAAAATATATTAAAAAAAAAATCCTGGAACGGCAGCCTCTGCAAGTTCCCTATCCCTCCACCCTGCAATGAGACTAGATCATCCTGCACTTTGAAGAATTTTGTTTTTTAGCACCAGCTATGAACCAGACCCTGTGCAGGATGCTGCAGGAGTTTAATAACATGGATCGACCACTTTCTTGGGGAAGGCGTCTCTCGTTATTGTTGTTGCTGTTATTTTCCAATGTTACTACATCTCATTCTCTGACCTAAAGCTGCGTCAAGTTCTTCTTGGAAGCAGATTGGGAAGAAAACCTCATTACATGGATAAATCACCTCGGTAAGAAATAGCAGGGTTGTAAATTACGATAGTGGAGGTGTGAGGAGGAGAATGAGGGACTGGGGTTGGGGAACCACCACAATGTGTAGTGAGTTACTCTTGAAATGAGTGAGGACTGGAGGGAGTCTCTGGTTCTCTGTCTGGGTGTAACCCTAGTGATTTACATAGAAGCACTTCTTATATTATTATTATTATTATTATTTTCAATTGATTTCAGAGAGGGAGGAAGAGGGAGAGAGAGATAGATAGAAACATCAATGCTGAGAGAGAATCATTGACCGGTGCCTCCTGCACGCCCCTAACTAGAAATCAAGCCCACAGACCAGGCCTGTGCCCTTGACCTGAATCAAACCTGGGACCCTTCAGTCCACAGGCCCATGCTCATCCACTGAGACAAACCAGCTGGGACCTAGAAGCAATTCTTGAGTGTGCAAAGAGGAGTTCAAGTTTAGAGATTTAGAATTGACAGTGTTACACATGGTTCTTGTGTGAAGCCAGGATAATAGGCCGGAGAAGAGGACCATGAGTGCAGAATTCAAGGGTGGGGTGGGGTGGGGTGGAGGGGGATCCTGGTCAAAGAGTGGACCCCACACGCCCTGCTCACACACGGGAGCTGATGCTCGTGGCTTGGAAGAGTCATCCAGAGTGAGATGTCCTGGATCTGAAGGTCTTTCTCTTTTGTTTTTTTCTCACAAAGCAATGGCAGTTCCCGGAGTTGTGTGCTATGCAGCCAGCAAGGGGGTTCTGAAGCAGGAAAGGCTGATCGAAGCCGGACATAGAGCTGAGGGTCCCCTCGGTATGCGGAGTGAGTGAAGCCGTGGGCTGGGGTGAGCTGGTCCAGAAGCTGCGAGGAGAGCACGATGCACGCTCTGTGGCTGGACCGAGGGCGGAGCTGAGTGCAGGGGACCAGCTACACCTGTGTGGCCCCACGATAATTAGGTCAGAGGTGGGTGGGGGCACCTAGGGGCCACACCACAGACAGGGTGAAAAGCGAGAGTGTGTTCCAGATGTCAACAGTCTATTGGAGGCAATTAGGGGGTGGCCCTTTTTCTCTCTCCCAGGACCGCTCACACAAACTGTCTGAACCACAACAGTGGAGTCTCGGCGTATCAAGTAAGAAAAGCAAAGGAGGACCCCACAGGAATAACTGTGGTTGGTGGCTTGTGGGGCTGCGGCTGGGGTGTGTGTGTGGGGGGGGGATGGTGGGGGCTGGGGGGAGGGAGGGGCTGCCCAAGAGAGAGAAATTTGCTTCTAATCAATGTGCTAATCTAGGACAGAAGGTCCCCTTTCTCTCTCACCCTTATTTAATTTCCCGGGGTTCAGGCCTCGCCTCCCCGACTCTGCCCCCCTCCCCCTACCAGCTGAATGAAAATTTGGTCCAGTTTTATTTTATTTTTTTAATATAGATACATTAAAAGACAGACACCGATCTTCAAAGAAGCCTGCAATTTCGCTGGCGACGGGATGTTTATAGCCACGATTTGTTTGGTTCTGATAAAAGGCACAGGCGCTCGGAGTCTATTTGATTTGGTTTCCCAGGCCAGGCTGGCTTCACACGTGGGCCTGCAGTCTTTGGGGGCAACAAGGAATAAAGAAGAGAGAGAGAGAGAGAGAGAGAGAGAGAGAGAGAGAGAGAGAGAGAGAGAGAGAGATCCAGAGAGCTGTAGGTACGTGTGTGTGTGTGTGTGTGTGTGTGTGTGTGTGTGTGTTCTGGCTACAAAGCCATGCTGCTCAGGGGCCCAGATGACTGGCAAGGGAGACATTCTAGGTGCTCCCCTATGTCCTCTCAAGACAAACCCCACTCTTTGCAGGTCCAGGGAAAGCTGGGGTGTCACCGCCCCAGTTCTCCGGAGCTTGTGTGCTGGAGGGAGGCGAGCCTCAGAGGCAGAAAGCCGTGGGTTGAAATGTCAGCTGAGTCACCCTCCTGCTGTCTGGCCTGGAATAGAGCTCTCCCCGAGTCGGTTTCCCTTCTGGCACCTGGACCTCTCCCCTGCAGGACTGCTAGGAGGATGGGGGGATGGTAGCCAGGCCAACGAGGCAGGAGGGGGGCAGGGGAAGGCTCAGAAAGTGGGGGTTTGTGGGAGGGGACCGAGAGGAGGGCAGCGGCACCCACACAGCAGGAGACAGCAGCATTGCCTGCAGGAAGAGGAGAAGTTCGGGGTGACTGGGGTGCAGTACAAGGACAGAGCAAGAGGAAAGCGGGCGGGCAGATCCAGCGGTCAGGTTGCGAGCCCTGTGGAGGAATCGGAACTTCTCATTCTGCAGGCAGTGGGAGGGCCTTGGGGAGGCTCAGCAGAGGAAGGTGTGGATGGGAGTGTGTTCTAGAACACTGGCCGGGGTGAGAGGAAGGAGGAAAGGACTCAGCGGAGTGAAAGCACAGTGATGCTCCTCAGTGCTCCCCAGTGTTCATGCCTCGGTGCTCCAGCAAAGGCCTGCCTGCAGGTGATGGAGTGGCAGCTCTGCCTGCCCGGGGCTGAGGGACCGCTCTGCTGGGCTGGACAGTGACACCAGGCGGGTTGCCTCCGTGGCCCTGGCGGTAAGGGGCAGATGGCAATGCGCATGCCTCATGTGGCTCTCCCGAGGCCCGCATGGATTTTAAATGCACGGAACATGGAGGAAGCACTTAACGGCGCGAACATGACATGCCCTGGCTAAATATGACGACTAGAGACCATTTCCTACCGGCGCTCTGGTTTCCCACTTCATCAGTTACTGTGTTTCTTCATCTCTCGGTTCCTTATGGAAAGGGAAGCTCAGAGAAATGGAGCGACTCACCGCTCCGTGGCAGAGCTGGCACAGAACCCGGGATCAGCTTCCACCGCCAGCGCCCAGGCTGTCCCCGCTGAACAGGGGAGGCCGGGGCTGGCACGCGCGGGGGAGAGAAGAGTCCGTGGGGACACTGCTTCTGAAACGCCTGGCTTGGGGACTTTTTACAAACCTCCTCTTCCTCCTCCACCCCATCCGTGTGCGATGGATGTGTTTGTGTGTGTGGGGGAGGGGGTGTGGGGAGTGGGGGTCATTGACCAGGAGGCTCCGGCCAGAACCAAGTCCTCCTGGCACCGGGGCACTTTAAAGGAAGCGTGGCTTTTAGACCCTCCATCCACCAAAGAGCAGATTTCGACATGTTTGCTCTTGGCAAAGGTCTCCGTCTTCTCTTCCTCCCTCCCCTCAGCTCTATTTGGGGGAGACTTTCAATCCGATAAAGAGGAGCTCTATTTAAAACCAGGCAGGCTCTATTTCAAAAGATTGGTGCGATTTTATCCGAAAAGTCAATTTGTAATTATAATGTCAAGTCCCTGTGCCAGTGAAGAGACTGTGTAGGCTGATGGGACCTCGGGACTCCCGCAGGCCTGAGGGCCCGGCCCCTCCCCCTGACACCACCTGACCATTCCAACACCTAGTGCTCTCTGCTCTCAGACTCGTTCTTTCCCCCACTCCCCTCCCCCCTGGGATGTCTCAGCTGTCGGAAGGTTGTGGATAAATGTCATTCTCTACTCTCCCTGAACCTTATTGGTCCCCAGAGCGCTGTCTGTCCTGTCCCGGGAACTCTTCTGGAGCTGTAGACATTACCTTGTGCTCTTGAGTCTCTCCTTCCTCCGGTTGACATTCTGGGATTGTTGAGTCATTCCCTAAAAGGGCACCATTTCCATATCCCTTTGGGTGAAGCTGAGCGCCACAGCCAAGTCAGGTCCCCGCAGATGGCACTTCTACGACGCGATGGTGAACCGGATTTTGTGATCAGATGGTTTGCACCACGCTCTGGGTTCTCCGTGAACTTGTGGGGAGGGTGTTGGGGGAGCTGCCGCATGGCTGACACCAGTGGTCTCTCACAGGTGCCTTTGATCCAAACTCCTTCTTCTCCCTCAGGGCTGGATGGATGGGGCCCCCGCACTGGCTCCCAGGTCCCCCCCCACCCCCGTCTCCCCAGCCGCACTGGCCTTTGCTTGGCTCCTGGAGCATGGCCAGCTCACCCCTTAGGGTCTTTGCAAGTACTGGTCTCTCCACTAGAGGACCTTTCCCCTCCTCTGGGCAGGGTGGGCTCCTCCTGGTCTTCAGGGGTCAGCTCTTTTCTTGACCTTTCTCTCTCCTGTGCTGCCTCCTGCCCGCCTCACTGTCCATCCCACCATCTCATTTCATTTCTTCAGAGCCCTTCTCAAGATGGAAGCCTCCTTATTTAGCCACTTGCTTTCTCACTCAGTCCACTTTCCCCGAAGATCCTACAGGACCCAGGGGCGGAGGTGACATGCTTGTCTTGTTGACATTTGTGCCCTGTTGACTAGAATTGTGCCATCACCCAAGAGGACATTGGCTGACATGGATGCCCCTGTGAGTGAGGGAATAGGCTGAGTGTGAGGGGAACCCGGAATAAGTATGTGGAGAGTTGGCATGGTGGACATCAGAAAAGATTTCAGAGACGGGTTCTCATCCTCATGCTTACTCTACTGATAATGGATTGTGGACCTGGGAGGGCAGTTGGCATCCCCAGAATCACACTGTAAGTTCATGCACAAAGTGGCACAGGGATCCCGCTACCTAATCGCAATGGCGCTTTTTTTTTTTTTAAGGACAAGCAAGATGCACCCACATGCGTTAACCGCTAAAAGCTTGAAGTTCATAGGCACCGAGAAGAGAAGACCAGCTCCTCATAACAGCTTTTCGAGGGGCCTGGGCTGCGGTAAAAAGCTGCACAGAAGCCGAGGGTGAAGGGGTGGCGGGTGGAAATTCACGTGAAGTGGCTCTCTCGAGGTGACACGGATGGTGACAGGCAGAGAGAGGATGTGGCCTTCCTCTCTTCTAGTCCGTTCATCCAGCGTCTCCCCCTCACAGAGGCATGGGAAATGCGGCTGTTTCCAGCTTGCTGCCTTGCAGAGGGGGAAGAATCAGGAAGTCCAGAGGAAGCCTTGGTTAGGTTGAGGGGCAGGTGACAAATTGGGTCTGTGACGGGTGAAGGTCACGTGACATCCTAAGAGAAATACCCAGGAGGCAGTGGGACACATGGGCTTGAGGTGATGGAGTCAAAACCTTCTCACCCTTGGCGAGGCGCTTGTCTGCAGGGGGCGTTGGTCAGAGACCCGGGAGCATTTGTAACCGTCCCTTTCATGTTCGCCAACAATTAGGACCCATGCACATCGTCACGGAATAGAGATTTGGAGCCCAAACTCAGCTTTTTTAATTTTTATTTTCTTGTAGATGAAAAATGTTGCCTTGTGTGTTACTCTTATGAGCAGCAAGTCGGTGTGATTTTTTAACCTACCACATTGCCAGGGAGATGATATTTTGATAATTCTCTCCATGTGCCTGCTGCCAACAGCATTTTACATAATAAGAATCCGATCCCTCCTAAATAAGGCCGTGATTCCATTAGGAAGAGCTGCAGGCCCCAGGCGCAGGGGCTGGAGAATTCAAGCACAGGCTGGCTGCAAGGTTTACCCAGCCCTGCCAACCTGAGCACAGACTTCTCCCGCTTCTCTGGGGACCTGCCACCTCTCCCCTTCCTCCCCACTCCACTCCCCGAGATCCTCGTGAGGGAGGGACAAAGGCTCTTAGGAGACTGTGAGGAACCGGACAGGACTCCTCCTATTCGGGGATCTCCAGCCTCCTGGGACCAGGTGGGCATGGCTGTCTTCACTTACAGAAGAGGAAACGGAGGCTCAGAGAAGAGACTCCTCAAGATTCTGCAAAGAGTGAGCATGGAGCGAGGCACGGTAGCCGCGTTCCGGCAGGAATGCCCACTGGCCACAGTCTGGTAACAAGGAGAGGACACAGTCGGGCGCCATGGCCATACGGTGCCAACGTGTCATACTTTCTCAGCCACAAACTTGCACTTGTGAACGGTTTGACTTTTCAGAGCTGAAGTGCTGAGGGTCACAGAAAGGCCTGGGTATAAGGCACAAGGAAATAATGAGTATTTGAGAATGCTCACTGTGTCCCAGGCTGTCCACAATCTTGGCTAGATTCACGTTACACACTAATACCCTACAGCCCCACTATCATTATCATCATCATCATCCTCATCCTCATCCTCATCCATTTTAATGTTGAGTGAGGACATAGAACCTCCCTTCACCCAAAATGTGTGTCTCTGGATGGGTCCATAGTGTTATGTCCCTATGGAGATGTCTAATGCCCCCTTTTCTCTTTCCACTACATAGAGACTTTTTAAAAATGTGAAACCTGCCCTCGCCGGGTACCTCAGTTGAGTAGTGCCATCGTCCTGATATGCGAAGGTTGTGGGTTCGATCCCCAGCCAGGGCACATACAGGGAGCAAGCAATGAATGCATAAATTAGTGGAGCAACATACAGGTCTTTTTTTTCCTCTCTCTACATCAATTCAGAAAAAAAATTAAAAATCTAATGAACAAAATAAACAACAAGCAAAATAGACTCACAGACAGAGAACAGATTGACCGCTGTGAGAAGGGGAGAAGTTTGGGGGGCTGAGTGAAAGAGGTGAAGGCATTAAGCAAAACACAAAGACAGCTCCTAGACACAGACAACCGTATGGTGATTGGAGGAGGGAAAGAGGGTGTGGGAGGTAGGAGAGAGTCAATGGTAATGGGAGGAGACTTGAGTATGGGTGCTGTACGCACAGTTCAATATACAGATGACATATGATAAGTTGTACACTTGAACGTTATGTAATTTTATTAACAAATGTCACTCAGTAACATCAATGAAATTAAAAAATAAAGTACAGTGGTACCTCGAGATACAAGTTTAATTTGTTCCATAACCTTGAGGCGTGGGAAACTGGTGGGTTGTGTGCAGCCGGCTGATCCGCGAGATGACTCCTATCTCAAATGTTGCTCGTATTTCAAAGCAAAAATCCCTCGCTCGACGGCTCGTATCTCAAAAATCTCGTATGTGAGGGCACTCGTATCTCGAGGTACCACTGTATACTCATTATTGAACACTCATTAAAACAAAGTCTGGGAAAGGCAAAGGATCCAGGTTACCTGGAGCAAAGGCTACATCTAAGGGAACCTGGCACTGAGTTTATGAAATGCTCTTCCGAATGTCCTCTCTGACTCCAAGTTAGAGGACTCATCTCAACAGCTAAGAAATAAGTCAAGCACACTGATTTTAAAAAAGAGTGACAACAAAGCACATTTACTCAACACCTGCAATTCACAAATAGAAAGGTTCTGCTCGCTGTCATTTTGATTACTTTTTAAATAGAACATTCTGGGGAGCATTAAAGCTTAGCTTATCTCTCAGTGACCCCACTTTCCCTCTCCCAAACCCTGACATCTCCAGGAATTTAGATTAGTTTTCTTCTCACTCCTATTTTATCCTTTTACAAGAGGCTCGGTGCATGGATTCGTGCACGGGTGGGGTCCCTCAGCATGGCCTGCAGAGATCAGGCCCAAAACAGCAATCCCACGATGTCTGCTGCTCCTGCCTGCCTCTCCTGCTCATTCTGGCCCTGCTGCACCTGTCGCTGCAGCTGCCTCTGCTCTGTAGGCTCTCTGCCGCTCCACTGCGATCTCCAGGCTGCAATGGCCAACCATGCACCCTGCATCTGGCACCTGTGGGTCAGCTGAGTAGCACTGCCACTGGGGACCACACTGATCACCAGGGGGAGCAGCTCCTGCGTTGAGTGTCTGCCCTGTGATGGTCAGTGTGCGTCATAGCAACCAATCAACCGGTTGTTCAGTTGGTTAGTCACTTAGGCTTTTATATAAATAGATTCCCCATGTCTTTGTCTATAACAATTTGTATGATGTTTGTACAATTGCAACTTAACTGTAATTATAGTACTTTAAAATATATACATATATAAGTGTGTATATACATATACACATATGTATGTATATATGTATACATATATATATATATATTGATTTCAGAGAGGGAGAGGGAGAGAGAGAGAAACATCAATGATGAGAAAGAATCATTGACTGGCTGCCTCCTGCATGCCCCCTACTGAGGATAAAACCCTCCACCTAGGCATGTACCCTGAGTAGGAATCAAACGGTGACCTCCTGATTCATAGGTTGTTGCTCAACTACTGAGCAACACTGGCTATGGTGTTCCAATAAATTTTTGAAAATGGTCCATGTTAATACATGATACCTTATTAATCTCAATTGCTATTGAATATACCATTTATTCATCCATTCTTCTTTTAAAGACCATATAAGTAGGTGTGTTTTGTTTTGTTTCTGTTACAAGCAATCCTACACAGGTTTCCCTGTACCTCTCTCAATATTTATTCTAGGAAGAAGTGGATCTAAAAGTAGAATTGCAGATAATTGAGCTTCAAGTCACAAGGTTTTTTCAAAGTGATGCTCAACAAAGTTGTGGTCATCTGTATTTCTATTAGTTGTGTGGGAGGTTTCTGTTTCCTCTGTATCCTCACTGACACGATATTTTTAGATTGTTTTTAATGGAAAGATCTTAATGTTGTAAAATAGTAGTAGGTTGTTTTAATGGTGGCCATTGCTTTAATTTGTATTTTTACTGATTACTAGTAAGTGGAAATATCATGCACTCACACACACACACACACACATACATACACACACATATTTATACATAT